>CM038676.1:115070560-115323060 GCA_021605205.1 Aegilops longissima
TTAATTGCACTAAATTGTTGGTATGAGTAGCTTTAAATAGCATTTTATAGTAAAATGGGGCAAGACTCTCTCTTTGTGTGGTGTGAATAGTTTTATTTTTTCGTTTTCTTTTTGGTTGAGGAAGTGCGAATTGATTTGAGTACGTACAAGTACAATATTACACGTTAGGCTTGTCCTAAAATTCAACCCAGCCTTGTTATATCCCAAAAATTCATATATCGTGCTCCCAAAACTGGCGCCTTCACAACCTGCGCCTTGCTATCCCGAAATTAAAACGCGTGCGAAAACTCCCTCCTGCTGCCAAATCCCGACACGCGAAATCCCCCTTCTAACCTTGAGCTGAAAGGGCCGCTAGTTCAAATTGGTGCGGGGTGCTTTTGTAACACACACTACATTTTGGACAAGCGCGTCCCTAAGTTATGGTTCACCCCTCCCATCGCCTCCTTTTTGCCATTCGAAATCCCAGGCCGCCATAACCTCTCAGCTCTAGCCGCGAAACCCCACCCTCCTCCGTCTGCCACCTCACCGCTGCCCAGCCGGAGCCTCTTCCCCGACGACATCGTCCACCGCAACAGCTCGACGTCCCTCGTCCACCTCCCCGGATTAGGATCCGTCGTCCATCTCGTCGTCCCGCCGGTTCAGCCGCCCCGTCCTCCACCTCCAAGGAGCTGCTCCGACGATCGCCTCGTCTACCGCGTCTGCTCCATCCCCACAGCGCCGCCTTCACCTCACCGACTCCTCGGACAAAGCCGAGGCCTACTCGGCGCCACCAAAGAGGTTGTACACTCATCGCACCGCACCTTCTCCTTAGCTCGACCTCCGGCGCAGGCGGTGCTCCATCCGCACCCCCATGGGCGGCTACCTTGAGCCGGCGCCCTTGAGGACATCTCCTGGCGGCTCTCCCCGGTCGAGGCCCCTTGGCGGAGGCGTCCATACCAGCCGGATCTGCTGCTGCTGCTCGGCTCTCGCTTCCTTCCTTCCTTGCTTCTTCTTTGCTCCGGCTCTCGCTTCGATCGCTTCCTTCGCCCATTCTTCTGCTCAAGCTCTCCTTCCTTCGCCCAGCTGCTGCTGCTCGGCTCTAGCTTCGCTTCCTTCGCCTGCTGCTGCAGCTCTCCCCCTCGCTTTCGTCTTTGCTGCTCTGCTATGATTTAGCTACACTTGATCAGCTGAATCGACTTTTGGGTCGATCAATTTTGAGGGTGGGGGGCTCACGGAGTTAAGGAAGAACCACCCAGCAGGGGCGGGGCTGCGGGAGAGGTACCCACTATCTATCTTAGGGTTCGAGACAGGCGGGCGGGGGGCCTATAGGGCTGGCCGGGGCGGCGGCGGACCGGCGGTGGGGAGTTGTTTCGGGGCGGCGAGGCGGCGCTGGGGCTGGCGGTTCGGTCGGTGGTGGCTAGCGGCTCAGGGGGGTGCAAGTTGAAGATGAACTGCAGTCCCTCCCTAAACTACATGTCAAGTGCCTCTCTGCTACCATTGCGTTCAGTTTCGATAGTAACATTCAGATTCCAAATTAATGTTTGAACTTGAGTTCTAAATTAGTTATGGGGCACATATCGAGGAAGCAATGAATAGTATCTCTGTCTAATATCTGGTTCACCTAGGGTATGCCTATGTTATTCATCTTGGGTGGGAAACAAATAGTAAAGCAATCATAATCTGTCTTTTTATTAAATTAAAGCAATCATCAGCTTGCTATCATTATTTTTGGATCCATCCACTAGTTGTTACCATCACTCTAAATTTATGCATGCTCTCCTTACATAATCTCACCATATTTTTTTTGTATGCATGTCAGATATTGTACACAGTCATGCTGAATATGTGGAGAAAAAGAGAAGAGTTTTGCGCGGCAATACAATGTCATGCAGACATTGCTCCATGGTGGGTTCAATGACAAACCCTCCCCATCCCTCTCTAGATTGTAATCCAGCGGAATCTATACATTACGAGGCAGATTCGGGCCACGACCACCACTCCTATTACCCCCAAGGTGTTTGCTCTACCTTGGCATGATGATGTTAGTCATATCATGCATATGTTGCCTTCAGATGCCTACTTTTGAAATCATATATGTCATCTGCTTAGTTTAGACATGTTACGTAATGGCTTTGTTTAGTTTCTATATCATATATGGAATTGTGCAGTCTCATGTCTTTTAGCCAGCCATAATATCGTGAAATGTGCAATGACATCTGTTTAACCGGGCATCATATATTTGAATGATATCTTGCCCATCCTTTCCTTCATTACATTTCCATTTGTCGACAATGTTTGTACATTAAACTACTCTTCCCGTGAATCAGCCATTTGGGTGGGAGATTGAAAAATCGGAGTGAAAACAAGGCCTTACGGAGAGGCATGTGCTACAGTCAAGCGAGATCTCTTATTGGGTCGATAGCTCCTCGTGAGATGGATTGAGAGACAGATGACTAGTCCTATTCCCCCACCGAGGTGTATGCTCTAACTTGGCACGGTTATACTGCTCATGTCATGCATATGGTGTCTTGCATTGAATAGATTAGATATCATATACACAATATTCAACACCATGTTCTTAGTTCAGACATCATATCTAATGCCCTCTGTTTAGCATATAAATCACATATGTGAATTAAATGATGCGATCCTGATTACTTAGATAACATGTAGGTGAATTATGTCATGCGATCCTGTTTAGTTATTCATCATATCTTTGAATTATGTTATGCTATGCTATCCAGTTTAGATAGACATCATATATGTGAAATTATGTCATGCTATCCGTTTTAGTTAAACAATATACATGTCAAGTATTTCATGCCCTCTTTTTTCCAGACTATCTATTGCATCTGTCTCTCATACAATGTATGTACATTCAACTATGTTTCCTGTTTATCAGCCATTTGAAGTGGAGCGGGTGATGCGAGCATCTAGCAGACTAAAAACACGGTCTTCAAATAAAATAGTGCTACCTCTTGGTGGAGATAGCACTCTGGTTGTACATGCACGAGAACCAGCCCTACCACACATAACCCAAACTCTATGATTGTACCCCTCTTTGCGATGGACGAGAACCAGCTTCACCCAATCTAACCCCAACCCAAAGAGATAGTAACCCAGTTCTGTTGACACAACACCATCTCCACTATAGAGCTCCCAAACAAGAGTAGTTAGTAAGGCAGCTCAAGTGCCCAAAGGGCCAATACTACCACGGCGAACCCCAACTCCACCAGTTAATGCGCCTATTCACATGGAGGAAGCACAACCAGCTAGTCGTAGTTTAGCATCTATCGCATTTGATGTTGTTAAATCGTATGTGCGTATCTTCCCATCTTGGAAATATTATCTTTTGAAGATGAAGGAAAATGCGATTCACGGTGTTTGTCCGGGAGTTATGTGTAAGTAATGTTATTCATGGCAATTACTTTGCTTTGTCCCATACATCCTACCTCCATGATGGTTATAATACAGCAAATTTTCCCATTTTTCTCTAAAGAGAAGGACCGATTTGGAAACTTCGGGATGAGGTAACTTTGTGCTAATACCTCTGCTATCTTCAAGAATGCTTGGTGGCGATGTCGAAACTACACGAAGAAAACATACTTCACCGGCAAAGAAACTCATCAAATTCCCTTATGTTCTCTGAGACACATTCTTTGGGCGATATTAGGGCAACGCCTTGTTACATCTTGGTCCCGAACCAAGAATGTGGTAAGGTCTATGAGCTCATTTTCCATTTTTAAGTACTATATTCTTGCGTCTTCTTGTACTTTGTTCATGTAGAACAAGTGCCTAAACACGAAGAACAAGCTGTTCTAATTTAAGATTCCATTGCTATCATAGTTCAAAAAAGTGCTAGGCGTTAATTGTGCGTTTTTCCACCGCCTTGCGCTTTACTGACCAAAGTGCATGCTTATGTGCAGTTATGCACAAATTAAGCGTAGTTATGCGCAATGCGTTTTGTTGGAGAACGTAGTAATTTCAAAATTTTCCTACGCACACGCAAGATCATGGTGATGCATAGCAACGAGAGGGGAGAGTGTGCCCACTTACCCTCGTAGACCGAAAGCGGAAGCGTTAACTGCTTGATTGATGTAGTCGTCGTCTTCACGATCCGACCGATCCATGCCGAGCATACGGCACCTCCGAGTTCAGCACATGTTCAGCCCGATGGCGTCCCTCGAACTCCGATCCAGCCCGGTGTTGAGGAGAGTTTCGTCGACCGATGGCATGGTGATGATGTTGATGTTCTCTTGACGCAGGCTTCGCCTAAGCATCGCTTCTGATGTGTCGAGGTGGACTATGGTGGAGGGGGACACCGCACACGGCTAAAAGATCTACTTGATCAATTGTTGTGTCTCTGGGTGCCCCTCTGCCCCCGTATATAAAGGAGCAAGGGGGAGGCCGACCGGCCCTCTATGGCATGCCAGGAGGAGGAGTCCTCCTCCTAGTAGGAGTAGGAAAGGACTCCCCTCTTTCCTACTCCTACTAGGAAGGGGGAAAGGAAGGGGGAGAGGGAGAAGGAAAGGGGGGTGCCGCCCCCTTCTCCTAGTCCAATTCGGACCAAAGGGGGAGGGGCGCGCAGCCTGCCCTAGGCCAACCCTCTCTCTCTCCACTAAGGCCCATAAGGCCCATTACTTCTCCCGGGGGGGTTCCGGTAACCCTCCAGCACTCCGGTTTTCTCTGAAATCACCCGGAACACTTCCAGTGTCCGAATATAGTCGCCCAATATATCAATCTTTATGTCTCGATCATTTCGAGACTCCTCGTCATGTTCATGATCACATCCGGGACTCTGAACAACCTTCAGTACATCAAAACATATAAACTCATAATATAACTGTCATCAAAACGTTAAGCGTGCGGACCCTACGGGTTCGAGAACTATGTAGACATGACCGAGACCGTCTCGGTCAATAACCAATAAGCGGAACCTGGATGCTCATATTGGCTCCCACATATTCTCTGAAGATCTTTATCGGTCGAATCGCATAACAACATACATTGTTCCTTTGTCATCGGTATGTTACTTGCGAGGATTTGATCGTCGGTATCTCAATACCTAGTTCAATCCCATTACTGGCAAGTCTCTTTACTCGTTCTATAATACATCATCCATAACTAACTCATTAGTTGCAATGCTTGCAAGGCTTAAGTGATGTGCATTACCGAGAGGGCCAGAGATACCTCTCCGACAATCGGAGTGACAAATCCTAATCTCGAAATCGCCAACCCAACAAGTACCTTCGGAGACACTGTAGAGCACCTTTATAATCATCCGGTTACATTGTGACGTTTGGTAGCACACAAAGTGTTCCTCCGATAAACAGGAGTTGCATAATCTCATAGTCATAGGAACATGTATAAGTCATGAAGAAAGCAATAGCAACATACTAAACGATCGAGTGCTAAGCTAACGGAATGGGTCATGTCAATCACATCATTCTCCTAATGATGTGATCCCGTTAATCAAATGACAACCCATGTCTATGGCTAGGAAACATAACCATCTTTGATCAACGAGCTAGTCAAGTAGAGGCATACTAGTGACACTCTGTTTGTCTATGTATTCACACATGTATCATGTTTCCAGTTAATACAACTCTAGCATGAATAATAAACATTTATCATGAAATAAGGAAATAAATAATAACTTTATTACTGCCTCTAGGGCATATTTCCTTCAGTCTCCCACTTGCACTAGTCAATAATCTAGTTCACATCACCATGTGATTTAACACCAATAGTTCACATCTTTATGTGATTAGTTCAAATCTCCATGTGACTAACACCCAAAGGGTTTACTAGAGTCAATAATCTAGTTCACATTGCTATGTGATCAACACCCAAAGAGTGATCATGTTTTGCTTGTGAGAGAAATTTAGTCAACGGGTTTGCCAAATTCAGATCCGTATGTATTTTGCAAAATTCTATGTCTACAATGCTCTGCATGGAGCTACTCTAGCTAATTGCTCCAACTTTCAATATGTATCTAGATCGAGACTTAGAGTCATCCAGATCTGTGTCAATACTTGCATCGACGTAACTCTTTACGACTAACCTTTTGTCACCTCCATAAATGAGAAACATATCCTTAGTCCTTTTTAGGTATTTCAGGATGTTCTTGACCGATGTCCAGTGATCCACCCCTGGATTACTTTGGTACCTCCCTGCTAGACTTATAGCAAGGCACACATCAGGTCTGGTACACAGCATTGCATACATGATGGAGCCTATGGCTGAAGCATAGGGAACATCTTTCATTTTCTCTCTATCTTCTGAAGTGGTCGGGCATTGGGTCTTACTCAACTTCACACCTTGTAACACAGGCAAGAACCCTTTCTTTGCTTGATCCATTTTGAACTTCTTCAAAACTTTGTTAAGGTATGTGCTTTGTGAAAGTCTAATTAGGCGTTTTGATCTATCTCTATAGATATTAATGCCCAATATGTAAGCAGCTTCACCGAGGTCTTTCTTTGAAAAACTCCTTTAAAACACTCCTTTATGCTTTGCAGAAAATTCTACATTATTTCCGATCAACAATATGTCATTCACATATACTTATCAGAAATGTTGTAGTGCGCCCACTCACTTTCTTATAAATACAGGCTTCGCCGCAAGTCTTATAAAAGTCTTATAAAACTATATGCTTTGATCAACTTATCAAAGCGTATATTCCAACTCCGAGATGCTTGCACCAGTCCATTGATGGACCGCTGGAGCTTGCATATTTTGTTAGCACCTTTAGGATTGACAAAACCTTCTGGTTGCATCATATACAACTCTTCTTTAATAAATCCATTAAGGAATGCAGTTTTGTTTATCCATTTGCCAGATTTCATAAAATGCGGCAATTGCTAACATGATTCGGACAGACTTAAGCATAGATACGAGTGAGAAACTCTCATCGTAGTCAACACATTGAACTTGTCGAAAACCTTTTGAGACAATTCTAGCTTTGTAGATAGTAACACTACCATCAGCGTCCGTCTTCCTCTTGAAGATCCATTTATTTTCTATGGCTTGCCGGTCATCGGGCAAGTCAACCAAAGTCCACACTTTGTTCTCATACATGGATCCCATCTCAGATTTCATGGCCTCAAGCCATTTCGCGGAATCTGGGCTCATCATCGCTTCCTCATAGTTCGTAGGTTCGTCATGGTCAAGTAACATGACCTCCAGAATAGGATTACCGTACCACTCTGGTGCGGATCTCACTCTGGTTCACCTACGAGGTTCGGTAGTAACTTGATCTGAAGTTACATGATCATCATCATTAGCTTCCTCACTAATTGGTGTAGGTGTCACAGAAACCGGTTTTTGCGATGAACTACTTTTCCAATAAGGGAGCAGGTACAGATACCTCATCAAGTTCTACTTTCCTCCCACTCACTTCTTTCGAGAGAAACTCCTTCTCTAGAAAGGATCCATTCTTAGCAACGAACGTCTTGCCTTCGGATCTGTGATAGAAGGTGTACCCAACTGTCTCCTTTGGGTATCCTATGAAGACACATTTCTCCGATTTGGGTTCGAGCTTATCAGGTTGAAGCTTTTTCACATAAGCATCGCAGCCCCAAAATTTAAAAATCGACAACTTTGGTTTCTTGCCAAACCACAGTTCATAAGGCGTCGTCTCAACGGATTTTGATGGTGCCCTTTTTAACGTGAATGCAGCTGTCTCTAATGCATAACCCCAAAAATATAGTGGTAAATCGGTAAGAAACATCATAGATTGCACTATATCCATTAAAGTACGGTTATGACGTTCGGAACACCATTATGTTGTGGTGTTCCAGGTGGCGTGAGTTGTGAAACTATTCCGCTTTGTTTCAAATGAAGACCAAACTCGTAACTCAAATATTCTTCTCCATGATCAGATCGTAGAAACTTTATTTTCTTGTTATGATGATTTTCCACTTCACTCTGAAATTATATGAACTTTTCATATGTTTCAGACTTCTGTTTCATTAAGTAGATATACCCATATCTACTCAAATCATCTGTGAAGGTTAGAAAATAATGATACCCGCCATGAGCCTCAATATTCATCGGACCACATACATCGGTATGTATGATTTCCAACAAATCATTGCTTGCTCCATTGTTAGGAGAACGGCGCTTTAGTCATCTTGCCCAAGAGGCATGGTTCATAAGCATCAAGTGATTCATAATCAAGTGATTCCAAAATCCCATCAACATGGAGTTTCTTCATCGCTTTACACCAATATGACCTAAGCGGCGGTGCCACAAATAAGTTGCACTATCATTATTAACTTTGCATCTTTTGGCTTCAATATTATGAATATGTGTATCACTACGATCGAGATCCAACAAACCATTTTATTGGGTGTATGACCATAGAAGGTTTTATTCATGTAAATAGAACAACAATTATTCTCTAATTTAAATGAATAACCGTATTGCAACAAACATGATCAAATCATATTCATGCTCAACGCAAACACCAAATAACACTTATTTAGTTTCAACACTAATCCCGAAAGTATAGGGAGTGTGCGATGATGATCATATCAATCTTGGAACTACTTTCAACACACATCGTCACCTCGCCTTTTACTAGTTTCTGTTTATTCTGCAACTCCCGTTTCGAGTTACTACTCTTAGCAACTGAACCAATATCAAATGCCAAAGGGTTGCTATAAACACTAGTAAACACATCAATAACATGTATATCCAATATACGTTTGTTCACTTTGCCATCCTTCTTATCCGCCAAATACTTGGGGCAGTTCCGCTTCCAGTGACCAGTCTCTTTGCAGTAGAAGCACTTAGTCTCAGGCTTAGGACCAGACTTGGGCTTCTTCACTTGAGCAGCAACTTCCTTGCTGTTCTTCTTGAAGTTCCCCTTCTTCCCTTTGCCCTTTTCTTGAAACTAGTGGTCTCGTCAATCATCAACACTTGATGTTTTAATTGATTTCTACCTTCGTCGATTTCAGCATCACGAAGAGCTTGGGAATTGTTTCTGTTATCCCTTGTATATTATAGCTCATCACGAAGTTCTACTAACTTGGTGATGGTGACTAGAGAATTCCGTCAATCACTATTTTATCTGGAAGATTAACTCCCACTTGATTCAAGCGATTTTAGTATCCAGACAATCTAAGCACATGCTCACTGGTTGAGCTATTCTCCTCCATCTTTTAGCTATAGAACTTGTTGGAGACTTCATATCTCTCAACTCGGTTATTTGCTTGAAATATTAACTTCAACTCCTGGAACATCTCATATGGTCCATGACGTTTATAACGTCTTTGAAGTCCCGATTCTAAGCCGTTTAAGCATGGTGCACTAAACTATCAAGTAGTCATCATATTGAGCTAGCCAAGCGTTCATAGCGTGCATCATCCGCTCCCGCAATAGGTATGTCACCTAGCGGTGCATCAAGGACATAATTCTTACAGGCAAAATGAGGATAAACCTCAAATCACGGATCCAATCCGCATCATTGCTACTAACATTTTTCAACTTAGCTTTCTCTAGGAACATATCAAAAATAAAACAGGGGAGCTAAACGCGTGCTATTTATCTACAACATAGATATGCTAATACTACCAGGATTAAGTTCATGATAAATTAAAGTTCAATTAATCATATTACTTAAGAACTCTATAACAGCCCCAAAATTGGGTTATCAATTTTTGTGCTGTTATTCTCTCCTGGCACTCATTTTCAAAATTTTCTCCTCAGTTTGTTGGATGACTCTGAGAAATTTTGTCATTTCCAACCTTTCAAAACCTTGCTCATGTCTTTTTCAGTGGGCAAGACCTCATTTTCATTAGCTCAAATCCTCTCAAACCCTAATTCCAAATTTTGGGAATTTGAATGTGGCCCTTGTGATTACAAAGGAGCCATCATTTTCCCTGATCTGTTGATCATTCCAATTGTTCCCAGAGATCATCCTACCTTTCTGAACCTTGGATATGCAAAAATATTGCTAAGTCCAATGCAATATTTTTGAATTATGATTTATTCCTTTTCTTGCCTTTCTGAGGAATAAAATCCAAAGGCATAACTAGCCATCTCCTAAATTCATGAGAATTGGTGGAGTTCATGCTTATGCCTAATCCAAGCTCTGGCAACTATATTGGCCATAAGTAAATAAGGAAAATTGCCTTTTCCTATTTAATGTCAATATTGCATTTCTGCCATTTTCCAAAGGAACTACAATTTTTATAGCAGAGAAAATTCCCACATAAATTGTGGAGCTTGTCCTTGCTATATAATCACTAGTTCCATCCTCATATCATGATTCTACAGTCCAAAATTTGGCACATGATCCAATGCAAGTTCCTGCCGTCTCTAAAATTTTGCAAAGGAAGTGATTTATTCCTAAGTCCAATTGAGCTGCAATTTGGCAGGGTGTTTAACATTGTTAAATAACCCAGGGATTCCAAAGATGAGCTCAATCCATTCATTCTAGCTCCCTGTGCAATTTTTGCAAAGTTTCTGACCAGAACACAAGTTTGTGAAGGAAGTACCTTCATAGTGTTTCCAAATGGGATGAAACTTTTCCATCCTCTAAAGTATCTCAAATCATTATACTCCTCCCAAAATCAGCTCATTTCATTGAACTATGCGAGCACATGAGCAATTCTTGTCTTCTGTCCAAATTTTCAGTTTGTGAAGCAAGTGTATTTTATCTTGCTCCATTATGGCTGATAATTTTTCCAGGCCTTCTCCTATCCATATAATCCATCTCCACAAGATTGTGGCTCATTTAATTTGTCCAATTGCCCTGAGGAGTTTTCTGAAGTTTTTGGACAGAAATGATAGCTGTGAAGGCAGTGCCATTTTGGTGAGTCCATTTGGTATAAACTTTCTACAGCATCATGGTATGTTCAAATCATCAGGCTTTGCCAAGTTATAGCTCAATCCATCACTCCTAGTTAGTGTTTCATCATGATTCAGTTTCTGGGTCAGTTTTGGTGGTTGTACAGTAACTATGGTAAATAGTTGTCCATTTTACCTCAAAACTCCCAGGACCGTAGTCCTTTCTACCCCAAGCCTCCCAGACAACTCCATTGACCTCAATCAAGTCTCTGTGGATCAGCAGTGCTCGATCAAGTTTACTGCAGTAAACTTCAGAGCTTGATTACCTTTTAACCAGGGCAGTTTTCATCGATCTACCACTTCAGTTACCACTTAACCAGGAGAGACTTACCCCTAGACAACAATTTCCAGCCATTTGGCTCCTCTTGATGCCAGTCTGCGTGGTGACCACCACTTTGGCATGTAGTGTGTGGGGCCAGAATGTTGTTTGTGCTCGGGCCCCTCCTCCTCTCGTCGTCTTAGCGCGCGTGAGCATGTCCATTGTCTTCCTCTTGTCGTCACCGATCATCTGGACCCCTCTCCCCCTCCGTCCGCTTGCTCACCGACGCAAAACGCCGCGTGCCCACGGACGCACTGCGGCCGACCGAGCTTTAATGGCTTCTTCCTCTGCTTCCCCCTTGGCCTCCTCTTCCCCGTGAGACCTCCACTGCACCTCCCTCGTCTCCTACCCGCAAGATCGCGAGCGAGGGCACGCGTATGCGGCGCCGGACACGCGTCCGCGGCGGTGCCAGCTTGGCCTCCTCGCCCGCGGCTATATATAGCCATCCCCGCGGCCACCCAAGCACCTCATCAGCCTCGCCTCACTCCCAGCTTCCTCCCCGTCCACTTCCCCAAGCACCAGAGCTTCTCCTGCTCCACCACTGCCGCCATGGCCGCCGCGGCCTCCCTCCTAAATTAGCTCGAAGCCGAGCCCTCCTCCACCTCTAGCCACCACCATCGCCTTCCCCACACTCCGGCGACCATCCCCCTCATCTTAGTTTCTCGCCGGAGCCCCTCTGGACGCGTCTCCTCGGAGTTGGCCGCCGCCCCGTCTCGGCCTCCTCCCGTCGCTGTGGACTCGCTCCTCTTCCGGTGCTGCAGCTGCTCCAGGCGGGAGCAGCGCTCCGCCCCGCGCCCGCCGGTGCCTTCACTCCGGTCGGGGGTGGCTGGAGTTGGCCGGGCCGACGCTGGCCTTGTTGCTGCCGCGCCCTTCCTCTGCTCTGTGTGCGCATCGGGGAGGAAGGAGAAGGAGCCAGGCAAGACGAGAGAGAAAGGGAGAGGATAAGGCGGGCCCCACCTGGCAGCCGCACGCGTTGATCCCGCCCCACCACATCAGATAAGTGGAAACACATTTCATCTAATACGTTTTCGTTTAGTGGAAGCGTATTCCTGTCTTAGTTCGGTGGCAAATGTGTTTCCTGTACAAGAAGGCGTATTTTCATTTAACTACGGCTAGGAATACATTTTCTCTGCTGTGAAAGCGTATTGTCTGAAATATGTTTTCTATTTTTCAGCTCAGGGGCTTGTTTGTGGAGAAATCTTTACAGATTAGTCCTTGAACTTCGTCGGGCTGTAACTTTTTAGCCACAACTCCAAATGAGGTGAATCCAAAGCCCACGTCTTCGTTTCGTCGAGCCTGTTCCGTTGATGCCATTTTCATAATATTTTCACACAGTGAAAATGACCATTTCCTTGCCGTAAATGCCTCCTCCTCAGAAAGAGAGCTGTTTCAGCAAATCTTTCATGATCGTTTCCCACTTATTCCGGAGTATTTGTTGACCCCCAGGGAAGCCAACCTCTTATCATGAGCCCCGAACTTGCACGTTGACTTTGCTTGCACCTTGTGTGTGTGTAGTTGCGGTTGTCTCTTTTTTTTCGGTTGCAGTCATTTCGTTATGCTTATCGTGCATGCTTATGTTTTCATGATATCTTTTGCCATGTTAATTAAAATGCTGTTATTAATAATGCCATGTCACTACTCTACTTTATTTGCATGTCATCATTATAAAATGTTATGAGTACTGTAATGCACCGTTGATATGCTATTACTTGGTATTGTCATGTTCTTTATGCTATAGTTGTGCACCTAAGAAGTTCGATATTTTGTTCATGCATTTGTATGCTGCATGCTCATTGTTGCACTCATGTTAAATATGTTCATGATGATGGAGAAGGAATTAAAATGGCTTAATAATAACAAATCTCCTTCGTCATCGTGGGATCGAGTCATAGTGCCGCCAAATCAAACTTTTTCAGTGCAACCACATTTGCCTTTGTGGGAAGGCCTTAATGCGAGCTATTGTCGTGCCTCTCGCCGGTGCCTCCAACTAGGGAAGGTTATGGGCGTGCTTACCCTGATCAAGTAAGCAGGCATAATCTTGTGTGCTCGTTGATGAGATTATGGTACCAAGTCCCCGAGTGGGAGTGTTTTGACCACGACGGTGGATCGGGGTGTCTTTAGTGAACAGGGCCACCCAGACCAGCCGTTGGGGATTGGGTCGGAGTGGTAGGAGGCGATATGGCAATAGGTCGGTTTCGTCGGAATCTGGTTGGTCCACCGAATGGGATAGCGAGGTCATGGGTTCCGTTAGTGGGTATAGTGTGCTACCTCTGCAGAGTGTATAAAGTCTATCGATAGCAACAGTTCGTAGTAGGTCCCACTATCAGGTCTTGGTCGAAATGGAGGATAAACCTAAATAATGAAGTTGGTAAATAATTATGTGATAACAAGAATATGGTGACATGAACTATGAGATAGTCGTAAGAAGTCACGATGATGTTCTAATAAGATCACGAGACGAGGTCTCGGTGAGCGTTAGAGACCAAGTGTTGGTCGTGGTTGTGATCGCCGTAAGGATCACAGGTTGTTCTTGAGAAAGACCACTTTGGTGGTTTGTTTGTGATCCAGAGATGATCAAATTTGATAAGAGAGTCCGAGGGACTCGGTGCACAAGTTTGGTTGCATTTCTAGATTAATATATCATTATTTGCATTTAAAGAACCAAGGCAGAACAGAAGATGATGGTATAAAGTTAACATGCTATGTCTGCATTGGATATTATTGGCAGTTATTTTCAGCATAATCTCATGATGTTGTGCCATGCTATGATTGATATGTTAAATTATGCCATAACTTAGATGATATGCTATGTTTTGCTATTACCATGTTAGAAGCATGTTTTGATATGCCATGTTATTGCCACGTTAGTAGATGCTATGATGTGTTCATGCTTAGTTAATTTTTATCATGCCATGTTTAGTAATTGATATGAGATAGGGTGTTGCATGCGCTCGGTTCTTGCTTTGTCTTCTGCTTGTTTGGATGCTATGTATTTGGTTGTCTTGCAAGTATATTCAATGTCTTGACTGGCGTGTCATGCCGCTTTGTAGGTCATACCGTATTGTTAAGCTTGATCCGTCGTGCTAGTAGTAACCTTGCGATCCCGTGAGTTGTGGAGCCCGGCCCGAGTTGTTATCTTTGCCAAACCAAGACTTTCGCCGCCATTAAATCAGACTTCCGCTGTCATTTAATAGCCTTAGGGCTATGCCAGATAATTGTATTCATCAATGATGTACTCTCATATACATGTATTTGATGAATATTCTTGTACCTGGAATGCTGTATTATGGACCTATCATGCGTCAGGTGTTATCCCGGGCTGATGCGGGAAGGCCCCTGGCTCCATGCGGATCAGGGTGCCACATGGCATGGTATCAGAGCAGCCAGGCTGGCATAGGTTATCCTAGTATTAGATCACCGCTACTATTAAACCGTAATGGCCCTAAGGGATTTGACCCTTCCCTGCATCTGGCATGGCCACTGTTAAACAACATGTGGCGCAGTCGGGACCGACACGTCCTCACCCCGTTGTCCCTGCCTAGTTATCCGTGGCGCAAATAGCAACCGTATCCTTTTGGGTCGGCCACACCGCTCACCCTTCGCAATTAAGGGAAAGGGGCCACACCATGCAGGCATGTCCCGCATAGCTGCCTATAAAAGTCTCCTTTCCGCTTTCATGTATCGCTCACCCTCGATCGACCATGTCCTGCAGAGAAGCCTAGCTAGTAGCACTCCGACCATGGTGGCACCTTCAAAGCTACCAAGTTTCACGGTCGCCGGCCAACCACCACCGGCTTTCCACCCCTTCTTGCCGAGATGCTCACCAAAGCCTTTGGTCGTAAGGCTATACGATTACCTAGTGTTCCAATCGTCACCGTCCCTCACCTTCATCGCTTTGATGCAAGAGTGTGCATCGGCTTAGCGGCGGATGGCCACCGTTGGTTTTTCAGGTAGAGCTATGCCTACCTTGATTTAGCCATTCAAGCATTGCTTTGTGGAGGCTATGCTTCACCTCCGGCAGATACCCGCATATGGCGTGGAGGCGGATTTACGCTTCTATCCCATTGTGACAAAAGTAGGAATGCAGCCTTCTCCGCTAGCGAAGGAGATGATCCCGCAATCGCTACTTTGGTGCGAGATGTCGCTGCGGGGATGATGATTGCCGAGATACTGCCAAGTTTGAACTCTAGACAACGATGCGGTGCGAGTCGTCGAGAAGCTTACCGTGAGGCTCGTAATTCGCATCTCAAGTCATTTGTCCAATGCCATCCGAACCAAGGTCTTTGTCCTCTCAACCCGTGTTGTGGCCTAGACCCAACATCGTCACCCTCGACAAGGCTCTTTTACAGATCCACCTGCAACATTTGCTTGGATCAATTTCAGCCACACCCCCAGCAGTCGAACCCCAACCCATAATGCGGTCGGACGATGAAGATGGAGATTGGCTCAGTCTTCGTCCTCCCGGAAAGCCCCAGAAGGCAAATCCTCTGCATGATCTCAGTCAAGCAGTAAGATGATTAGTCTGTCGGTTCATCCCCGATATGAGGATAGAACCAGGTATCCCAAGATGAGTTGTTTCGTTTAACGCGTAGAGCGTTCGTGCTTTGTTGTATGCTGGCACTGTTGTAATCCGTATGCTGTGTTCTATGTATGCTTTTGTGCTTTTGTGCTTGTTTTTGCTTGCCTCTCTGTCAAGCAGAAATGTTTGACAGGGTTGACATTGTGTTGCTAACAAGATTTTAACTAGTAGGTCACATACACTAAAATAACATTGACTCGTCCTGGGTCTTTAATAAAATGCACACTGGTGTAGGTATATGTATACCAGGAGTACGTATACCCACTAGCATTAAAACACTTTAGTATGATTGGTCTGGTGTGTTTTCCGTTGCATGTTTATTGCATTTGTCCGTTTGCTAGTTTAGATTTTACTGCATACTACACGCATACCCGGTTCACCCACAAGTACATTCGAGAAGTACTCGGGGAAATGCAAAGTCACATATCCCTTTCCATCTGTGCATACGCCGTGTGCCGGATTTCCAACTCTAGAAACCCCGCAGAGGCATTTCCGCTTGGAAATTCCTCATCTCTAATTCTTTTTCCCGATTTCATTTTCGGAGAAACATTGCCAACTTTATTTCCTCGATCCAGTGCATCTACTCCGATACAGGTTTCACCCTCGATTCTACCTCAACACCTACATTTCGTGGAGCTATCCACAAAAATTTTCCTCGTACCCCGTGTGATTCTTGAGCTGGCACAGCCACCTCACCTGCTTCTAGACCCCCATCACCATCATCTCTGCGTTGCGTGGCGCAGGTAGATCGCCACCACCGCTCCACCGCAGCACGCGATTACTCCGCTAGAGCAAAGCGACGAAGAATCAAGCGAGGCGGAGGACCACCCAGTGCGCCATCTTCTCCCGCGTCTCGAGCCACCACACCGAGTCGCGCGTTGTTCCGAGCTCGCTCATTCCTGATGAGAATTAGCAGGAGGAATGACGAGCCGATCTGTGTGCCTAGCAGCGCTGCGAGGAACAACCGCAACGCCACCAAAAACACCTCCTCGCCGAAGGAGCTCGGCTCGATCTCGCCCAAACCGAAGAGGTAGTAGAGCGGCATTGTGTTTGTGCGTTGGAGGAGAGCCGCGCTGCCGTTTTTATAGACCAACCCCGGTGTACAGTGAGCGAGGTCTAGGAGAACCGCTCATTGCTCGATCACTGGCGTCCAGGAGGCGAATCCGTGAGCAATGCTGACAAGGTCTTTGGCCGTGTGAGTGCTTTCTGCCGCGCGCGCTGCACGCCGCACACTATGGCTCTAGGGTCCTTATCGCCCTAGGAGCTAGATGCGTGCTGCACCAAGCCGCACGCGGAGCAGGAGCATAGGAGAAGCAGCGAGCCGGAGGTAGAAGAAGGAGGCTGCCAGTGGGCCTTGGACCCACGTGTCAGCAGGTGAAACCACTGTTCATTGGGTGCATCTAGCATTTTTCGGGAGTTTGATCTTGAATGCCTCTAGCGGTGGATATAACCAGGTTTGCCTCATCTCTTTGTGGGTGTACCAATTATCGGTGCCCTCAACTCATTTGATTTTAACCAAAGGGTTAAAAATTAACCCCGAGGTTTTTCCCCGGAGTGATTATTCTTTCATTTGTGATGTAACCCTAGGGATCTCGAGGATGAGATTCTTTTTAAGGGGGGAAGAGTTGTAACAGCCCCAAAATTTGGTTATCAATTTTTGTGCTGTTATTCTCTCCTGGCACTCATTTTCAAAAAAATTTGCTGAGTTTGCTGGATGACTCTGAGAAATTTTGTCATTTCCAACCTTTCAAAACCTTGCTCATGTCTTTTTCAGTGGGTAAGACCTCATTTTCATCAGCTCAAATCCTCTCAAACCCTAATTCCAAAATTTTGGAATTTGAATGTGGCCCTTGTGATTACAAAGGAGCCATCATTTTCCCTGATATGTTGATCATTCCAATTGTTCCCAGAGATCATCCTACCTTTCCGAACCTTGGATATCCAAAACTATTGCTAAGTCCAATGCAATATTTTTGAATTATGATTTATTCCTTTTCTTGCCTTTCCGAGGAATAAAATCCAAAGGCATAACTAGCCATCTCCTAAATTCATGACAATTTGTGGAGTTCATGCTTATGCCTAATCCAAGCTCTGGAAAGTATATTGGCCATAATTAAATAAGGAAAATTGCCTTTTCCTATTTAGTGCCAATATTGCATTTCCGCCATTTTCCAAAGGAACTACAATTTTTATAGTAGAGAAAATTCCCACATAAATTGTGGAGCTTGTCCTTGCTATATAATCACTAGTTCCATCCTCATCTGATGATTCTACCGTCCAAAATTTGGCACATGATCCAATGCAAGTTCCTGCACTCTCTGAAATTTTGCAAAGGAAGAGCTTTATTACTAAGTCCAATTGAGCTGCAATTCGGCACGGTGTTTAAAATTGTTAAATAACCCATGGATACCAAAGATGAGCTCAATCCATTCATCCTTGCTCCCTGTGCAATGTTTGCAAAGTTTCTGACCAGAACACAAGTTTGTGAAGGAAGTACCTTCATAGTGTTTCCAAATGGGATGAAAATTTTCCATCCTCTCAAGTATCTCAAATCATTAGACTCCACCCAAAATCAGCTCATTGCATTGAACTATCTGAGCACAGGAGCAATTCTTGTCTTCTGTCCAAAATTTTAGTTTGTGAAGCAAGTGTATTTTATCTTGCTCCATTATGGCTGATAATTTTTCCAGGCCTTCTCCTATCCATATAATCCATCTCCACAAGATTGTGGCTCATTTCATTTGGCCAATTGCCCTAAGGATTTTTCTGAAGTTTTTGGACAGAAATGATAGCTGTGAAGGAAGTGCCATTTTGGTGAGTCCATTTGGTATAAAATTTTTACAGCGTCATGGTATGTTCAAATCATCAGGCTTTGCCAAGTTATAGCTCAATCCAGCACTCCTAGTGAGTGTTTCATCATGATTCAGTTTCTGGGTCAGTTTTGGTGGTTGTACAACAACTATAGTAAATAGTTGTCCATTTTACCTCAAAACTCCCAGGACCGTAGTCCTTTCTACCCCAAGCCTCCAGACAACTCCATTGACCTCAATCAAGTCTCTGTGGATCAGCAGTGCTCGATCAAGTTTACTGCAGTAAACTTTAGAGCTTGATTACCTTTTAACCAGGGCAATTTTCATCGATCTACCACCTTAGTCACCACTTATCGAGGAGAGACTTACCCCTAGACAACAATTTCCAGCCATTTGGCTCCTCTTGATGCGAGTCTGCGCGGTGACCACCGCTTTGGCATGCAGTATGCGCGGCCAGAACGTCGTTTGTGCTCGGGCCCCTCCTCCTCTCGTCATCTTAGCGCGCGTGAGCATGTCCATTGTCTTCCTCTCGTCGTCGCCGATCATCTGGACCCCTGTCCCCCTCCGTCCGCTTGCTCACCGACGCAAAATGCCGCGTGCCCACAGACGCACTACGGTCGACCGAGCTTTAATGGCGCTCGGCTTCTTCCTCTGCTTCCCCCTTGGCCTCCTCTTCCCCGTGAGACCTCCTCGTCTCCTACCCGCGAGCTCGCGAGCGAGGGCACGCGTCCGCGGCGCCGGACACGCGTCTGCGGTGGTGCCAGCTCGGCCTCCTTGCCCGCGGCTATATATAGCCATCCCCGCGGCCTCCCGAGCACCTCATCAGCCTCGCCTCACTCCTAGCTTCTTCCACGTCCACTTTGCCGAGCACCAGAGCCTCTCCTGCTCCACCATTGCTGCCGCGGCCTCCCTCCTAAATTAGCTCGAAGTCGAGCCCTCCTCCACCTCTAGCCACCACCATTGCCTTCCCCAAACTCCGGCGACCCTCCCCCTCATCTTAGTTTCTCGTCGGAGCCCCTCAGGACGCGTCTCCTCGGAGTTGGCCGCCTGCCTCAGGCCTCCTCCGTCGCCGTGGACTCGCTCCTCTTCCGGCTGCAGCAGCTGCTCCAGGCGAGAGCAGCTTCGCTCACGCGCCCGTCAGTGCCTTCACTCCGGTCGGGGTGGCGGAGTTGGCCGGGCAGCCTGGCCTCGCTTACCGCGCCCTTCCTACTACTGTGTGCGATCGGGGAGGAAGGAGAAGGAGACAGCGAGAGGAGAGAAAGGGAGAGGATAAAGCGGGCCCCACTGGCAGCCGCACGCGTTGACCCGCCTCGCCACGTCGGATAAGTGGAAACACATTTCATCTAATCGTTTCCGTTTAGTGAAAGCGTATTTACATCTTAGTTCGATGGCAAATCGTTTTCTTTACAAGAAAGCGTATTTTACGTTTAACTTCTGACTAGGAATACGTTTCTCTGCTATAAAGCATATTATCCGAAATCGTTTTACTTTTTTACTCGGGGCTTGTTTGTGGAGAAATCTTTACAGATTAGTCCCTGAACTTCGTCGGGCTATAACTTTTTAACCACAACTCGAAATGAGGTGAATCCAAAGCCCACGTCTTCGTTTCATCGATCCCGTTCCGTTGATTTCATTTTCATAATATTTTCACACAGTGAAAATGACCATTTTGCCCTTGCCCCTAAACAGCCTCCTCCGAAAGAGAACTGTTTCCGGCAAATCTTTCCGCTATCGTTTCCCACTTCTTCCTGGAGTATTTGTCGACCGCCAGGCAAGCCAACCTCTTATCATGAGCCCAGAACTTGCACGTTGACTTTGCTTGCACCTTGTGTGTGTGTAGTTGCGATTGTCTCTTATTTTTTTTTCGGTTGTAGTCATTTTGTTATGCTTATCATGCATGCTTATGTTTTCATGATATCTTTTGCCATGTTAATTAAAATGTTGATATTAATAATGCCATGTCACTACTCTACTTTATTTGCATGTCATCGTTATAAAATGTTATGAGGACTGTAATGCACCATTGATACGCTATTACTTGGTATTGTCATGTTCTTTATGCTATAGTTGTGCACCTAAGAAGTTCGATATTTTGTTCATGCATTTTTAATGCTGCATGCTCATTGTTGCACTCATGTTAAATATGTTCATGATGATGGAGAAGGAATTAAAATGGCTTAATAATAACAAACCTCCTTCGTCATTGATGGGATCGAGTCATAGTGCCGCCAAATCGAACTTTTTCAGTGCAGCCACATTTGCCTTTGTGGGAAGGCCTTAATGCGAGCTATTGTCGTGCCTCCCGCCGGTGCCTCCAACTAGGTAAGGTTATGGGCGTGCTTACCCTGATCAAGTAAGCAGGCATAATATTTTGTGCTCGTTGATGAGATTATGGTACCAAGTCCCCGAGTGGGAGTGTTTTGACCACGACGGTGGTCGGGGTGTCTTTGGTAGACACGGGGCCACCCAGGACCAGCCCGTTGGGGATTGGGTCGGAGTGGCCGCGAGAGCATCATGGCAATAGGTCGGTTTCGTCGGAATGCCGTTGGTCCACCCGAATGGGATGACGAGGTCATGGGTTCCGTGGTGTGGGTACAATGTAATTATATTCATCAATGATGTACTCTCATATACATGTATTTGATGAATATTCTTGTACTGAATCTTTGTATTATGGACTGTCGTGCGTCGGTGTTATCACAGGTGACGTATGAAGGCCTCCGGCTCCATGCGGATCGGGGTGCCACAAACTCCCACTTAGATAGACATCCCTCTAATCCTCTAAGTGACCACGTGATCCAAATCAACTAAACCACGTCCGATCATCACGTGAGATGGAGTAGTTTCAATGGTGGACATCACTATGTTGATCATATCTACTATATGATTCATGCTCGACCTTTCGGTCTCCGTGTTCCGAGGCCATATCTGTTATATGCTAGGCTCGTCAAGTCTAACCTGAGTATTCGCATGTGCAACTGTTTTGCACCCGTTGTATTTGAGCGTAGAGCCTATCACACCGATCATCACGTGGTGTCTCGAGCGAAGAACTTTCATAGCGGTGCATACTCGGGAGAACACTTATACTTTGATAATTTAATGAGGATCATCTTATAATGCTACCGTCAATCAAAGCAAGATAAGATGCATAAAGATAAACATCACATGCAATCAATATAAGTGATATGATATGGCCATCATCATCTTGTGCTTGTGATCTCCATCTCAAAACACCGTCATGATTACCATCATCACCGTAGCGACACCTTGATCTCCATCGTAGCATCGTTGTCGTCTCGCCAATCTTATGCTTCTCGACTATCGCTACCGCTTAGTGATAAAGTAAAGCATTACTGAAGCGATTGCATTGCATACAATAAGCGACAACCATATGGCTCTCGCCATTCTTGATAAATTCGTTACAAAACATGATCATCTCATACAATAAAATTTAGCATCATGTCTTAACCATATCACATCACAACATGCTCTGCAAAAACAAGTTAGATGTCCTCTACTTTGTTGTTGAAAATTTTACGTGGCTGCTACGGGCTTAGCAAGAACCGTTCTTACCTACACATCAAAACCACAACGATGGTTTGTCAAGTTGATGCTGTTTTAATCTTCGCAAGGACCGGGCGTACCACACTCGGTTCAACTAAAGTTGAGAAACCGACACCGCCCCACACATGTGCAAAGCACGTCGGTAGAACCAGTCTCGCATAAGCGTACGCGTAATGTCGGTCCAGCCGCTTCATCCAACAATACCGCCGAACCAAAGTATGACATCCTGGTAAGCAGTATGACTTATATCGCCCACAACTCACTTGCGTTCTACTCGTGCATGTGAGATCTACGCATAAAACCTAGCTCGGATGCCACTGTTGGAGAACGTAGTAATTTCAAAATTTTCCTACGCACACGCAAGATCATGGTGATGGATAGCAACGAGAGGGGAGAGTTTGTCCACGTACCCTCGTAGACCAAAAGCGGAAGTATTAGCACAACGCGGTTGATGTAGTCATACATCTTCACGATCCGACCGATCAAGTACCGAACGCACGACACCTCCGAGTTCAGCACATGTTCAGCCCGATGACGTTCCTCGAACTCCGATCCAGCCGAGTGTTGAGGGAGAGTTTCGTCAGCACGACGGTGTGGTGGCGATATTGATGTTCTACCGATGCAGGGCTTCGCCTAAGCACCACTACAGTATTATCGAGGTGGACTATGGTGGAGGGGCACCGCTGCACGCTAAAAGATCAACTTGATCAATTGTTGTGTCTCTCGGGTGCCCCCTGCCCCCGTATATAAAGGAGCAAGGGGGAGGCCGGCCGGCCCTCTCGGGCGCGCCAGGAGGAGGAGTCCTCCTCCTAGTAGGAGTAGGACTCCCCACTTTCCTTATCCTACTAGGAGGGGGAAAGGAAGGGGGAGAGGGAGAAGGAAAGGGGGCGCTGCGCCCCTTCTCCTAGTCCAATGCGGACCAGAGGGGGAGGGGCGCGCGACCTACCCTAGGCCAGCCCTCTCTCTCTCCACTAAGGCCCATAAGGCCCATTACTTCTCCGGGGATGGGGGTCGGTAACCCTCCCAAGACTCGGTTTTCTCCGAAATCACCCAGAACACTTCCGGTGTCCGAATATAGTCGTCCAATATATCAATCTTTATGTCTCGACCATTTCGAGAATCCTCTTCATGTCTGTGATCACATCCGGGACTCTGAACAACCTTCGATACATCAAAACGTATAAACTCATAATATAACTGTCATCGAAACGTTAAGCGTGCGGACCCTACCGGTTCGAGAACTATGTAGACATGACCGAGACACGTCTCCGGTCAATAACCAATAGCAAAACCTGGATGCTCATATTGGCTCCCACATATTCTACGAAGATCTTTATCGATTAAATCGCATAACAACATCGTTGTTCCCTTTGTCATCGGTATGTTACTTTCCGAGATTCGATCGTCGGTATCTCAATACCTAGTTCAATCTCGCTCTGCAAGCAAGTCTCTTTACTCGTTCTATAATACATCATCCGCAACTAACTCATTAGTTGCAATGCTTGCAAGGCTTAAGTGATGTGCATTACCAAGAGGGCCAGAGATACCTCTCCGAGGCAATCGGAGTGACAAATCCTAATCTCGAAATCGCCAACCCAACAAGTACCTTCGGAGACACCAGAGAGCACCTTTATAATCACCCGATTACGTTGTGACGTTTGGTAGCACACAAAGTGTTCCTCCGGTAAATGGGAGTTGCATAATCTCATAGTCATAGGAACATGTATAAGTCATGAAGAAAGCAATAGCAACATACTAAACGATCGAGTGCTAAGCTAACGGAATGGGTCATGTCAATCACATCATTCTCCTAATGATGTGATCCCGTTAATCAAATGACAACTCATGTCTATGGCTAGGAAACATAACCATCTTTGATCAACGAGCTAGTCAAGTAGAGGCATACTAGTGACACTCTGTTTGTCTATGTATTCACACATGTATCATGTTTCCGGTTAATACAGTTCTAGCATGAATAATAAACATTTATCATGAAATAAGGAAACAAATAATAAATTTATTATTGCCTCTAGGGCATATTTCCTTCATGTTTCGCCAACGCCTAGAGCCTAGGCGCGCTTAAGCGCTCGCTTAGGCGCGCCTTTTTTTAACTGTGATTTCTATCGTGCATACTGCTTTGCTCTTGTATCACTGTATTTACTCATACAAACTTATTTTTAAATTGAAGGATCAATCGAAACTTCAATGGCACAAATAGTATGTTCACGCTGTTTCTTTGTGAGCTTGCTCTTATCAATAGCTCTGTTGATTTTAATTTCAATTGTGTATACAGTTGACTTCTCATATCATGCACATTACTAGCATCACAACAGAGCCAGTAGTGTTGTTGTACATGTAGACCCGTGGTACCCATCTGAAATCTTGTTGTGCCGTGTAGTTTCCCATGCTTTGTATTCTTTCACTGCTGCTTTGTCTTGAACTGATATAATTTGAACCGTTTCTTTTTTTTGATTTGGCAAGACAATGCGGTGACCATAGGACATAGATATATGTTTGTTTGATGATTTTATTATGTACTAGTACTTGGCAATAGAAGACTTGGTAGTTTAATCCTGTCCACCTTACTAATGAACTAGTTCACCGAAATGAGTTTCATATACTAGTACATGCTAAACTGTTATGTGTCCTTGTTTCTTATTTTAGAATCTTGTGAGAATATTGGGGAAGAGTGCCTTATTAAGCAATGGTAAAGGAAGTAATGCGATAAGGTTCAGGATAGTGACACATCCTTGTTGGTCTCCAACAAAGTCGATAAAACAGACTAAGGAAGACTATCTCGAAGACAAGTGAGACAACCCCAAAGTCTGTCTTGGTTTAGTGTTGGAATTCTCGCCACTACCGCTTGCACATGCTATTCAAATTCACCGTGCGAATAAGTTCGGTTTCTTGAGTCTCAACTACAAGTCGAAGACATCGATCATTTGTCTTGACGACAAGTGGAAGGACTGCGGAAGTCCCTGGAGCATTCAGATGCATACTTTCGGTGCAACGACAAGCGTTGGAGGATTTTAGCGCCAACAGGACAAAGCTAATAAGCTTGCTAAGCTTATTGCCGACATAGTGGATACCATGTTTCTTGAGCTCTTATGAAGTTGTTTCAGATTATGCTCTTGTTTTGTTTGCCGTTTATTTGCACGGTGGCCAATTTTGACGACCAAAGTATGTAATATCTTGCTTTGTTCCCTATATTTGCACCGGTGGCGAACTTTGATGCCCAGTGGATGTAATATGTGTAATAGCGGTAATAGGCTAGCGTTAATTGCTTGCTTATTTATTTCCTTATTGTCTTGTTTAGTTGTTTGCTTGTAGTCACTGCAGTTCTTTTTCTGTGGTTTTCTAATAATCATGGCAACACACGGACTGTTGTAACCGTGGGCCTCCTGCGGGCCGTGTGATCCATGGGCCTTCTACGGGCCATAGGATCCATTGGCCTTCTATACGGGCCGTAGGATCCATGGGCCTTCTACGGGTCGTACGATCCATGGGCCTTTTACGGACCGTAGGATCCATGGGCCTTCTACGGGGCGTATCATCATTTCGCCAATCATGGGTCGTACTATTCATGGACAATAACGGGCCGTTTATTGGCCGTATTTGATAACTCTATGAAAACAGCCCAACGGGTTTTTTCCGACATGAAAATGGCCCAACGTATTAACGGGCCGCAAACGGGCCGACTGTAACCACGGGCTGAATTTGGCCCACAAGCAGAAAATGACAGTAACGGGCCGTAAGTAACCGAATGCTAGAAATGAGCCCAAGATTGAATGGGCCCTGAGAAGGCCGAAAGATATCATGGGCTGGAAATGGCCCAACTGAATAATGGGCCGTTAATGGGTATAAAGTAGTACACTGTTCATTACGGGCCAGTTTTACCACGGGCCGTTCAGGGGCCGTGGTACTAAGGGCATCATATGAGCCGAAAGACGTCATGGACCATATATGGGTCGGAAGTTAAAATGGGTTGGAATTATATTGGACGGCCCAGATGACGCTACTGGGCCTAATTCGGTTAGGCCGTAAACGGGACCTGTGATAGCGGGCTGTAAATGGGCTATATGCGAACAGGCCGTTAACGAGCTTCTTGTTGGTGGGCGCCCGCCACCTTTGACCAAGTCAAGCGGGCGGCCTTTTCACGGAATGGGCCTCTATTGGGCCGTGCCATGTGTCGGCGTATCATAGGAGCTTTGTGTCCAATTAGTGGATGACATCTCGTCCCCAGCGGTGGCCGACACGTGTTTCCTCCGACCAATGATGATTTTACACGTGGAAAATCCCCATTGGTCGGGGCTGATAACGGGTTATCGGATCCAAAACCGGACCCGATAGCTTAACGGCGTTCGTTCTACGGTGGATGCCACGTGTCGGTCACCCTTGACGAAAGCACTTCTGTGACGCGCGATTTATCGTCATGGAAGTGGACACTTTCGTGATGATAATTTTGGTAATGTCATGGAACACTTCTACGACAGCACAGGTATGACAATCTTGATTTTGTCATAAAATTGTCATGGATGTACATGCATGAAAGAAAACGCGACCTACTGTGACAAACACGTATCATCACGGAAGTGTATTTTTTTCTAGTGTATGTAGATCACACACAATCAATCCAAGGAATACATTTCCATTCTTATGTACATCCCACACAATCAATCCAGGGAAAACTCCGTTCGTATGTACATCCCACATAGTCAATCCAGGGAAAACGTTTCCATTCATATGTACATCCCACACATTCAATACAGGGAAAACGTTGTCGTTCATATGTACATCCCACATAGGTTTATGTATAGGCTCGTGTGTTATAGGTGTAAATATCACACACGCTCTGCCTTGGTTAACCGTTTGGTTTTATCAACTACATCACACACGATTTGACGAAGAAAACTATGTGGCATTGGGCTATCCATCACAAGCGCTTTTACTGCAAGAACCGTTTGCAAAGTTCCATGACACATTTAGCAGTTTTATTAGTTTACAATTAATAATTCCAGTATTACGAAAATTCACATTTCATATCGAACAACTCTTTGCCAATTTCATATCAGGTACATAAAGATATTTTAACATCACAGTACGATAGCTACCTGAAAACAACACAGTACAACATATAGCTAGTTCAACTTCATAAGAACAATATTAGAACAATATATTCATTTCCCTAATCGAGATCATCCAGGCTCTCTTATCCACCTCTGCTTTCAGTTCAGTAAGAACCTGTTTTGCACTGGCCAACTGGGAAAGTGTGTTGGGGGAAACGACACCTACGGGATCACGAGGAATCCCTTTTGCTACGGTTGGCGGGCGCGGGGCTGTGGAAAGAGCGGGATTGAGAGATCAACGCAGGGGGATTATCCAGGTTCAGGCCGCAAGTGATGCGTAATACCCTACTCCTGTTGGTTCTTGTTTATCTGGTGTTCTTGGACTAGCTACAAAGCGTGCAGGGTCCAAAAAGTCTGAATCCTCTCCCAGTACGCCACGGGCCTCCTTTCATAGGCAAAGGGGCTGCCAGAGTGGGGCACAGGAGGTGGGAAGCTATACAGTGGTCGAGTCTATTCTGTGTCACCGTAGGACAAACGCATTTAATACGCTGCCGACGTGCCCTTCTTGCTTTATCGGGGATGGCAAGGAAGCTCGTCCCAGCTGTCGCCGCCTCGCGTGGCTTCAACGCGTGTCTGAACTAACGAGGCGGATAGTGCCACGCTGACTGGCTGGCTGTTGAGTTGGTGTGGTGGTAGAGCCTTCATGAAGATCTGCATGCCACCACATAGGTGCTTGCTGAGTTGGCCTAGAGGCCGCACGTCGCCATGCAGCTGCTCGCCTAGTTGACGGGCTGGCAGCTGCATGGGAACGACGGTGGAGTCTTGGCAGATGTGGGCTTGGCTGCGGCCCCGCGGATGTCTTCGGCAAGAGTCTTGCCGGGGCCCCGACAAGGGTCTTGCCGTGGCATCGTGGTCGTACCAAGCAAAGGGCTTGCCGGGGGTCTCGTGGGCATCCTTGGCAAGGATCATGCCGAGGATCTTTGTCTTCTGGTTATTTATCTAGTCTTGTATGCTTCTGGTCTTCACAAAGATCTACATGCCACCATGGAGGTGCTTCCCAAGCCTTGCTTCCAATGTGGTCTGAGGGCGTCGGAACTCTCAGGCTCAAGGGTGGCAGCCCTGCTGGCGTTGGGCAAGTTGCCCCGACAAGGCTCTTGCCGGGGCTGTGGAGGCCGCCCCGGCAAGGGCCTTGCCGGGGGAGTCCACCTCGCCCTTCTGCTCTTTGTGTTTCCGGCTTGGCGTTGGTCTGGTCACCTTGTGCCTTTGCTTCCTCTGCCCCGCCAAGCGTGGCCAGGGGCGTGGGGCTGCGACTGCCCACGCACAAGAAAAGGGGTGCAAAAAGGGACCCCTACTTTTGTACACCAACAGGAGCCCCCGGGCCCGGGCCACATATAAGCACGGGGCGTTATTGGGCCAGGCCCACAACAGTGCGCGGGCGCGCGTGCGGCGGAGTTTTTACCGCAGTAACTCCCTCGCTCGCTGCGCTTCCCCACGACCCACGTTGAATGCACGACATGGGTTTCATGCGTGGGGCGGTTGCTGCCCTCATGCGTCACATCATAGTAAATGGTAAAGAGGCGGCCCGCGCCTTCCCCATAAAAAATAAAAAACCGCAGGCGCGCTGCTCATTTACCCTCTGCGCCTCTTCCAATATCAGAACCACCATTCCTCTCTTCTTCCTCAGGTGAAGGTTTCGAAGTTCTTGCTTTTGCTTGCTGCCGCCGCCCCCATTGCTATTGATCCTTCACCCCTTCCAGCTACCATGGCGCCCAAAACCAGCAGGGGCAAGGGAGCGGCCAAGGATGCCGGGGAGAAGGAGGCGCCGGAGAGCGAGTCGGCGATGCGGCGGATGCAGCTCGCCTACTTCCCGTCGATTGTCGATGCAGTCCCCCTCGAGAATCTCTTCTTGCCCATGTGGGGGAGGAAGACGACGGGGCACCCTGCCACGCGCGTCGTCCCCTCCGATTTTGCCAAGGACGGCCCAAATCGGTACCCCTTCTTCGTTGATTTCTTCTCTTGCGGGCTCTGCCCCCCTTTCTTTTACTTCTTCAACGACGTCATGCACACCTACGGCTTCCATCTTTTGGATCTCACGCCGAATCTCGTGGCATGCCTAGCTCTCTTCGCCCACCTCTGCGAGGGCTTTGCCGGGGTGCTCCTCAGCACGACGCTCTTCCACCACTACTTCTACCCTCGCATCCAACCAGGGAGCGCCATCTCTGGGAGCATCGCCTGGATCCCAAGGACCTAGGAGAAAGGCACATACCTGGAGGGTGCCCAGAAGGAGAGGTGGGTAAGGCTTAGAGGTGTGAGGAGTGGCGGGGCCGGTGGTGCTGGATCGAGGAGAAGGACCCGCCGGAGTTCTTCCGGGTCCGTCAGAGCCTGCCGACCCACCGCCAGGACTAGAGCGACCTCGACGTCAATGACAAGAAGCTCTCGATCGCCACCACCAGGATTCATCGCCTCACCACGGCCAGTCTCACCCTTGAGATGACTGGGGCGGACTACATCCGTCGCCGAATCGCCCCGCTACACAACAAGGGGAGGCCGGCCTGGGACTTCAGGAATGCGGCTGACTTTGTGAGGCTCGACCCTGGCCTGAAGCATAACTTCACGGTGATGGGGCATGCCCATTTCTGTCAAAGGCTCTTCCAGCTCGACGTGGACAGCGACGACATGGCGGAGAGGAGCGGCAAGGCCGTCAAGGGGCCCCTGTTTGGGTTGTCGGTGGGAGTGGTCCCGCTGAGCAACAACTCTCGCCAGTCCACCATCATCGCCATGATGCCGGACTTCAACGCGCACGGCCTTGACCCGTCCTGGGCCAAGCCGCCAGCGGAGAAGGTGCTGGAGTTCTTTGACACTTTGTCGGAGGCTTACATCTGCGACGAGCCGCTGCTCATCCAGGACACCACCTAGGCGGAGTTGGACTACATCGCCGCCAGGGCGGCGGAGGCGGCGCTCGCCAGGGAGGCTGGCAGCGCTGGCGGCATGGAGGACGAGGCCGACGCGGCCATGGAGGAGAGGGAGCTCGCCCAGTGGGCGGAGTCTGCCGGGGAGGCTAGCGGCGCCAACGTCAAGGCCCCCTTGTTGAACGACCCCCCCGTCGCGGGGAGGCAGCGTGTCTTGAGGCGGGCCAGCTCTGGTGAGCCGGTCCGGCCCGGCAGGATCACGCAGCAGCAGCCGCACCAGGAGCAGCTCGCGCGCGAGACGAGGGCGATGAAGGCCGCGGCAGCGACGAAGGCGGCGAAGGCCCCGGTGGCGAAGAGGAAGGCGTCTGCTTCCTCCTCGTCCAAGCGGTACCGGACCCCATCTCCTTCCCCTTCGGGCAGCACCTTGGAGGCCGAGTTTTACCTTGGATCTTTCAGCCCGGCGAGGAAGAGGAAGCTAGTGGACGAGCAGGTGGAGGAAGAGTAAGTATTTCACCCCCTGCATCATCTCCTGATGTGACTCCAATGTTATCCTTCTTTGATTTGGTGTTATCTTCACAGGGACGTGGAGACGCTGGCCCAGAGGGTGGCGAAGAGGAACAAGGCCTCGACGGGCGACAAGCCCCCGACAGGTACTTCGCATACGCCGTTGCTAGTGAATAGCAGCCCGGACAGCAGCCCCCGGTGTAGCTGCTACCTCTTGAGCACTGCATTGGTTTTTCCCTTGAAGAGGAAAGGGTGATGCAGTAAAGTAGCGTAAGTATTTCCCTCAGTTTTTGAGAACCAAGGTATCAATCCAGTAGGAGGCTACGCTCGAGTCCCACACACCTACACAAAACAAATAAGAACCTCGCAACCAACGCGATAAAGGGGTTTTCAATCCCTTCACGGTCACTTACGAGAGTGAGATCTGATAGATATGATAAGATAATATTTTTGGTATTTTTATGATAAAGAGAAATAAATATGAAAAGTAAAATAAAAGGCAATAGAAATAGCTAAGTGTTGGAAGATTAATATGATACAGGATAGACCCCGGGGCCATAGGTTTCACTAGTGGCTTCTCTCAAGAGCATAAGTATTATGGTGGGTGAACAAACTACTGTCGAGCAATTGATAGAATTGAGCATAGTTATGAGAATATCTAGGTATGATCATGTATATAGGCATCACGTCCGTGACAAGTAGATCGAAACGATTCTGCATCTACTACTATTACTCCACACATCGACCGCTATCCAGCATGCATCTAGAGTATTAAGTTCATAAGAACAGAGTAATGATTTAAGTATAATGACATGATGTAGAGGGATAAACTCATGCTGTCACTGGGATCGAGCACCGCAAGATTGAACCCAAAGCTAAGCACTTCTCCCATTGCAAGAAAGATCAATCTAGTAGGCCAAACCAAACTGATAATTCGAAGACTTGCAAAGATAACCAATCATACATAAAAGAATTCAGAGAAGATTCAAATATTGTTCATAGATAATCTTGATCATAAACCCACAATCATTGGTCTCAACAAACACACCACAAAAAGAAGATTACATCGAATAGATCTCCACAAGAGAGGGGGAGAACATTGTATTGAGATCCAAAAAGAGAGAGGAAGCCATCTAGCTAATAACTATGGACCCGAAGGTCTGAGGTAAACTACTCACACATCATCGGAGAGGCTATGGTGTTGATGTAGAAGCCCTCCGTGATCAATGCCCCCTCCGGCAGGACGCCGGAAAAGGCCCTAAGATGGAATCTCACGGGTACAGAAGGTTGCGGCAGTGGAATTAGGTTTTCGTGGATGCCTCTGATGGTTTGGGGTTACGTAGGTATATATAGGAGGAAGAAGTACGTCAGTGGAGCAACATGGGCCCCACAAGGGTGGAGGGCGCGCCTGGGGGGGGGGAGGGTAGGCACGCCCCCTGCCTCGTGCTCTCCTTGTTGATTACTTTACGTGGACTCCAAGTCCTCTGGATCACGTTTGTTCTGAAAATCACGTTCCCTAAGGTTTCATTCCGTTTGTACTCCGTTTGATATTCTTTTTCTGTGAAACTCTGAAATAGGCAAAAAACAACAATTTGGGCTGGGCCTCCGGTTGATAGGTTAGTCCCAAAAATAATATAAAAGTGTATAAATAAGCCCATTAAACATCCGAAACAGAATATATAATAGCATGGAACAAAAAAAATTATAGATACGTTGGAGACGTATCAGTAGCCCCCGCTTCAGTCCCCAGCGTAAGCTCATCACTTACTCCTTTATTGATGAACTTTGGGGTGTGAATCTTTGACGCTGATCTTGCCGGGTTTGCAGGATAAGAACGGCAACAGGAGGAGCCGCCGAGGGCCACCCCCAATACGCCGCCCCTCTAGACCATGCCGCCCCGAGGGGTGTCCCCGACAAGGGCATCCACCACCAAGCCCATGCATATGGAAGAGGAGGAGGCGAACTTGGGTGCCGGGGGTACCCCGGGAACGAATGCTGGCGGGGAGGGCGCCACTTCTTCCCAGCCTGGTGTGGGTGAATTATTTGCTTTCTGTCCGTGTTCTTTCTTCTTCTTTTTAAACCTCGATCTTGGCTCCACCTCATTCCCCTTCCTGGTATCCAGACCCTTCCTCGGCGGACCGGGGGGATATCAACACCATCATCGAGGAGGTCACCAGGGACGCCGAGGCCGAGGCCGACAAGATCGCTGCCGAGGAGGCTGCCAAGACTGCCGCTGAAGAGGCCGCCAAGGGGCCTGCCGGGGAGGCCGGTAAGGCCGCTACCGAGTAGGCCAGCAAGGGGCCTGCTGGGGAGGGGGTGGTTGACGACCAAACTTCCTCCTCCGCTGCCTTTGGCTCGGGCAAGTACCTGAAGGTGAGCGACGACCTGTTCGTCCACCTCCCAGGGATGGCGAGCACCAGGGCGCCCACCGAGGGAGAGGTGTTCGATGAAGAGGTGCTCGCCGCTGCCGAGCTTGAGGTTGTTGACGAACCGAGTGCCTGTGGCGGCGGTTCCCAGGAGGAGCAGCTCCTTCGGGCCATGAGCGCTAACTTCCACAAGCTCCAGGCGATTCACCGTGCCCGCCTGGACAAGGCAAAGTCCAGGATGGCGGCGGTGGACAAGGCGGAGGCAGATCTCGCGGGGTGCATCGCCAAGACGCATGCCTGGTTCCGCCAGGCCCACAAGGAACTGAAGGTTGCCCATGATCTGCTGGCTGAGCACAAACATGAGCTTATCCTGCTGCAGGCCGATGTCGAGAAAGCCCAGGAGGCGGCGAAGGAACAGGCCGCCAAGGACAAAGCCGCTCGGCACCAGCACCAGGCAGAGCTAAACTCCCAGGAGGAGGATGTTGCCGCTCGTGAGGAGGCGCTCGCCGCCACCCTCCGCGGCAAGGATTAGGAAGTCAAGAAGCTCGTCGTGCAGCGGACCCAGGAGCTGGAGCAGAGGCACAAGGAGGCACTCAATGCTCAGTTCCAGGTCCATGCCGGCAAGGTGAAGGAGCTGAAGGTGGAGCGGGATCGGCTGAAGGAACAGGTCTTGGGGCTGGCGAAGAAGAAGGACACGCTCAACGACGCTTTGGTGGAGGCGCAGGCCACAGTCCTCGGCAAGGCCGAGTTGCTTTCCAAGGCCAACGAATCCATCAAAGACCTGAAGCTGAAGCTGGAGGGTCTTGAGGGGACGGTTTCAAAGGCCAGGGCCCGGGAAGAGACCCTGACCAAGGACCTGGAGGAGGAGAGGCAACTGCGGAGGAATGGCGCCACCGAACACAAGGAGTATGCGGAGGGCATAAACCGTTGGGTCGGCCGCCTCGCTGATGTCGCCTGCAGGACCACCATGAAGCTGGCTGCCATGGGGATGCCAAATGTGAGGCACACCCCGGAGCCGAACGTGAGTCCCAACGCCAAACTGACCCTGTTCCTCGAGGGCGTTCTTGGAGCCTTGGTGCAGCTCCGCTCCAACCGGGCAACTTATCTGGCCAACGAGTCCCGGAGGCTCTGCCGGGGCGCCCTGACCAAAGTGCTCACCAAGGTGGCGTTCTGGAACCCCACCTTCAACTTTGCCAACGCGTTGGAGAGCTTGCCGGAGGAGGCGGACCTCACGGTGCTCAGGGAGCGTATCAAGCCCATCATCGACTGCGTTGATGCAGTTGATAGGGTGGAGGGCCAGGGCCGGGACTAGGCACCCCATTTCTCGTCGCCGCTGCGAGTTCAAGACCAAGACAATTTTATCTTAAGTCAGAACCGCAGCGATTATTTGATGTAACATAACTCTGCAGTACTTCAACGCATGCTATCTTCCTGTTAGATCTTTCTTTGTATGTTTGCACCCTACGCTTGTTGAGATAAGGCTGCTGGCGCATAAACCCATGCCATGGTGCTTCGAGGATGGATCCTTAGCACCTGCGGAAGAAGGGCTTCTGCGCCGAAAGTTACCTTGCTGCCGCCAACGGTCGCTGAACTGTCGAGCGGACTCGAACAGGACAAGAGCGCTTTTGGTAGCGGGTAGGCCACCTTGTCGTTCTCAGCCGGCAAGACGAACCGTCGAGCGGACTCGAGACAGAGACAAGGGCGTCGCCAATAGCGGAAGGGTCCCATCGCGTGCAGGTTTCCCGTAGGAACAAGATCTTTCAGGGATGACAGACTTATATAAATGAAATTAGCCAAAATTTTGCATGACTTAGTTTTTCGGGGCCAGGCGGATGGCCGTCGAGGCTGCAGATGACACCAGAGGGTGGTTGGTCGACGTCGCCCTCTCCCTTCGAGCCAGCCTCATGAAAGAGCCGCTGCGTCAGCTCCAAAACCAGATTTCCACGGCTTGCGCCCCCTACCTGGCGCGCCAAATATGTCGGGGGAAACGGCACCTATGGGATCACGAGGAATCCCTTTTGCTAGGGTTGGCGGGTGCGGGGCTGTGGAAAGAGCGGGATTGAGAGATCAACGCAGGGGGATTATCCAGGTTCGGGCCGTAAGTGATGCGTAATACCCTACTCCTGCTGGTTCCTGTTTATCTGGTGTTCTTGGATTAGCTACAAAGCGTGTAGGGTCCAAAAAGTCTGAATCCTCTCCCAGTACGCCGCGGGCCTCCTTTTATAGGCAAAGGGGCTGCCACAGTGACACACAGGAGGTGGAAAGCTATACAGTGGTCGAGTCTATCCTCTGGCACCATAGGACAAACACATTTAATGCGCTACCGACGTGCCCTTCTTGCTTTATCGGGGATGTCAAGGAAGCTCGTCCAAGCCGTCGCCGCCTCGCCTGGCTTCGACGCGTGTCCGAACTGACGAGGCGGTTAGTGCCACGCTGGTTGGCTGCTGAGTTGGTGTGGTGGCAGAGCCTTCACGAAGATCTGCATGCCACCACGTAGGTGCTTGCTGAGTTGGCCTAGAGGCCGCGCATCGCCATGCAGGTGCTCGCCTAGTTGGCGGGCTGGCAGCTGCATGGGAACGGCGGCAGAGTCTTGGCAGATGTGGGACTGGCTACGGCCCCGCAGATGTCTTCGGCAAGAGTCTTGCCGGGGCCCCGACAAGGGTCTTGCCGTGGAATTGTGGTCGTCCCCGGCAAAGGGCTTGCCGGGGGTCTCGTGGGCATCCTTGGCAAGAATCTTGCCGAGGATCTTCGTCTTCTGGTTATTTATCTAGTTTCGTATGCTTCTGGTCTTCACAAAGATCTGCATGCCACCATGGAGGCGCTTCCCGAGCCTTGGTTCCAATTTGGTCTGAGGGCGTCAGAACTCTCAGGCTCAAGGGTGGCAGCCCTGCTGGCGTTGGTCAAGTTGCCCTGGCAAGGCTCCTGCCGGGGCTATGGAGGCCGCCCCGGCAAGGGCCTTGCCAGGGGAGTCCACCTCGCCCTTCTGCTCTTTGTGTTTTCGGCTTGATGTTGGTCTGGTCGCCTTGTGCCTTTGCTTCCTCTGCCCCGCCAAGCGTGGCCAGGGGCGTGGGGCTGCGACTGCCCGCGCACAAGTAAAGGGGTGCAAAAAGGGACCCCTACTTTTGTACACCGACAAAGTGCCTCCTCCTTCACCAACAGCATCTTAGCAAAGTCTGATTTAAAAAAAATCTGAGCTCATTCTCCACCTTCCTCTTTTTACCCGCATCTTCAAATATTCTTTAGTATTGACAACACTTCCTCTAAGCCTACCTTTGTTCTCTTTCTCATTCTTGCTCTAGAGCTTTGCTAGGCACATCTTCAAAGACTGTGTCCACTCTTGATCAACCCACTCCAAGTAAGAACACTTCCGTTCATCCTATAATATTTAAAACTAGATCAGTAACAATTGTAGGGGAAATGGGTTTATAGCAACATAGAAAATCACCAATACTTATTTTGAAAAACTAAAGAAACAGGTTAATTATGACATATCTTCTCAAAAAGATCAATGTGCAAATGAATTAACTGCTACTGAGATAACAACTAAATTCTCAAACATCGGTTATAATTAACTACAACAATGCTACAAGTTCTTACTCATGTACTATAAATAAAAATTGAACATTTTATGAGGAAGGTAAATATAATCGCAATAAAGATAGAGACAATGTTTGATGACAACAAATTGATACTAACAGTGTGTACATGCACAAATTTAGTAACATATAACTAATAGCACTAAGGCCATCCACTATGTATGCCAAAACCGTGTAAAGACAACTATTGCTACATCTCAAGACGGGTGCCTGCCTTTGTGAGCCGATGCAGGGGAAAAATCAGGACCTGCACTCCGGAGCACCTAGTTGCTCCGATGCCCATTCCTTCGTGCCATAAAGATTTAGTACTTTACTGCTTGGCTTCTCGGATGTGTGGACCAAAGTTAGCTGCACAAACTGCTGAAGCGGTGCCAAATAATTTTCTAATGGCACCGCTGATGAGATGGCAATATTTTTAGATACTAGGTACAAACTGTCACACTGTCTTAGGATGTGTTTGGTTGAAGGTGTGGCATGAATGGGTTGGGACCGTGATGCTACCTCTCAAGCTTCCGTTGTTTTTTCCCTTGAAGAGGAAAGGGAGATGCAGCAAAGTAGAGTAAGTATTTCCCTCAGTATTGAGAACCAAGGTATCAATCCAGTAGGAGACAACGCGCAAGCCACCGAATACCTGCACAAACAAACACCAACCTTGCACCCAATGCGATAAAGGGGTTGTCAATCCCTTCATGGTTATTTTCAACGTGAGATCTGATAGAGATGGATAAACGGTAAAGTAATGTTTTTGGTATTTTTGGTTTATGGAACAGAAAGTAAAAGATTGCAAAGAATGTAAATAGGAAACTAGAATTGTAGATCAGAAACTTATATGATGGAAAATAGACCCGGGGGCCATAGGTTTCACTAGAGGCTTCTCTCATATATAAATTATTACGATGGGTGAACGAATTACTGCCGAGCAATTGATAGAAAAGTGCAAAGTTATGACGATATCTAAGGCAATGATCATGAACATAGGAATCACGTCCATGTCAAGTAGATCGAAATGATTCTGCATCTACTACTATTACTCCATGCATCGACCGCTATCCAGCATGCATCTAGAGTATTAAGTTCATAAAGAACGGAGTAACGCTTTAAGCTAGATGACATGATGTAGAGGAATTAACTAAAGCAATATGATGAAAACCCCATCTTTTTATCCTCGATGGCAACAATTCAATACGTGTCGGTTCCCCTTCTGTCACTAGGATCGAGCACCGCAAGATTGAACCCAAAGCTAAGCACTTCTCCCATTGCAAGAAAAACCAATCTAGTTGGCCAAACCAAATCGATAGTTCGAAGAGACTTGCAAAGAGATCAAATCATGCATTTAAGAATTCAGAGAAGATTCAAATAATATTCATAGATAAGTTGATCATAAATCCACAATTCATCGGATCTCAGAAAACACACTGCAAAAGAGTATTACATCGAATGGATCTCCAAGATCATCGAAGAGAACTTTGTATTGAGAATCAAAGAGAGAGAAGAAGCCATCTAGCTACTAGCCATGGACCCGTAGGGCTGTGGTACACTATTCACGCTTCATCAAAGAGGCAATGGTGTTGATGTAGAAGCCCTCCGTGATCGAATCCCCCTCCGGCAGGATGCCAGAAAAGGCCCCTAGATGGGATCTCATGGGTACAGAAGGTTGCGGCGGTGGAATAGTGGTTTCGTGGCTCCGCTGGAAGTTTTTGGGATATATGAGAATATATAGGAGGAAGATCTAGGTCAGGGGGTCACTGAGGGGCCCACAAGGTCGGGGGTGCGCCCTCCACCCTTGTGGTCACCTCATGGCTCTTCTGACTTGCACTCCAAGTCTCCTGGGTGTCTTCTGGTCCAAGAAAAATCATCGCAGAAGTTTTATTCTGTTTGGTATTCCTTTTCTGCGAAACTCTAAAACAAGGAAAAAATAGAAACTAGCACTGGGCTCTAGGTTAATAGGTTAGTCCCAAAAATCATATAAAATAACATATTAATGCATATAAAACATCCAAAACAGATAATATAATAGCATGGAACAATAAAAAATTATAGATACGTTGGAGACGTATCACGTGACAGTGTCCGAATCACATCTAACAAATGATTTTTAACAATGAAAGAGGGTCTAACCTTCTCTGCACATGCCAGAAACTTCCTCCCAGTGTCCAGAGATTTAAACGCAACTAGCTTCACGCATGGAGATTGATGGTGACAACGAGCAGACAGATCTTCAGCCACCCCGCTCCATTCGTTGCAACTGATGGTCCTAGAGAGCTACAAGAGGAAGAAATGACTCAAATCGACTGTCGGGTTAAAATCCTTCATGCCAAGTCATAGCCCGAGAGAGAGAACAGAGGCATACTCGGGTGGTGAAGGAGTCGTCGTCGGAGGAGGAACCGCTGGGGAGGTCATTGAAGAAGACAATGGTGACCCCGGCGGTAGGATGCGAGACGGCGAGAGCGAGGAAGCAAGTGGCTATAGCTTAGGAAGGAAGGAAGGAAGGAGGAAATAGGGGAAAGGTGACTTCTAGTTGGGGAGAAAAGGGGGTGGGGAAGGGGGGAGGGGGGTTATATATTTCGGTGGTAGGCCAAATATTTCGAAATGTGGAGGGAAACTTTGCGCGCGGTGCTGCCGGACGCCATTCACTTTGAACGATTGTGTGCATCGCAAATGATTCTTCTGCTTTACGCGCATGGGATGAGTTTGGTAATTCAAATTTTGGTGGAAATTTCCCCGGGTACGTCATTGCATAATTTAACATCGCTTGCTAATTTGGGCACACAAAAGAGCGTATAGCACACAGACCACACTTACTGAATCGAGCAATTTTAGTAACTAAACAAGCCAGTTGACCTAAACATTGCTCTAACAGAAGACCAGCATTAAAAATAAAGCCTAAGTACGCATAATTTTAACAAATCCGCCGCCACGCCAGCCTATGCATCGCCAGTGTGAGATGAGACATCGATGACTTGTCCTGGCGACATGCTGCCGTTGATGGACTCCACGTCCCCCCCTGCTGAAGTTGGCCGCGTCCTCGTCCTCGTCCTCGGTGCTGCCCTCAAGGTTGTAGTACTCGTAGTAGTGGCTGCGTCAGAGCTTGCGTTGGTACTCCACCGCCGATTCCTCGACGTACGGACTTTTCTCTACCTCGACCTCGGCCACGCACAACTCCTCCCACTACAAAAAAAATACACTTCCGTGATGATACATGTTTGTCACAGTAGGTACATTTTCTGTCATGCATGTACATCCATGAAGATTTTATGGCAAAATCAAGATAGTCATACCTCTGCTGTCGTAGAAGTGTTCCATGACATTACCAAAATTATCATTACGGAAGTGTCCACTTCCATGACGATAAATCGCGCGTCATGGAAGTGCTTTAATCAAGGGTGACTGACACGTGGCATCCACCATAATGGGTCGCTTTTAAGCCATCGAATTCCGGTTTGGATCCGATAACCCGTTAACAGCCCCGACCAATGGGGATTTTCCACGTGTAAAATTCTCATTCGCCGGATAATGCACATGTCAGCTAATCGTTGTGACAGATGTCATTCCTACAATGGACGGAAAATGCCTATGATATGTCGACACGTGGCACAACGCAACAGTGGCCCATTTTAGGTAAAAAGGCCGGCCCAGCTAAAGACCCACCATGTTATTTTAGACACTCGTGGGCTGGCCCGTTAACAACCTGCCATGTTTTGGGTCAAATTGAGGCCCATACCAGACCAGGCCCGTTCACAGCCTCCCGTGTTTTGGGCCAAATTACGGCCCATATCGGATCAGGCCCATTAACAGGCCACTGTTCTTTTGGGCCCGTTCTATGTCAGGTTTGTAATTCAGCCTATTAAATGCCCGTTTACCAGTTCGGCCCGATAATAGTTTTAGCTTGTTAGCGGCCCGTGGTGCATCTGGGACGTTGCCGGACCGGTTTAGCTTTAGGCCATTTAACGGCCCATGCAGAAACTGGGCTATTTCTTGCCCAAAATAACTTTAGGCCTCTTAACGGCCCGTAGTCTTCGTGGATAAATTTCAGCCCAACTGGCCTATCGGCCTGTTAAAGGCTCATGTAACAGTTGGGCCTAATTACAACCCCGTTGCATCCGGCCTGCTTATAGCCCATCTGATAATGGCCCATGACACTTTTGGGCCTATGGCCCGCGTGGATACCGGCCTTCTTAAAGCCCATAATTTTATTTGGCCAAACAGGCCCGAGATATATTTTGGCCTGTTAACTGCTCGTCCTATTTGGGCAAAACATGGGCCTTAGGCAGTTTCGGCCTGTATTGGCCCATGAATTTTTCGGCTCAATGCTAGCCCAATCTAGGTTTTAGCTTCTTAAAAGCCCATGGTATTCTCTGGCCCAGCTGGTCAGAACTTTACTCGGCCTGTTAAAGGCGTGAAACTACTATAGGTTTAGACCTGCTAATGGCCCAAGATGATTATAGGCCCACGTTTTGGCCCATATGAATAACGGGCCAGCCTGAAGACCGACAACACTGAGATCCACTGAACCTTCCGGCCTAAATTACAGCATACCAACCAAGAATAAACCTAGACTATACAATAAAAAATTACGACATATTACATGCACTGGGAATCAAAGTTCGCTACCGGTGATAATAAAGCGCAACGTGACCGCAGATTACATACATTGGGCATCAAAGGTCGCCACCAATGCATATAAATGCGCCGACAAAAGAATATACAAAACTGAGAGCACTTCAGAATGCACTAGGCCTGGCCAGGACGGGCCCCGCAAGCAGCTGAACAAGCTAATGAGACCTCAGTTGTGTCAATGATAGATGCTCCATCCCTAGCTGTATAGCACCATAGTGCGCAAGGTAGTCCTCTGACATCTTCATTGCATCTTCGACTTCAAGTCGGACCTGAGCTGAAGCAAGCTTTTCCGCTTTAAGTTGAGACTGAAGAAGTCAAACTGAATGAGGCAGCGACTGCATAGAGGTTGTCTCACAGCTACTGGTGAGTAGCTTCAACTCACTGTCTTCATCAAGATAGGACCTTGGGGTCATATCGCTCTCCTCAAGATGGTTTGGCTCACTACCTTCCCTAAAGTTCTGCATGGCATAAGAGATACGACTCTGAAAGGGAAACAAGGAGACACGTAACAAGTTTCACAATTATATAAGAAAATAAATGGATATGTTCTGCATAAGGAACATGTTTTTAGAACTACAATTTAAAACTGGTAGTTGTTGCAAACATCCAATCAAATGTAAACAGCAAAGTAAACATCAGTGGAGGAAATGATGCCTATCCAAATCTATACTAGAACAAAGTTTGAGGGATTGAGAAGGATGAACTTACATTACATGTTAACACGGGCTGGACAAAGCCCTTCTCCATGTTGATGGAAGGATAATTCAATAAATTCCCCAAAGAAACTTCTTTATAAGCATTGCCATTATTCTAAATTTTGCAAAGATTAAATATAGATCAAATAATATTGGAAGAAACAGAGGATAATGAAGCTCAGGTGCAGACTGATGATACATAATAAAATAGCAATTAATTAAGTACAACGTTACAAGGCAAAAGGTACTGACAAGAGGAATGCACACATCAACGTGTGCAGTGGCATTGGCTTTATTCAACATTTTGGTAAGAGTAAATGTAGATATGATAATTTGGAGAAAGTGGTGGGCAGGGCAGATAAGATGCAGAGTAATGTTGGACAATCAACTATCTGGCGATGCAAGTACAGTAATACCACCACCGTCCATTATTAATTGTCGCTCAAATGGATGTATCTAGCACTATTAAGTTCTAAATACATCCAATTGATCAACAATTAATTCGATACAGAAGGAGTACATGACAACATGTACTTACATGAGCAATCCAAAACATCATAACCATTGTGTTAACTCTACATTTATCTAAGAGTAAATATAGATCTTGTAATTTCAAGCAAAGGGAGGATAAAGAAGCGAACATTTACAGTGATGCTACATAATCAAGCAACAATGAGTGTAAGTATGCTGACAAAGGGCAAGAGGTACTGACGAGACCAATGCAGAGCCCAGTATTGTTGTGAGATCCTATGATCCTTTGAGCAAGGAGATTCATCTGAAATTAGTTTTCATACAAGAGAGAAGGTAAGGCACATGCAGAAATTTAGGAGTTCAAATTTTGAATTGATATCATAGACAGTACCTGACGCTGGGATCTCAACAGTTCTAATAGGGGTTTGGCCAGTGGAGTAGGGGTAAAGTGTGGTACAGTTTGGCCTGTGTTTTCTGTGGTTGCTAATCTATCTGATTTAACACGTATCACTACCTTTTCCAAATACCTAGTTTGTACTCCTTGAGGATCTGCACTCACCCTCTTCCTTTTGGACATCTGTTATGAAAGAACAACATTTGACTGGAAAAACTTAGTATGACGACACATGGAATAGGTACAAAAAATTGATAGGTATGGCATATACTCATATATGATGCTTAAACTAAGCAAATGGTGTAATAAAGTAGAAGTAATGCAAGAGGTCAGAAGCAAAAATATGTGCAACCAATACAACCTTGCCAAGTTAGAGCAAGCACCTTGATGGGTGAATAAGATAGGCCATCCTCCACCATGCCATGTTTGTTAGCCAGTGGATTGTTCCGCAATATTCCTCTCATGCGCCCATTTTCGTATTCATTTTGATAATGTTCAATACCTGACATGCATGAAAACATAAAAACAAGTGAGATTATCTTTGTAATGCAGAAGTGATTCTACTCCAATACTGCCTCCTTGTAACCCCCTTTGTGCTATCTCTGCAATTCTTCTTAGAGATGCCATGCATGCTGTAATTTGGTGTGTGCACTAATATAATGTGGCCTACTACTCAAAATATGAGAGCTCCAGAAGTGATGATACTTCGCAGATGACAGCTTCAACATATAGTAAAGAACAAGTCGACCTGACCTGACAGATTCAAAATATACTAAGGGAGAACAACTCGACCTGACCAGTCGACCGCAAATGTCTCTGCTACTCTTGCCAACAAGGAACATACTTATTAAAGAAGAGACCAGGATCATCTTAAAGAAGAGCAGAAGAGCAAGAAGATTGAAGATATTACAAGTCTTTCTATACAATGTCGGTTTCCCACCCATGATGAACCAGAGCTCACAGAGAAATACTATTCCTTCCGGTCTCTCCATATGTGGCTCACATGCATTTCAAAACTAAAGTAGGAACATTTAGCTGACCAATTAAACATCTCTCAATTTACTAATATCAACATAATATCATATTTGAATTTGTACAACTAAGCTTGTTTAGCTCGATTGGTGGAGCAGTGCTATTACAACACGAACCACGTAGGCTGATCGTGGTCATCATAAAATGGGGAAACCGTAAGCATGATGAGTGTAGTGTTGACCGTGGCAGTGGGATGGCAGATCTGAAGCTGCAAACCGCGCAAAGGGTAGTTAGCAACTGATGTTTGCTTCGAAATAACAACTAAGATTTGGTATGGACAAGAAAGTACAGTCAACAAGTGACAAAGAAATGCAATTCTGCTGTCTCTCTATATGTCATGACATGCATTTGGAAACTCAAGTGGGACCTTTAGCTAACCAATTAAATGTGTCTGTTAACTAATATCAATATCATATCACAATCATATTTGAACAACTAAGCTTTGGAATTTTGAGTGTTGTGTTGTTTAGCTTGAAGGGTGGAGTAATGCTAGTACGACAGAAAGCACCTACTCAGATCATAGTAGAGTAGATAAAAGGGGAAAACCCTAAGCGTCAAGAGTAAAATCAGGAAAGTGGAACTAGCTGGACCAGTGGGTGGCGCACATGCTTTTCGAAATGAATATAGGAACATTAGGTGACCAATTAAACGTTCTCTGTTTTATTAATATGAGCATCACATCAGATTCGTATTTCAACACCTAAGCTTTGGAATTATGAGTGGCATGTTGTTTCGCTTGATGGGTTGAGGTCTTGAGGAGCAGTGCTAGCACGACACGAAGCACCCACGATGATGGTAGTGAATATAAAGGGGGGAAACCATAAGCTTTAGGAGTATAGTGATCGTGCCATGGCAGATCTGAAGGTGCAAACCGGACAAAGCTACTTCGCAACCAATGTTTGCTTTCAACTAGCCACTATGATTTGGTACGGACAAGAAATGTACAGTAAACAATTTATGATCTATTTTCTAGGTGAGATCAATAACTTAATCACATATGGAAGAGTACCACCTCTCTTGCGATGCCGTGTAGGCCCCTGCTGATACGTTGAGGGTGCTGTGGGTGCGATGGCTCTCGGCGACGGGGAAGAAGACTTTAGACGGCAGACGACCGGGTCGGGGGATAAACCCTGTTGTCGTGGATGAGGCGGTCGTACGAGTGGCAACAACAAGGTGGATGACGGCGCCGATGAAGCAAGATGACGCGATGAAAGGATCCTGGTCTGGCGCTGTGGATGAGAGACGTTCATCTCTTGCAGTGGACGATGGGGTAGGGGTAGCGGCTCCGGCAAGGTGGAGGATGGGATGGTGGACAGAGGAGGCTGGCCGCGGTGGGGAGGTTGTTGTGGCGCCGATGGTGTATGAATGGGTAAATGGAGGGAGAGGGGGGATATCAAACTTTCGGACATGCTTGTCTGAAATGTAGGAAAGTTACGAACTTATCCCCCGTTTAAAATTTTGGACATCACGTCGGTTGGGGATAGGACGTTAATTTCGCATCTCCCAAATATTTGCTGGTAGCGATTTCGGGCGAGGAGAGGGTGTTTTGCCGCCCACGGCTGGCGCCCATGATGTATGAACGGGGCTAACAGGTAGGGTGGTTGTGTCATGTCTGAGGGAAGTTACACATCTGCCCCTATTTAAAATATTTGCCTACATCGATTTCGAACAAGGAGAGTTTGTTTTGCAGCTCACCGTGTATGCATGGGGAAATGGAGGGAGAGACACATGTCTTTCGGACGAGCTTGAACCAAATGTGTTTTGCCACCCACGTTTGGCGCCCACCGTGTGTGAATGGGCTCAGAGGCGGTCGTGTCACGTCTAATTGAAGTTACTAGTCTACCCCTATCGACAGCAGTGTAAATCCGGTCGATAAGGATGTCAAGTGTCAGGGGTAGACAGTAATTTCCATCTCGCAAACACTTGCTTCGGTCAACCCACAAATGATAGTGGGTGTTTAGCCGTTTTGTTCAAAACTTGGGAGAATTAGCATTCACGTTTGCCCTGGGCCCTGGCAACTAAATTCAAATCCAATTTATATTCAATTACGAATATCCACAGATAATTCTACATTTTGTTATTTATTTCTTCAAAACCACGACAAAGATTTATTCCACCTTTATATATGATTATGATTTAGAAATGTCGTGATCTTCGAATTTAGTAGGTTGGATAAACTTTGAGTCAAACAGTTATTTCATCCAATACAATATGCTCACACGAAAAACAGTTCACCTTATGTCAATCATACAAGTACTAAGGATTACCTCGCCTAAAAAATTCAGATCATTACAACACATGGACAACATAGGAGGTCTTACAACCCATTCAGAGGCATGACACAACATGCAAGTACAATAATCTAATGATAATTTCAACTGGTATCTAAAGAAGAACTGGTATTACCCTGGGCTTCAGATAGCAGAAATAGCAGGACCTCCTCCGTCTTCAAATGCAACACTCTTACTTCCTCCAATTCTTGGTTTGCTTGCATAATTCATGCAACTAATTGCATAATTTCCAGCCTCAAGTTCAAGATTACCTTTTTCATGGCAGTCACACCATCTCTTTCTGCCTCTAGTAGAGCCTCAAGAACTATAATATCTGTGCTCAGACTGCTCTCCGGCGGTGTTGCCTCTGAACTGCTACCATCTGGTAACATGGATGACGAACTACTTCCACAAATAGATTCTGGGGTTGTACATTGTGTCCTAGTGTGAATGGCATCATGAAAGGTTTTCGCTAGACATAAGTAAGAGATAGTTAACGCATGATCCATGCAGTAAGCTTACATGGTAAACGGCTTATGGATTATTGCCGAGCATGGCAAGCTATATTTAAATGGGGTCGAAGCAGCATCAGCCGAAAAGAAATTAAAATGGTAAGATGAAACTAGGGATGTAAGTGGCAGAAAACGACATTCGCCAGTCCCATCTAGTTAGTTTTTGCTAGGTCCCTAGTTCATTTTCCTCAGAAAACAAAAACTCTTTTGAACTATCATACCACTAGTGGAATTTAATCGGGATTAAACGGGACCCAGTTGACATACCTAGTTGAAAGGGAGTGTACCACCGCTATATTTAAGTTGCCAAGGCATCTAAGCAGTTGAAATAATCTGAGAAAGCACTTAACAGTGTGGCCTCATATAAACTACGAAGACAGTCTTGTGACGAAGTTCATAGGAAAAGTTAAGGACCCAAATGAACTAGGCATGCATTTCTTTACGATAGTACAACATGCACTGCTAACATATTGGCCAACTCAGGTATAGCCTAACAAGTAACAAACAAGCATTTGAATCAAGCAATACAGCAAAGCAAACAACTGAACTATTTGTAATTCTGTAGGATTACGGGTTGAGGGCACAAGCCAAGAAAGCAGCCCACACGCATTACATTTAACATGTACTAAAACACACTGGCTTACCATATGTCATTGTGAAGCCTCGCTGCTATTGCAATGTTCTTTGAGGATATCGTCAGCATCCCGTGGTTGCAAATCTAGTTGTTGTAGTTTATTCTGCACCCTCTATTTAGGTAAAATTAATTTTAATCGCATGCATTGGTTCGAATTGATCATCAATGGTTCATCTAAACTATTGAAATAGGGTGTGTGCTTACATGACAATATATGTGCTTCACTATATTTTTATGCTTGTTGGAACAAATATTTTGCTTGATGGGGTTGGCAGCTCCATAATTAATAGAAGCATTGAATTAGTCAAGCAACTTGGGAAGATCAAGAACACACAAAAAAGTAATGAACAGAGGCTCGGAGCAGTGATGTAATAGCTAGCATCAGAAAATGTAGGGTAAAACGAACAAAAAGTAGCGGAACCACATGCTAGTTTGCTAATGTGTAATTAAGCATAGAGAACATGAAGCAGTCTGATGGAACCAACAAGTGGCATCAGAACAAAACCATTATCATAAATAGTACTGGTTTGTAATTATATGTGCACTGGTATCTAGCATGCAAGAAGTAAAATAGTAGGCAGTGATATCTAGGAAGTACAGTAATACTTAGGACAAAACTAAAGCATTGTAACTATATGTGCACTGGTTTGTAATTTAGCACATGTAACATGTTCACTACCAGAAGTATGGCCCTATAGGTGCAAGCAGAATAACTCGTCTCATGACAAATTGAATGATGCCCTGAAGAAATTCAAAGGTGCGGTGCTTATGCTAAGAAAGTGAACGGAGGCGCCGGCCGTTGGATAATAGTACCTGATTCTCAGCGGCGTATGGGTATCGTTGTCATACTTGATAGCTAAGGATCGTCGATGGTGCTCGTGTTGCGGTTGAGTTTGGGCCGGTTGTCGCCGTTGCTGATGCGGCTCCGGTGCTTCGATTGCGGCACCTGTCGACATACAAGAAAGCTCATCTGTGGTAAGTGAACAGTTGCACGATAAAGAAGAGAAAAACCAAAGGAGTAGAAACCGAAATAACCTGATGGGGCTGCAGCATCAGTAAAGCAGGGCTGGTGGAATTGAATATGGCGTCCGTGGAGCGGGTCTGGTGCAGTGGACGAAGGCGTCGGCAGGAGTGGTGTACAGTGCTTTCGGTGAGGCAGATCTGTTGTGGCGGATGAGGGCTTGTATGAAGGGCCAGCGATGGGGCGGACGAGGGAGTCAGTGAAGGGCCTACACTATGGTGGACGAGGGTGCCGGTTAAGCAGATCCGATGCGGTGGACCATGATGGCGGTCAAGGAGATCTGGAGTGGTGGACAAGCCAGTCGCTAAAGCGGCTCCGGTGAAGTGGTGAGTTGGCAGCTGGGGGTTCCAAGGTGCGGAAGGCAGATCCGGCGGGGTGTGAGGTCCACCGCTGCGACAGAGGACTAGATTCGGTGACTTGCCTTGGTTGGGGGGGTCGGGGAGGGGAAGAGGAGGGGCTTTGGGGAAGAATGTTGGGGGCAAAGAGGGGAAAACAATGGAGTTACCAAAGTAGCCCTTTTCCGTACATGTGGCAGGGGTAAAACAGGAATATCACAGGGCTAAACTTTCGGGCGCGAGATATTTTGATGTGAGCGGGAAGTTTGAATGCTTTTGGTGCATGAAACTATACGTATTCTGCTCTTGTATGGCCGACTATGATATCATGGCCGAGAATTTTTGTTTTGCACGCAAAAAAAAAGTGCAAGTTTTGAAAATCAGTGTCTCCAACTCGAAACATAGATTGTCCATTCAATTCAAATATGGGTCATTGAGCTAGTACAAGAAAATACCATCATACGGTCCAATTCAAATGAAATTCCACATGTGTTTATCCTAAATATGATGACAAAAGAAAAAATGTGTATGTGTATGAATAAAGTGGATGATTATAAAGTTTGAACATGCACGTATATGTATATCTCTAGGTTTGATATATGAATTTGAAATCACGAAATCCCGGCTTAAAAATGTACCTCCGTTTAAATGAATTACAAAAGCTAATGATGGAGTCTAATTCCAATATTCCAATCTTAGGTTTGTAATTCTGGTACATCAAGGTATATCACGCATGTCAAAAGTATCGTTATCTCATAGTCCAAACAGTGAAACAAATTGATCAACCATGAGTGCACACACTATTGACCATATATATCTCAATTACGCTAAAGTCCCTCAAATATAGACACCTCACTCTTTATCTGAAGCCAACCCCCCCCTGCCCCCCCACACACACAAGTCGTTCTCTCCCCCACACACAAACACACGAGCACATTAACACCCACTCTCTTCTAATGTTCGGACCCTAATATAGGTCTCTATCACTCTGTCTCTCGGGCATGCACACATCTCTTCCCCCACTCTCTAGGTCTCTCGGGATATCTCTTTCCCAAGCACACACACTATGTAGAGTGTATCTTTCCCATACACACAAAACGTCGCCCCCAAACATCTGTCTCCCTAGTTATGTGGTTCTCGCACACTCACCTCACACACCACCCCCACTGCAAACAAGCACACTTTGTCTCCTTGTGCACCACTCTCCTCTTTCTATCTCTCCCACATGCGGACCCACCCCAGCTCCTTCCCTGTATACATATATGCCGTGACTCTTTCCATAGCTCCCTAATGTATCATCATTCTCAATCTCGCACGTTGTTCTCTACACCATATATTCTAGATCTCTCATGAAGTCCCTATCACACACACGATGACTCACTTCCCTTCCGTCTCCGTACATAGGCCACTTTTGAACAACATCAACACTGTATCCCTATCTATACGCCTTTAAATGACCCTCTCTCTCCCTCTCTTGACTCCTCTCTCTCTCTCTCTCTCTCTCTCTCTCTCTCTCTCTCTCCGTCGCTAGCTCTCTCTCTCTCTCTCTCTCTCTCTCTCTCTCTCTCTCTCTCTCTCTCTCTCTCTCTCTCTCACATCCCTCTCCCACACACACTCGATGTCTCTTCCAAATAGTCTGCTCCCCGCCCGCACCCATGCTATCCCGCTACTACACATGCCTTTGTCTCTCTTTGACACACATGTCACACCATTCCCTTCCCTATACTAGGTTTACATCATTAGTGGTCTCTCTACTCCACATACACACACTCCCTCTCACACACAAACACGCGCACGGACACACACAAACACCCATCTATCTAGATCCTTCTTTTTAGACACACACCCTTGCATATTCTCTCCAACTCTAGGTATGTATATATCCCACCCTCTCTAGCTCAGATGCACACCAAAATTCTCCATCTCTATAACTCACACATCTCTCCCCATGTCTGCATGTGTATCTCACACACTCACTCTCTGATTATGTCTATGTGTCTCCATGTTACACAACACTAAGCCCCATGTACATGTCTCTCTCTATCCTCCACACACAGAGACACAAAGAATCTCTTATCATTGCCTCAGTCTCTACACATATCACACACGCACACTATCTCTCTCTCTCACAAACACACTCAACAAAGGTTTTCCCGTGAATAACTTACCATCCATTCATCAAAAGTCGTGGCAGTACGGCGAACACGAGACGTGAAAAAGAATAAATCTACACATGCGTAGACCACCTAGTATGACTACTAGGACTAGAGAAAGCCAAAAGCGTGCCGCCGTCACCCCCCTCCTTATCGGCGACGGGAAAACCTTTGTTTTACACAGCCGAGAAGTCATTGTGCTAAGGCCCCAAATGCTGAGCTGTTGAATAGAATGTAGATCCTAGTTTACGGAGACATGTATGATAATACGTTTGTATCTCCATACTTATATTTCTTGTCTTATAAAAAAACCGAGTTGGTGATGATGGTGCGTGTGCCATCTTGCAATATAGACCGTCTGATCTATATCTGACGGATAGAAATTAAACTAAAAGATACGCGCGCCTCTCTCCACATTTGCAGAGAAGGCCTTCCCTTGTTCATCCTTATCTCCAACAACCTAATAGTTGAGCAATTAAAAAAGGAAGTCTCTGGAACAAACTGGCATGGTGGTCGCTGCCGGCGTCGTCCATCCCCATGCCTCTGCTCAATCAGATCACCAATCACCACCACGGCCCACTCCTCTTGACCTTATCTCCTCTTTCTCGAGATATCATTAGTTTTTACACATGGGATTACTCACACATGGGTCAATCACAACAGGTGTTTTATAAAAAATGCATCTTGATATTCCGTGCAATGCACGGACATCTTGCTACTACTCCCACAGAAGACTAAGTTGGTGATGATGGTGTGTCTGCCATCTGTCATTTCTGACCATTAGATCTACATCTAACGACTGTGAGGTGAGTTGTTGCCTTTTCTCACCAACATCCCACTTCTCTACCAATTTGTAGAAAAACCCATAATTAGTATCTTAAAACCAACCACATCCCTCCGTCACGTCATCAAAATAGCCCAAGGAATATATATTCTGATTGAAACACAATATATCTCTACTGATATATGTATATCAAAATTAGAGTGTTTTCTATCAAGTTTGTGAATAAGTATTATTCTAATTATGATTCGTTGCAACGCACGTGAACATTGCTAGTATGTCCAACCATGCAAAAAAAATGCTAGTATTTCCATAGTTTCGAGTTTTCGATCAAGATATTTGACACTCATGGTTGATATTTAGTTTCAATTACGTACAGATAGGCACTCTGTAACTAGCCTTGCTTATTGGCTTCCAAAGCTTAACTTTCACTCCTACTTACAGTATGTAGAGTATTTAACCACTTTCAACCAGCCCTAGGAAGAAACTATTGTACAAAAAATAACAAAAACATACCCAAAATTTCTTAATCCACGCCAAATACTACTACCTAGTGCTGATTAGGATCGTTTAAACCCGTTTATGACAGGGTTGGCCCACACGTCCGTGCCGACGAGGCAGCTTAAACCAACACATTTTGTTTAACCGTTGACATGAGGGACCCACTTCTGACCTTCTATCCCGTTATTCCCCCTCAAATCATTATTTTTCCTGAACATTACATCAAACAGTACTGATGCGTGTTCATCGGTGGCGCCGGTGATGAGCGAGTTGGCCGCTGCTCCGCCGGATGGGCCGGACGCCACGCTGGCCTCCGCACAGGTTGGCAGGCTGGCCCGAGTGTGACTCACGCACGAGCAAGCCGCCGCGCTGGCCTTCGCTTGAGCCATATGGCTGGCCTTAGCGCGGCGCGCGCGAGCAAGCTGCCGCACCGGCGTGCCAATCTAGCTAGCAAACCTTGCAGACAAGCAGCTGGATGCATCCAGCAAGGTGTGTGCTATCTTGGCAAGCCAGCAGCCGCGAGCGCCGGATGGAGCTGGCATCCGGGCTGCCGCAAGATAGGCTCCGCACCGCCGGCGGTTTTGACCTGGCCTTCTGCCGGCGGCCGTAGCTGCATCCCATGGCCGAGGATGACTAGGTGGACGGGCCGGAGGTAGGAGGTCACTCCGGGATTTTTGTGCAGACTGACATGTAGGTCCCACAAGTCATAACGCGTAACTTGCCAGTCAAATAGAAGGCGTTCACTTAAGGGGCGACACGGGTTTGAACGTGCCTATAACGACACTTTGTAGATTAGTCGTTTCTTGGTAGGGCTGGTTGGTAAGGGCATGTACAATGGTTGATAAGGTAGTCTTATCTTAAGTCCGCCACGTATGCAAGTGGTAGTAGTGTCTTGGCATTATTAGTGGTTTCCTGTAAGGAACAATGTAGAAGCGACAAAAGGTGATTCTAGGTTGCATTGTACTCCAACGAGGACTACTAGTGGTCGCGGGAGTGTATAGCTCGTTTTGTGGGTTCGATCCCGGCCGAACGCACGGTGGCCTTTTTTTAAATAGTAACTTCGTTGCGAGCCAATATTGTACACTGGTAGTTTGAGTTTTGAAGTCGAACGGACATGTCGCACCACAATCTGGGTGCACTGGATAGCCCAGCCACGTGAATGGGTTTTCCCTCCCATCATCTCATGGCTGACGTGCTCGCCCTAGCCGCACCTCACTTGCAGCTTCCTCATCAACTAGTAGCGTATTTAAACTAGCGCCTCCCAATTAAGCCCGGGGAGCCGGAAAAGCCCGTCGCGGCATTGGGAACTATGCAATATGGCTCTGTACGTAAAGTACTAGTACTCTACTACTCTGTAGCTTGTGGTGTTGCACGCATGGACTTCACTCATTATCAGCTCTATAAAAGAAATTCCTTTTGAAGTGATTTTTTTTTGTTTTGAAATGGAGGAAAAAGCTTAGCCTCATCTCATTCATAAAGAAGGAACTACTAACAAAGTTCGACGAGATACATTACACCTCCACAAATGGAAGTGAAAAGCCTAGTCTCGCTATATCAAATAACTCAAATGTTACGCCTCATGATAGAACTGTCACCGATAAACAGGCTGCTAGTGTGTGCGTGAGAGGAGCGGCTGAGTAGGTCAGCTACGCGCTTGAATAGAGCACCGAGAGTACCCACTACGCAGGTGTACTTTCCCGGCATTGATAGCACAACGATGGTTCTAGAGAACAGTAGTACCGTCCACTTCCAATTGTAGCTCCTTGGCCCTGATATTCTGGAGTTCAAAACTGGTGCACTATACTAGAAGTACAGTACATCGCACTACTAGTTGAGAAAGTAGTACTAGTACTGCTTTCTGATGCAATCGTAGTAAATAATAGCCTCACCCCTTTGCTAAGGAACGATCGAGGAGCTATAGTTGAAAGGGACGAGGCCCTGCGGTTACTACGCTCTTATCTCCTCCTCGCCTGTTCCCCTCACCCCGAAGAGAAGGCAGTTCGTCGCTGCTCCCATGGATTCCCAAGGCAGTTCTCCTCCTCATCGGGGCTGGGGGACCTTGGTTGACGATCCTCTAGGATAAATCACACGCCGCTCTAACATCCTCACCTCCGCAAGACTCGGTGGTTCCTGCACCAACTTTTTCAAGACGATGCTTAAACAGGCTTGGGAAAAGGCCATGCTTGTTGGTCTTCAATGCGTCCTCGAGGAGAAGGTTCTTCTATGAGAAAATCCTCCAAACAGTCCACCGCTCCCTGGCCATGGTTTCATGTTGACTCCACTAGAGTTGCCTACGTTGAGAGGTAGTCGGATTTTGTCCGATGAGCAGGTCAGTCATGGAGTTTGATCATGTAGTACTTAGTTATTCCATTTCCATCTCGTAATTCTCCTCTGCCCACCGTATTATATATAGGTCTGGGTCGGTGCCAATGAAGATTGGCTTGCATACCTCCGGCCGGATACCACCATCATTTTGCACAACATCCACAGCAGTGCGGCCGTTCCCGTAGACCCGTTCTCCAAATTGGGATCGGCCTTCAGGACTGGCTGGGCTTGAATACGTATGATGATGCCTACATGAAATTGAAGAAGATAGCAATTGCGGACCAGCCGACAAAGCAACGCGGCTATGATGATTACTATCTCATCGCGGTGTTCTACATAAGGATTGCCATCAATGCAAGAGGCAGTAACGGCAGAGGCTGGCGCATGTTGGTCGCGACAGATTTGTACCCCTACACGTTCGAAGACGTCGTGCGCCATCTAAGCCGCATCTTCGCGGTGACAAGCCAGGGGACTTGTTTCATCTGGTTGCCATCCTATGGTACGGGAGATTACAAACACTACAAAAAAATACACTTCCGTGATGATACAAGTTTGTCACAGTAGGTCACGTTTTCTGTCATGCATGTACATCCATGACAATTTTATGACAGAATCAAGATTGTCATACATGTGCTGTCGTAGAAGTGTTCCACGACATTACCAAAATTATCATCATGGAAGTGTCCACTTCCATGACGATAAATCGCGCGTCACAGAAGTGCTTTCGTCAAGGGTGAACGACACGTGGCATCCACCGTAACGAAACACCGTTAAGCTATCAGGTCCGGTTTTGGATCCGATGACCCGTTAACAGCCCCGACCAATGGGGATTTTCCACGTGTAAAATCATCATTGGCTGGAGGAAACACGTGTCGGCTCACCGTTGGGACAGATGTCATCCACTCATTGGACCCAAAGCGCCTATGATACGTTGACATGTGGCATGGCCCAACAGAGGCCCTTTCCTGTGAAAAGGCCGACCCGTTTGACTTGGTCAAAAGGTGGCGGGCCGGCCCACGGCAAGCCTGTTAACGGCCTATTCGCATATAGCCCATTTACAGCCCGCTAACCAAGGGCCTGTTTACGGCCTATCCGAATTAGGCCCAGTAGCATCATCTAGGCCGTCCAATATAATTCCAGCATGTTTTAAATTCCGGCCCATGTATGGCCCATGACGTATTTCGGCCATATGAGTCCCTTTGTAACTCTTGGCCCATAAATTGCCCGTGGTGAAACCGGCCCGTAATGAACAGTGTATCGCTTTATACCCATTAGCGGCCCATTATTCCATTGGGTCGTTTCCAGCCCATGTTACCTTTCGGCCTTCTGAGGGGCCATTTATTCTTGGGCTCATTTCCAGCATTCGGTTACTTATGGCCCATTACTGGCCTTTCCTGCTTGTGGACCAAATTCAGCCTGTGGATATAGTCGGCCCGTTTATGGCCCGTTAATCTGTTGGGACATTTTCATAGCATCATCAAATACGGCCTATTAACGGCCCGTTATGGTTAGCCTATAAAGCGTACGATTTCCACTCTAGCCTGTTTATGGCCCCTTATACGACTCGTACAAGGCCCATAGATGAGACGGCCCGTAGAAGGCCCATGGATCCTACGGGACGTAGAAGGCCGATTGACCCGACGGCCCATAGAAGGCCCATTGATCCGACGGCCCACAGAAGGCCCATGGATCCGATGGCCTATAGAAGGCCCACGGATCCGACAGCCCATAGAAGCCCACGGATCCGACAGCCCATAGAAGGCCCACGGATCCGATAGCCATAGAAGGCCATGGATCGTCCGTCCCGTAGATGGCCCATGGATCGTACGGCCTATGGAGGGCCATGGTCACTACAATGTTTGGGTGAGTTGGCCCCTGTTTGAACGATATAGCATATTAAAAGAATTATCCTACTCTATACTATCACCTCTAAAAAACATACACTGTACAATAAAGAGACTAAGGCATAGAAACGTAGAATAATCCTACACTATACAATAAAGAAATTACAGCCGATTATACCCGCTGGGCATTATGGTTCGGCACCAGTGATAATAAAGCATACACAAACAGCAAATTACATACAGTGGGCAAATACAGCTCATACATCATGGACGCGCATCAACATAACTTACCATTTGAACTATAATCTCTTCAGAAAATAGGATAGGCTGGATTTAGATAGCACAAATTTCAGTCTGCAAAATCTCCAAATCCTTTGTTGTTACCTCAGTGTCTTGTTTCATTTTTTGACTCCTGCATCTAATACCTGCATGTCCAGTCTCAACTTGTTGATTGTACGTTCAGAATCATGTACATGTTGTGTTGCCACCTCTAGTTGATGCTCGAGAACATCAGCACATTCCAATTCCAGTCCATAATCATTCGGTAATGGTCATGCAGCACTGCTCGCAGATCTTTGTGTTGATGTCACTTCATCCTGAAATGTTTTTGTAAGTACACATGACTAGGGCAAAAATATAGTTACAACAGTGAAGCGAGCAAGACATACTATTTTGTACATGGCAAAACAGGAGTAACAATAATGTTACATGTCATGAAGCATAAGCGGTGATATTTTAAAAATTATAAAAAGGTAGTGCATGCAGCCTGCATACAGAAATCTCTCTTAGCTCACCAGAGGGGCATGATGTTGGGGCCCAATCCAAAACACAGACAAGTTACAAATTTAGACAGCACGTTGCATAGAAGTAAGCAAGTAGTTGGCCATTCTGTAGCTCAATTAAAGTCTTAGGGAGCATAATGAACAGCAGAGGGATTCATACAAACATACTACAGCAAATAAAACTATGCAATCATTAGCCTAGTATAAACTAGATTGTGAGCCTCATGCAATAATAGTTGGTTAATAGACTTCAAAGCTTCAGGCACACTTCGGCAGAGTAATTAAATGGTAAGGCCTTTAATTATGTCAACTAATAGTTATACAAGTACCCAAAATCAGGCATCATTCTTTGGGCATCTCATTAACTGAGGACAAATAAAGCAATTGAAAAGAGCAAATTAACTATGCCTGAAACAAACAAGGAATTGAACTGTTGAGTTGGATATAGTGACTTACCTTAACAGGTTGAAGAGGCTCAGCGCAGCTCCTACTTCTCTTGCAAGGCTCCTTCCTAACATCTTGTACTTGGAAATCCTCAATCTTATCTTCATTGCACCCCTCTATAAGGTGACACAAACTAGTTACTCGTCTCATTGGAAGATAAATATGCATACTTTCCAGTCGGTGAACACAAAAGGATGATATTATAACAAAACAACACCACATAATGAAACATGCCACATCTCTTGCACTTGCACACAATGAAATGAGCATTTACTATGTCTGCACTATGTAAAAACTAGGCATACCTTCGAACTGGATCTCCAGGTACTCTTGGAGAGCCTACTTTAGTGTACAGCCAAACCTTTATGTCACCTATGAGTTAGAAAAGGCCCCACTACAGCATCCCTTAGTGTTTAAATCGTTGACAAGCTCTGTTAGAGGGTTAGGTCAAGAACAACAAGTAATCAAAGCAAACAGTCCTAGTATGGCTGGCTGATGCAAACAAGCAATTGAACATATGTGTGAGCAAATTTTACATATCAAGAAAAGAAGCAAAGAAGGAGGCTTAAAGACCATCACTTGGTGACCAGATTTAAGGGCATTTAAACATCATGTGCAGCGTGTGAACTAACATAAACATTGCATATTCCAGATTCTACAATGGAATGCACATGTATTAGGTTATGCCATGTATGATGATGCCTAAATGTACACTATAGCAGGCAGGAGTGATTCATCATTGCACGCACAATTGAATTGCAGGTTAAGGGCCAGTTCTATTCCGCCTTTTCAGGGCTTATTGTCAAAATAAGCCATAAAAGATGTAAAGAAGTCATTTTTGAGTTATGAGCTTGGGCTTAACTAATTTCGCTTTGGAGGGGGGTGTTTCGGGTAGAACCTCACTAAAAATTGAAGGGAAGGGGAATAGTGAAATGACTCTATTGTCTGCCTATATTACACTCAAAATGCAACTGGTGACGCCCACGTCACACCTCACCTTGAAGTAAAAAAAAACACGCAAGCGTTCATTGCCCTGCCCGCTTGCATCTCCTCTCCCCTTTCCCTCTACCTCGATCCCCTGCCTGCAGCACTAGTGCTCCTCCAGCAAGCTGTCGCCACTGGTCCCATCTGGCCTAGTCCTCAACGATGCTCTGTCCAGCTAGGATACATGGCCGACGGGTAGGGGCAAATCTCCCTGGCTGCTCCTCTCTCTAGCGCCGCCCCTCATTCTCATGGTCTCCAGCAGCTGCTCCACTGTGGTTCGTCCAACGCACTACTCCGGCAGGCGCTGCACAACTACGGTGATGCCACACTGCGGCAGAAGGCACCTTATTCCCCTCCCCACCTGTAACACCCCGGATACAATTTTCCATATTCGTAACTCCGACTCTTGCCTTTTCCGGAGATGTGTTATTTTATTTCCTTCGTGGTTGGGTTTTTGTCTCTTGTTTTGTTTTTTTTTGTTCATGTTGTGCATTTCATCTCATGGCATCATGCGCTTTGCATCGTCATCGTTTTCATAAAACTCGTAGCCGTTAGTAGTTGTCGTTTCTCCCCTTGGCTTCGTGGCCTGTTGTCAGACCGCTTGTCCCTGTTGACCCCTCTCAGATCAACCGGACCGCTCTCTTCTCTCTCTTTTACGAGCTCATCAAAACCTTTTGTCTCCATGGCGTTTTGCCAAACCCGTCGTCGCGTGTGTCGAAACTTCCCCGAACCCGACCCGGGCTTTCGTTACCGATGGGTTCAGATCATCCCCTAACGTCTATAAAACGTCTCCGTTTTCTCTTTTGGACTCCCTAACCTGTTTGTTTTTGACCGTTCGATTCTAATCGGAGGGTCCGTTTTACCCTAAGCTAACCAACCTACCTATATAACCAGTCCAACCCTAGTCACGCGCGCATCGATCCATCTTATCCTCCCGCCGCCACCCATGTTCCTCGGGAGCTTGTACCATCGCCCACCAAATCTCCCACCTCGGGATCCTCCTTCATCCAATCGGTGGCTGCGCCCGATCCAAATCCCTCGGCCTCCACTCGCTGCCATCCAAGAGCTCCTTCTCGCCCGAGCTTCGCCTCCTCGTTCGGCGCCACTGAGTTGCTCCATCCGTCATGCCTCGCGTGCATGGGAGAACCCGGTGAGCTGCGCATGCCCGTTCCTTTTTTTTCTTCTCTCTCTCACGCGTCTCTCTTTCTCTCTGTACCGCTGCAACAGGGAGCCGCCATGGCCATGGATGCCGTCCGCCGCCTCCAGCTCGAAGCTCTGGTGCGCCCAAGCCTCGGAGAAAACTGGTCCGCCCGGATCGACCTTCCCAAGCCCCGACACGGTCTCCCCTGCTTCACGTGCAGGCGGCGACGACCATGCCCTTCCTCCCCTGCCTCCTGGACAAGTCCGGCCTCCTCTGCCCCTTGCCGATCTCCTCTGCCTCGCCCCGTTCGCCCGGAAGTTCCGCAGCGCCACCGGAGCTCCCTCCGCCGACGAGAACCACGCCGCAGATGAGCACAACGCCGCCCCTTCGCTTCCTTCTACCTCTGCCTTCCTCGCTCTCTCTACTCGCTCTCTCTTCTTGTCAACAGGAGCTCCGCCATGGACCGCCCAGGGCCTTCTCTTGCCTCGATCTGTCAAGCCCGCCGCCGGGAACGACCTCCACCTCCCAGGGCCATGGCGACCTCACCGTCCGAGCCTCCTTCGCCGTCTCCCGCAAGATCCAGGGCGCCGCTGCTCTGCCTCGTCGTTGCCGGAGACCGCTGCAGCTCCGTCCCCGCTGCCGTTTGCCTCGCGCCGGAGTTGACCCAGCCGAGCGCCTCCTCTGGCGACCGCGACCACAGAGCCCCTCAGCGATCCTCTCCGTCCTGCCGCTTGCCGGAGTTCCCCCTGCGCCCGTCCAGCCGCGCTGCTGTCTTCCTCTGCTTCGAGCGTCAAGACGAGACGACCCCAGCGCCAAGTCCAGATCGATCCCCTGTGCGTTGACCGCCCGACGCCCTCCAGCCGTGGCTGCTGGCTGCCAACACCAGATCCACCAAGCGGCGCCAGCCTCCTCTGCTTCGAGTCGGGCCTTGGCCCATGGGTGAGGCCATCCCCAGCGCCCCTCCGTTTTTTCTTTCCTTCCATTGGGCCAGATCCCAGATGCGGCCCGTGTTGTTATTTTTTTCCTGCGCTGCGATTTGTTTATTATTCCAGGATTTAACTGTTTTACAGAAAAACCCTCCTAATTCATGCATATAATAACTCCACAACCGTGCATCATATGTAAATGATTTATATATGAAAAATGCTTAGAAAATTGTGTAGATTAATAATATGCCATTTTCATCCCATGTTAAAATGTTTAGCTTGATGTTTATTTAAATTTGCGAATATGCCATGTTAAAATGATTTAATTCATAACTAAATAACCGTAACTCGGAATTAAATGTTCTCTATATGTAAATGGGGTGGAAAAATGCCTAGTTTAACATGGTCCACTTTATTTTGCTGTTTAACAACATTAAAATTGTGTTTAGGGCAGAACAGTACCGAATCTAAAATATTGCTCATGAGGTTTTCCGGAATTGTTGTTGTTGTTTCCGGCCTTATTTAATCTTGCCTAAATAGTTAGTTTCATATGCTTCACCCCCTTGCCATGATAATCAACATTTAATATTGTTGGGTACATAACCGAGAGAGAACTAAATAATTGATGTGGTGTTTAAATCGATATGCAACTCGTTGCATATTGAGCTCCACTTAACTTGTAGTGTTGTTTGTGCATACTGCCATGCCATGCATTTCTAAACCGGTCATGCATCATATTTGTTTGTGCATCATGCCATGTTTATGCTTGTGTGTTTACCATGTTGTTTGCTTCTTTCCGGGTTGCCTTCGGTTTCGTTCCGGAGTCGTGAGGATTCGTTCGACTTCGTCCGTTTGTCTTCTTCATGGACTCGTTCTTCTTCCTTGCGGGATTTCAGGCAAGATGACCATACCCTCGAAATCACTTCTATCTTTGCTTGCTAGTTGCTCGCTCTTTTGCTATGCCTATGCTACGATGCCTACCACTTGCTATATCATGCCACCCACATTGCCATGTCAAGCCTCTAACCATCCTTTCCTAGCAAACCGTTGATTGGCTATGTTACCGCTTTGCTCAGCCCTCTTATAGCGTTGTTAGTTGCGGTGAAGATGAAGTTTGTTCCTTGTTGGAACATGGAGATGTTGTTCCTTGTTGGAACATGTTTACTTGTTGGGATATCACAATATATCTTATTTAATTAATGCATCTATATACTTGGTAAAGGGTGGAAGGCTCGGCCTTATGCAGTGTTTTGTTCCACTCTTGCCGCCCTAATTTCCGTCATATCGGTGTTATGTTCCCGGATTTTTGCGTCCCTAACGCGGTCGGGTGATTTATGGGACCCCTTGACGGTTCGCTTTGAATAAGACTTTTCCAAGGGCCCAACATTGGTTTTACCATTTGCTTCACCACCACCTACATTTCCTTGGGAGTAATTAACCCAAGGGTCATCTTTATTAGCCCCCGGCCAATGCTTGTCTAAGTGTTGGTCCAAACTAGAAACCACTTGCGGTGCCGCCCGAGGCAACTTGGGGTATCGTCGGTTGCCGTCGTCTGCTCATCCGGTCGTGGCTCGAGACGAGATACGCTGCTACTATCGTGGTGTCGGCGCGCCGGAGGTCTTGCTGGTCTTGTTTTATTGCTGTGAAATGTCTTGTAGCCGGATTCCGAGACTGATCGGGCTTCCGGGAGAAGGTCTATTCTTCGTTGATCGCGAGAGCTTATCATGGGCTAAGTTGGGACACCCTGCAGGGTTTGAACTTTCAAAGCCGTGCCCGCGGTTATGTGGCAGATGGGAATTTGTTAATGTCCGGTTGTAGAAAACCCGAAGTTGATCTCAATTAAAATACACCAACCGTGTGTGTAACCGTGAGTGTCTCTTTTCGGGGTTGATCGAAAGGAGAACACGGTTTCTGGGTTATGCCTGACGTAAGTAGGAGTTCAGGATCACTTCTTGATCATAGTTGTTCGACCGTGCTTTGCTTCTCTTCTCGCTCTCTTTTGCGTATGTTAGCCACCATATATGCTAGTCGCTTGCTGCAGCTCCACCTCACTACCCTGTCCTACCGTTAAGCTTAAATAGTCTTGATCTCGCGGGTGTGAGATTGCTGAGTCCCGTGACTCACAGATACTTCAAAACCAGTTTGCAGTGCCGATGAAACCGTGCGGTGATGGATCCGAGCTCAAGGAGGAGCTCGATGAAGATCTTGTTCATTGTGTTGTTTCGTTTGATCGATCAAGAGTGGAGCCCAGTTGGGACGATCGGGATCTGTGTAGCATTTGGGGTAGTCTTCTTTTATTTTGGTTCCGTAGTCGGACCTTGATTGTATCTGTATGATGTAATGTTTTACTCATGTATTGTGTGAAGTGGCGATTGTAAGCCAACTATGTTTCTCTTTCCTTATGTATTACATGGGTTGTGTGAAGATTACCTCACTTGCGACATTGCTTTCAATGCGGTTATGCCTCTAAGTCGTGCCCGACCGTGGGAGATATAACCGCATCGAGGCGCTACAAGTTGGTAATCGAGCCTTCCCGACTTAGGAGCCCCTACTTGATTGTTTCTTTGGCGTTGTTGAGTCTAGAACGGAAAATGTTTTGAGTCTTAGGATTATATATATCGGAGAGTAGGATTCTTTTACTCCTCGGTCCTTCGTCGCTCTGGTGAGGTATCCCGACGAGAGTTTTGACTTTTCTCTCCTCAAATTTTCACTAAAATTTTTTTTAGGATCACGCTGGTATCTTGGAATCGTTCGATGGTTTTGTGACGAGAACATTGTTCTTGGTGCCTCGACATTTAGGGGTTGTGGCGGTGTCCCGGGAGTTGAGCTCCGAGGTGTTGTCGTCACAATTTTATCGTTGCGATTCGGAATACCGAGTTTTTACCGACATCGAAATCTCTTTTGTGCAGTTGTTGGTGAGATAACCCGATAACCCAAAGATCTTGAGGTGAGTGCGGAGTATTGCCATGACTCGTATAACGGATGCTTTTGAAGGTCGAGGTACCACGATTTCGAGGATTTCTTGGTTATGTGTTGACGGATGGATCTGGTGGATCTAGGTATTGTTAGTTTGGGTGATATATTTTGTGTCCCAGTATCCCCAACACCAGATTGCATAACCGAGAAAGTTTCGGAGTTTATAGGTGGGAATTCAAGTAGCTCCTAGAAAATCTTTCCGACAGATGCATGATATGGGATTGGGTAAATCTCTATCATATGTATTTGTTCCGACTTATTCGCAAGCCAAATCCTTTGATTTGTTTTATTTGTGGTATTCGAGTTGCTTCGAAGTCAAATGTTGAATCCATACCTTTTCCTAAACGGTGTTCTCATATTGCTATGTGAATACTAATCCTTCTTGATCATCGAGATCGTCATGTTAATTCTTTTCCAACCGGCGTGCTTCTCTTTAAGTGGATCCGATCATTTCAACATCCGCAAGATCAATTCTAAGTTTTTTTTCTCAACGGTGTTCGTTTCATCCGACCTAAGTTGCCTTTGTTTTCCCGCCCTCCCACCCTTTTTCTTCAAGGACTCAGATTTCTTAATCAAGTATCCATTTTGTTGAGTGAAGTTTCTTCATTCTTTTCCTTTAAATGTTTTATCCGGTGATTTCCCATGAAGATGCTCAACATTTTCAAGTTCATCATTCTTCATTTTCATATTCTTTTCCGTGGATTTAGTTCAAGATTTCGTGTTGATCTTATCCTTTTCCTCTTTTCACAATGCTTTCTCATGCGGTGTATCTCCTAATCATTCACTTCTCGATATTCCTTCGTTCTCGAGTGTTGAAGATATCTCACAAGGGTCGTCTTTTCATTCCAGATCCGTTCAAGTTATTTTGAGGTTGTTATCTCATTCAAGCCATTTAATTCTACCGGCGCAATCTTTATTTCAAGCAATTCTTCAACAATGTTTCTTTTGAGTGGGCCCTAACCCACAGGTCTTTTCCCAGGATCTTACCTGACTCTTCTAATTCTCCCGGAGTTATTCTCAAATTCATTGCAAAGTTTGACGTAAGAATGAGTTATCATCAGTCAAATGTCTTTCTCCAAGATCTTCCAAATTCTTTTCATCGTTGGGTCAACCTTTCTAATTTTCATTCCGGAGTGCCTCAATAATTCATGGTGATGTTTCTCATCGTCATTCTCAACATTTGAAGACCGAAGAAGAGTTTCTCTTAAATCTTGCTCTATTCACTTCAAGATTCATGGTTCTAGTTTGATGCCATCGTCTCATAATTGTTTTTGATTGTGGGAATTCTTTTCACCCATCCGGAGCATTTCATGAGTTGTTTCCATTTCTTTCCTCCGAAGGCCATCATGTCATAATTCTTCATTCTCAGTGTGTAGCTACCGTTCTCCAAATCTTACCGGTGAATCGTGCAAATACCCTCTAATCAGTTCATGATCTCTTCGTTCTCATGTATCTAAATCCTCTCAAGCATCTTCATTCGTTTTCCAATTCTTCCCGATGAATTGTGCCTTTACTATGTTCATTTTTAATTCTTACGGTGGTTCGTTCAAGATTTCTCTTCCTTCGTTATCATATTAATTCATTCGTTGTTTCCAAATTCCACCGGTGGCTCCATCAATACCTTATCTAGTTTGCGCTATATCTCTCTTAATCCTTTCTATGAGAATAAGTAGTATGCCAAATCCATTGCTTGTCATCAATTTAATTCGATGAAGGTTAAGCATACAATAAATCTTATTCTTATTTCCTCGAGGTGATTCAATTCTTTTCTTCCGGAGTTGTTCATGATATCATTTATCGGTTCTAAGTTGTTCATCTTTTCTTCTCCGGAGTTTCAAGTTTTTCCGCATTATCTTGTCGCGAAGCTCCATCTAAATTATTGCAAGGCTTCACCTTGTGTCTTCAACTTCTTTTTCTTTTATCGTCCTTTTATTACCGGAGTTCATCATGAAGGCTCTACATGGTGGTTCATCAAGGATTCTTTTCATTCTTCAATTGTTCTTGAAGATTTCTCTAGAAGTTATGACCCGCCAAGCTATACTCTAAAAAATAAACATGGTGCTCAACACATGTTTTGTTTTGAGGAGTTCAAGTATTCTTCATCTTGCATTCCGAAGTGCAATTCTTTCTACCTTATCTCTTGAGATGGTGTTATGTCACTCTTGACAATTTCCTTCATGTTGCATGATTCATATTGTTGTCAAGAATGAGGTATTTTAAATCCATTATTTTCCCTTCGTTCAAGAGATCTTTTCAACCATCAACCTCGTTGTTGGAGTTATCTTGTGTCATATTTCACCTAAAGCCTTCCCTAAGGAATGTTGCTATTTGTGGTCCATATCTATGATCCAATTTTCTCCTTCTCATCTCGGTGTAGAAGTTTCTCTTATCTTCATTGATCTCATCCAACCATTTGTTTCCGTTGGTGGCAGAAGCTCACCTCATAATTTTGAGATGTTTTCCATAAGCCCGCTACAAGCTTATTCTTACCGTTGTTGTTTTTCAAACAACTCCGTTCTATCCTACTTCGTAAGGATGCTCGTTCAAATTCAATTATGGTTGGAGATGTTGGTTTCATTCTTCGTTCTATTCATTCCAACAATCTAACTATCATACTTTGTTTCCGGAGGCTTTGTGATGTTACTCTCGTCAACCCATCATCTCATTTTGCAAATATCATGTTTTTTTTCCTTGCTTATCCGTTTAGCCGGAGTGTTGTGTTCTCATTCAAGTTCTTTCATCTTATCAAGTTTTGCCTCTTTTTTTTCTACCTGAGTGCTGCCTGAAATCCCTCTTACCCATTGCAACGTGTTGTTGATTTCATCAAGTATCATCTCATCTTCTCAAGTTCATGTTCAATTCCTTCCATTTACAGTCGGAGTGATGTCCAAATTATATCATTCTTATTCATTCTTATCTCGTTTCAACGAGAGTGTTTTCAATTCCTTCTTGTCCATGTTGCTCGTCATTTATGTCTTGGCAACCTTCAAGCTCTCGTAATACTCCTTGTTCCTCTTTTCTACCGGATTGTTTGCAATCTCCTTCATCTCTGTTGTACTCTTTCTTTTAAATTGCTCAACCTCTCAAGGTTCGTGGTTTCACTCGTTCGTCAAAGAAGCAACTTGGTTTTACCTATTCTCGTCCTCTTCCTTTTTCCTCCGGTGCCATCCTAGATCTCGGGACGAGATCCTCTCGTAGTGGTGGAGTGTTGTAACACCCCGGATACAATTTTCCATATTCGTAACTCCGACTCTTGCCTTTTCCGGAGATGTGTTATTTTATTTCCTTCGTGGCTGGGTTTTTGTCTCTTGTTTTGTTTTTTTTTGTTCATGTTGTGCATTTCATCTCATGGCATCATGCGCTTTGCATCGTCATCGTTTTCATAAAACTCGTAGCCGTTAGTAGTTGTCGTTTCTCCCCTTGGCTTCGTGGCCTGTTGTCAGACCGCTTGTCCCTGTTGACCCCTCTCAGATCAACCGGACCGCTCTCTTCTCTCTCTTTTTCTGAGCTCATCAAAACCTTTTGTCTCCATGGCGTTTTGCCAAACCCGTCGTGCGCGTGTCTGAAACTTCCCCGAACCCGACCCGGGCTTTCGTTACCGATGGGTTCAGATCATCCCCTAACGTCTATAAAACGTCTCCGTTTTCTCTTTTGGACTCCCTAACCTGTTTGTTTTTGACCGTTCGATTCTAATCGGAGGGTCCGTTTTGCCCTAAGCTAACCAACCTACCTATATAACCAGTCCAACCCTAGTCCTGTCGCATCGATCCATCTTATCCTCCCGCCGCCGCCACCCATGTTCCTCGGGAGCTTGTCCCATCGCCCACCAAATCTCCCACCTCGGGATCCTCCTTCATCCATCGGTGGCTGCGCCCCCGATCCAAATCCCCTCGGCCTCCACTCGCTGCCATCCAGCAGCTCCTTCTCTGCCCCGAGCTTCTGCCTCCTCGTTCGAGCGCCGCTGGAGTTGCTCCATCCGTCATGCCTCGCGTGCATGGGGAGAACCCCGGTGAGCTGCGCATGCCCGTTCCTTTTTTTTTCTCTTCTCTCTCTCACGCGTCTCTCTTTCTCTCTGTACCGCTGCAACAGGGAGCCGCCATGGCCATGGATGCCGTCCGCCGCCTCCACCAAGCTCTGTGCGCCTAAGCCTCGGAGGAAACTGGTCCGCCCGGATCGACCTTCCCAAGCCCCGACACGGTCTCCCTGCTTCACAGACGGGGCGACGACGACCATGCCCTTCCTCCCTGCCTCCTGGACAAGTCCGCCTCCTCGCCCCTTTGCCGATCTCCTCTCGCCTCGCCCGTTAGCCTGAAGTTCCAGAGCGCCACCGGAGCTCCCTCCGCCCGGCGAGAACCACGCCGCAGATGAGCACAACGCCGCCCTTCGCTTCCTTCTACCTCTGCCTTCCTCGCTCTCTCTACTCGCTCTCTCTTCTTGTCAGAGAGCTCCGCCATGGACCGCCCAGGCCTTCTCTTGCCTCGACTGTCAAGCCGCGCCCGAACGACCTCCACCTCCTGTGGCCATGGCGACCTCACCGTCCGAGCCTCCTTCGCCGTCTCCCGCAAGATCCAGGCGCGCTGCTGCGCCTCGTCGTGCCGGAGACCGCTGCAGCTCCGTCCCGCCGCCCGTTTGCCTCGCGGCGGAGTTGACCCAGCCGAGCGCCTCCTCTGTGACCATGACCACGAGCCCCTCACACGATCCTCTCCGTCCTGCCGCTTGCGGAGTTCCCCTAAGCCCGTCCAGCCAGCGCTGCTGTCTTCCTCTGCTTGAAGGCAAGACGAGACGACCCAGCGCCAAGTCCAGATCGATCCTCAGGCGTTGACCGCCTGACGCCTCCAGCAGCACATGCTGCCAACAGCCAGATCCACCAAGCGGCGCCAGCCTCCTCTCTGCTTCGGTCGGGCCTTGGCCCATGGGTGAGGCCATCCCAGCGCCCTCCGTTTTTTCTTTCCTTCCATTGGGCCAGATCCCAGATCGGCCCGTGTTGTTATTTTTTCCTGCGCTGCGATTTGTTTATTATTCCAGGATTTAACTGTTTTACAGAAAAACCCTCCTAATTCATGCATATAATAACTCCACAACCGTGCATCATATGTAAATGATTTATATATGAAAAATGCTTAGAAAATTGTGTAGATTAATAATATGCCATTTTCATCCCATGTTAAAATGTTTAGCTTGCTGTTTATTTAAATTTGCGAATATGCCATGTTAAAATGATTTAATTCATAACTAAATAACCGTAACTCGGAATTAAATGTTCTCTATATGTAAATGGGATGGAAAAATGCCTAGTTTAACATGGTCCACTTTATTTTGCTGTTTAACAACATTAAAATTGTGTTTAGGGCAGAACAGTACCGAATCTAAAATATTGCTCATGAGGTTTTCCGGAATTGTTGTTGTTGTTTCCGGCCTTATTTAATCTTGCCTAAATAGTTAGTTTCATATGCTTCACCCCCTTGCCATGATAATCAACATTTAATATTGTTGGGTACATAACCGAGAGAGAACTAAATAATTGATGTGGTGTTTCGTCGATATGCAACTCGTTGCATATTGAGCTCCACTTAACTTGTAGTGTTGTTTGTGCATACTGCCATGCCATGCATTTCTAAACCGGTCATGCATCATATTTGTTTGTGCATCATGCCATGTTTATGCTTGTGTGTTTACCATGTTGTTTGCTTCTTTCCGGTTGCCTTGGTTTCGCTCGGAGTCGTGAGGATTCGTTCGACTTCGTCCGCTTGTCTTCTTCATGGACTCGTTCTTCTTCCTTGCGGGATTTCGTGCAAGATGACCATACCCTCGAAATCACTTCTATCTTTGCTTGCTAGTTGCTCGCTCTTTTGCTATGCCTATGCTATGATGCCTACCACTTGCTATATCATGCCACCCACATTGCCATGTCAAGCCTCTAACCATCCTTTCCTAGCAAACCGTTGATTGGCTATGTTACCGCTTTGCTCAGCCCCTCTTATAGCGTTGTTAGTTGCGGTGAAGATGAAGTTTGTTCCTTGTTGGAACATGGAGATGTTGTTCCTTGTTGGAACATGTTTACTTGTTGGGATATCACAATATATCTTATTTAATTAATGCATCTATATACTTGGTAAAGGGTGGAAGGCTCGGCCTTATGCCCGTGTTTTGTTCCACTTTGCCGCCCTAGTTTCCGTCATATCGGTGTTATGTTCCCGGATTTTTGCGTCCCTAACGCGGTCGGGTGATTTATGGGACCCCTTGACAGTTCGCTTTGAATAAGACTTTTCCAGAAGGCCCAACATTGGTTTTACCATTTGCTTCACCACCACCTACATTTCCTTTGGGAGTAATTAACCCAAGGGTCATCTTTATTTAGCCCCCGGGCCAATGCTTGTCTAAGTGTTGGTCCAAACTAGAGCCACTTATGGTGCCGCCCGAGGCAACTTGGGGTATCGTCGGTTGTCAGACGTCATCGCTCATCCGGTCGTGGCTCGAGACGAGATACGCGCGGCTACTATCGTGGTGTCGACGCGGGAGGTCTTCTGGTCTTGTTTTATTGCTGTGAAATGTCTTGTAGCCGGATTCCGAGACTGATCGGGCTTCCGGGAGAAGGTCTATTCTTCGTTGATCGCGAGAGCTTATCATGGGCTAAGTTGGGACACCCTGCAGGTTTGAACTTTCAAAGCCGTGCCAGCGTTATGTGGCAGATGGGAATTTGTTAATGTCGGTTGTAGAAAACCCGGTTGATCTCAATTAAAATACACCAACCGTGTGTGTAACCGTGAGTGTCTCTTTTCGGGTTGATCGAAAGGAGAACACGGTTTCTGGGTTATGCCTGACGTAAGTAGGAGTTCAGGATCACTTCTTGATCATAGTTGTTCGACCGTGCTTTGCTTCTCTTCTCGCTCTCTTTTGCGTATGTTAGCCACCATATATGCTAGTCGCTTGCTGCAGCTCCACCTCACTACCCTGTCCTACGGTTAAGCTTAAATAGTCTTGATCTCGCGGGTGTGAGATTGCTGAGTCCCCGTGACTCACGAGATACTTCCAAAACCAGTTTGCAGTGCCGATGAAACCGTGCGGTGATGGATCCGAGCTCAAGGAGGAGCTCGATGAAGATCTTGTTCATTGTGTTGTTTCGTTTGATCGATCAAGAGTGGAGCCAGTTGGGACGATCGGGGATCTGTAGCATTTGGGGTAGTCTTCTTTTATTTTGGTTCCGTAGTCGGACCTTGATTGTATCTGTATGATGTAATGTTTTACTCATGTATTGTGTGAAGTGGCGATTGTAAGCCAACTATGTTTCTCTTTCCCTTATGTATTACATGGGTTGTGTGAAGATTACCTCACTTGCGACATTGCTTTCAATGCGGTTATGCCTCTAAGTCGTGCTTCGACACGTGGGAGATATAACCGCATCGAGGGCGTTACACCACCTCCCAGGCCGTGGCCTTGAGGTGCTGTTGAAGGATGAGCTCATCCAACAAGGTGAGGATCTCCTATGATTTTTTGCCAAATTTTCTTTCTGATCCACTATACGATGAATTGCTATGAGCTGCTTCTGTTGCTACTATATGATGCATTGCTATGAGCTGCTCCTGCTGCTGCTATATGATGAATTGCTATGAGCTGTTGCTGCTATATGATGAATTGCTATGAGCTGCTGCTGCTATATGATGAATTTCTATGAGCTGCTGCTGCTATATGATGAATTGCTATGAGCTGCTACTGCTGCTATATGATGAGTTGCTATAAGCTGCTCCTACTGCTGCTGTATGATGAATTGCTATGAGCTGCTCCTGCCGATGCTATATGATGAATTTCTATGAGCTGCTCCTACTGTTGCTATATGATGAATTGCTATGAGCTGCTCCTGCTGCTGCTATATGATGAATTGCTATGAGCTACTCCTGCCGCTGCTATATATGATGAATTGCTATGAGCTGCTGCTGCTATATGATGAGTTGCTATGAGCTGCTGCTGCTATATGATGCTTTCAGGTGGTGCTACTATATGATAATAACCAGCCACTCGGACCATCAAAATTCAATAAATAATTCTTCTTCATTTAAATCTGGGTCATGCGTTTTTCGTTTAAATTAGGCAATGGGATCTCTATGGAAATCATTGACCAAAGTAGATTGTGCCAAGTAGATGGTATCTTTGTATTTGCATTTTGAGCAAATAGTGATGGTCTGTTTTCCTATCATATTAATTACTACACTGGGTTCAATTTGTGATGTTTGCAAGTCAAATTAATTTTCATATGGGCAGCAAAATGAAAAAATATAATGCAATCTAGACTTCTCACTGATCATACCAAAGATAAGCTGAAAACGCAATGAAAAGAACTGGTTGGCTTATTACATGGAGCTTATATTCACATGTGCTTATTTTCTTAGGATAACTCGTAATAACTGTCCCTAAGAAACTTGGACAATAGAACTGACATGCAAATAACATGTCATGATGATTGCAATGGAGGAGTGACGTACCATAACACACTGTATAGGCTCACCGCTGGCTCTCCTTTTTTGCGATGTTCCATGAAATTGCCACATACATCTTGTACTTTTTCATTGTGTAACCCTATCTGCAAGTTGACACGGCTAATTTTAGACATCTCTACATGATAATACATTGCATATCCCTTGCGCATATTTAAACCACCAATTAATGATTGTGTGCGTAGCATAAACTAGCCATGACTCTGTGTGCTAGACTAGCAGACACTCTAAGGGAGCCTAATGTAGTGTACTGGAATTCCTACATGCCACCTATGATTTTGTGTAATGTACTGCCTCTGTTCCTAAATATATGTCTATGTAGAGATTCCAGTATGGACCATACAGATGTATATAGATGCATTTTCGAGTGTAGATTCACTCATTTTGCTCCGTATGTAGCCTATAGTGGAATCTCTAGAAAGACTTATATTTAGGAACGAAGGTACAAGGTAGTATCATGTATGACATCTACATATCTAATTTAGCAGCCAGTAGTAGAAATCATTGTTTGCACAAAGGGATTACTGGTCGAAAATCCTAGCAAAGCACGCTGGCAGGCACAAAACAATACAAGAGAGAGAGACACGCTTACAAGATCATAGCAATGCCTCGGTCCAGATCTTGGTTGGCCAAGTCTGTTAGATCCGTAAGAAACATCGTCCTTGTAGTTTTTGCGGTACCTGCATAAAAGGTAACAATGACTGTTAGTATATTTGAAGTACATCGGGCAGGTGATGCTGGACGGGTTTAAAGGTGACAAGTACCTAGGCCGTGGCGGGTGCTTGGCATCTTGTCAGACGGTGGGAATCAGGTTAGAAACGTCAAGGGTGATGACGCTGCGCTGGCTGTTGGGGTCCGGTAAGGAGATCTAGAACCGTCGAGTAAGGTGTTTGTGGAGCGGCTCCGGTAGGGTGGACTACGGTGTGGGCGAAGCGGATCTGTGGTCGTGAACGAGGGCGTAGGTGAAGCTGCTCCGGTGGTTGGGTTAAGGATGGTGTCAATGATGCGGATCTGCGGCCATGGACGGGGCGTCAGAAGCTGCTCCGGTAGGTTGGATGAGGGTGCGAGGAAGCGGATCTGAGGCCGTGGACTTGTGAGTTGGCAAAGCGGCCCCGGTAGGGTTGAAAATGGTATAGGCGAAGCTAATCCGGTGGGGTTGATGATGGTGTCGGCATTGCGGCTCCGGTAAGTTGAGGAAGGTGTCGGCGAAGAGGATCAGAGGCCGTCGACGGGGGCGTCGGTGGGGCGGCTCCGGGGGACGGAGCGTCTCCGGTGGGGAGTACGAATGAGCCGCTGCAGATGCGCTGCGGTTGACGAGAGTACAGGCGAAGCAGATCTGGTGCTGTGGACAAGGCCGACACTGAATGGGTTGTGGTACAGTGGTGGATGAGCAGTCTACTTGTTTCTAGTGGAGGTGGGAGGGGTAGATGCGGCCGTAGAAGCAGATCCGGCAAGGTGTACGCCGCTGGCAGTGAATGGGCTCTAGTACGCCGATGGATGAGCAGTCTAGGGTTTCGAGAGGGGAGGGGAGAAATGCTGTTGAAGTACGGACGACGTGATGTGAGATGCTCTGGTGCTGTGGAGTTAGTCGTTTTTGTGGGAGGGGGAGAGGAAATGGGGGTGCCGTGTAGTGGGGGGAACCGGAAGTTACCAAAGCAGCCCTAACCTATTATGTAGACGAGGGCGGTATTGTAACTATTGGTCTCCGTGCACCAAGGACAAAAGGGGAATTTCGCATGCTAAAGACTAAGGTGGCGGAAATTTTAGAAGGAGGCGGAGATTTTGCCACCATGGATCGTTCGTATCCAGTTTCAACTAATTTTGGACCGTGCTAGCGGAAGGTCATGCCAGATCGTGTACACGAGGCACACGCCAAGATTTAATAACCGTGTGAAGTCCACCCTGAAAAAAGACAATAACTTCGGATGATGCGCCGATAACTTGGACGTTCACACGGGCGCGGCCAATCGTACGGGTGTAGTGGCGCGTTCACAAAAAAAGGGATCAAACGCTCAGCCTATGTATTTCTCGTGCAAATAGATAATTTAGTGCAATTGGTTATTTACTTTAAACATAATGCATTGACGTGTTAGTGTAGAGGCGCACACAAAGAAATGGATATTGTAGTCCGCTACTTAAAAGTGTTACCTCATATGATTACATAGCCTCCATTTCATAAATTGCGTACCCGTTAAATTCATATATGAATATTACCTATATTACTTCATAATAGAACCTTAAATCATCCAAGACTAATGATTTTGAATGCAAGAGTAACAATGGTGCATGTACATGATAGCTACATTGGTTGTTTGAAGAAACATCACTGTAACTTTGGCATGCACAACTGAAAAGGTTTATTTAAATAGAAAAAAATGTGATATGTTAGTGTCCAATCTTTATAGCGTTGAATCGATATTGTACCTCTGTCCACGATACGAAGTAGATACTGATTTATGTTCAAGCGATGCACGTCCACGATCGCTAGATAGTGACACGTGAATGAATTGTGCAATCTCTCTCACACGCATACATATCTCATTTCCCTGTGGGCATCGGAATCACACACGTGCACTTCGTGTATTTCTCTCCCTCCGTCAAGGTTATAATTCATCTTTCTGCCCTGTCCTACAAGTCTCTCACACAGAAACACACACGCTCTCTCTGTCGAACACGCCCACCCCTTTAATTCCGCCCACCCACAGCCACTAATGTCTCAAAGTATAATAATGTCTGTCACACATATGCCTAAGGTTAACTCGAGTTCTGGAACCATATGAATACATACAATGGGACTCCAGCAGAGCACCTTTTGTTTTGAGATTTCGCTCTCTCTCCCTCCCCATCTCTCTCTCACACACACACACGCGCGCGCACATTGTTTCTCGCTTCATTTTTATCCGGCACTTGCATGCACACAATTTTGTTTATCTTCGTGATGCTTTAAGTATGCCTCGCACAAATGCTATCTACCTATCCCTTAATATAACTCGATATGTGTCACACAAACTCCTTCTCCCTACTAGCAAGATGCCCATGCGTTGCACCGAACATCAAGATGCATTTGTATGAGTAGTTTATCTTGTGGGAGAAAAGGATGAACGAGGGAATGCCTTATTTGCAAATGCGGAGAGGGGTGTGGGTATCTTTTTGCAAAATTGCCACAATTTCCTTCCTATCCGTCGGATATAAATCGGATGGCCTATATTGCAGGATGGCAGGAACACCATTATCACCAACTCTGTTTTTATAAGAGTAGGGATATGTAAGTGTCACTGCCCCCCCACACACACACCCACACCCACACAACCACACACACACACACACTTCCCAACACGAAGGAGTAGGGTGACACCTCGATCTTGATACTAATCTATCGACTGGCTTCTTTCTCAAACACACACACACACACACACACACACACACACACTACCCGACACCGAAGGAGTAGGGCGGCACCTCGATCTTGATTGTAATCTATCTACTCCTCTTTCAAACACACACACATACACACACACTCGCTAGTTGTGCATCTGTGCCTACCACACACACTCTCGATACGTCTTTCTCTCCTCCCTCCCCCACCCCAACAATGACAGTAGAAGGGTGATAAATCGGTCTGATCGTAATTTGTCAATTGGTTTCTCTCTCGAACATTTTCTCTCTGTGCCTCGCTCAGTAGCCCCCTTGATATGTAGACTTCTCGCGCGCGCACAGCTGTAGTGATGATGACGCTGAACCTAGTGTGCCTCGTTTTTACCGGCCTCATGTGATAGTTTTCACCCTGTTTTCTGTTAACTAACAAGGCAACCTTTTCTTTGTTACTACTAGTGAATCTGAAATCATTCGGGACAGACATAAAATATATCACTTCAACCCAATTATCGCAGTAACTATTTTAAAAGAAACTAGCTAGGTGCCCGTGCAAACGTGGAGAGGGGTGTGGGTATATTTTTGCAAAATTGTATGAGTAGGGGTGTTGGTATATTTTTGCAAAAGTGGAGAGGGTTGTGGGTATATTTTTGCAAATGTGGATAGGAAGATGCATTTGTATGAGTAATTTATCTTGTGAGAGAAAAGGACGAACGAGGGAAGGCCGTATTTGCGAACGTGGAGAGGGGTGTGGGTATATTTTTGCAAAATTACCATAGTTTTCTTCCTATCTGTTAGATATAAATCCGACGGCCTATATTACAGGACGGCACGCACACCATCATCACTAACTCTGTTTTCTACTCCCTCTGTTCCTAAATATTTGTCTTTTTAGAGATTTCAACAAGTTACTACATATGGAGCAAAATGAGTGAATCTAGACTCTAAAATATGTCTACATACACATCCATATGTGGTAGTCCATTTGAAATCTGAAAAAGACAGATATTTAGGAACGGTTGGAGTATAAGAGTAGACATGGAGATATATCTCCAGCATGGTCTACAACAAAAATGTGCTGGACTGGTTAGGGTCGGATGCTCGCAACGCGATGACATGAGTTCGAATTCTGTCTTTAACTTTAGATTTTTATATTATATATTACTTATTTAATATATACTTCTTTCGCTACTGTACTGACAATGGAACCCATAGAGTACTTAGAATACAAGATTAGGGATGGACTTGTTTCTTTTTAACTTTCTGTATGAGCTGTAGCCACCCTGCAAGTCACGTGTACACTATACATGCAATTAACTTTTTATAGAGGGACAATCATACACACAATTAACTCAAATGGATTTGATGTCACTCTATTATTTCTAGCATAAGAGCATCTCCAACGGCAACCGGCAAATTTCCTTCCGCTTCCTTCTACGGAGGACGACATCAAACGCTGGCGGCATACATTTTCACAACTCTAACCAACCAGATGAAATTCATGCAAACACGGACTGATTTCATATAAGCATGAAGGATTTCGTATAAAAAAGCCGGATCTTCATATAAACATGATGGATTTCATTACATTTACATGAAATAAGCGGTGCCAATCCGGCTCTCTTGGTATAATTAATACTCCCTCCATCCGGAAATACTTGTCCTAGAAATGGATGTATCTAGACTTATTTTAGTTATAGATACATACAATTTATCCATTCTTAGAAAAAAAAAATCCCGCCAGCTGGAGAGGGAGTACATAATCTAAATGGCCGCCCGTGGTTCCCTTTGTCTTCCTCATGCCGGCAGACACTTTGCGGGGTCGACGAAGGTCCTCAGAAGAGATGAAGAAGCAAAGAAACCACCTCGGTGGTGGCCTTCATGGGACCCAAGTGGCGGCGGCCTCCCGTGTTCTACTTCTCCTCGATGATGGCGGCGTACACGAAGAAGCTGGCCACCGACTCGTCGTTGTCCACGCACCCGACTTCTGTCTCTGCTTGCATGGCGCTGCCGCAGACACGAGAGGCGCGCCCACAGACACGGGAGGCACGACACCGCAGAAACTGGTGGCGCGGTAGGACGTGGCAGCGATGACGCCCGTACCGGTGTGCTCGCCACCGTGTCAGCGTGGAGCAACTCGCCACTCCTCATCGAGCTGAACTGGAGTGGCGAGTTGCTGAACCACGCGCCTGCTTGGGGCGGCAACTGGCAACGTCGGGCCAAGCGAGGTTGGTGAAGCATCGAGCGGCCTCGCCCGTATCCGGAGGGCTCGGCGGGCCACCCTGCCGGGTAATATGCCGAAGAACGGCTCCTCGGAAGCCATCGTAGAGTGGAGAAATGGTGAAGGAGGAGATGGGGAGCGGCGGAGGTGCTATTCTTGCCCGTTATGCATCGGCCTCGTAAATAGAGGGCGGACAGTAGGAGCTGGCTGCGGCCGCCCTCGTTTAAACCGAGGGCGGACGGGAGGAGCTCGCCATGTTGCGTTTAATTCCGGCCCGCTCATGAACGGACGTGTGGCCGGAGTAGGTTTCTCGGTTTGCATGCGGGTTTAACGGAGGGGTTTGATGGAGGCGAGGAGGCGTGTTCAGCCGGGCGTGCAGCGGCGGCGGCTTGATTATTCGATTTGGATAAATGGGTGGTGCAGTTCCCGATACGGCTTTAATGCAGATTTAGGAGGGAGAAGCGGTTCCCAAAATGTTGAACGGCCAATGCATCCTCCTTCGATTAATGCATGAGGGAAGTAATGGGAGGAGGATCGGGAAAAGAGGCTGCACAATGTGAATGCAACACAGTTTGCCCTCATATAAAGGTGCCCCTCCATTCCAATGCATCTACCACATCATACGCACCTAAGCGTTTACCGTTTTCAATTTAGATGCACCGCTGTATTTATTGTCGCAATTTTCATTTATGTGTTGTAACTTATGCTTAGTACCCCGAGTTTCGCAGCGAGTAAATCATTAATGTAAGCAGCTCTGTCGCTTTTGGACTTTAGTGTATTATTGTTTTCCCTCGCGAGAAATCCTGGAGCGTGATTTCTCTTCCCGGAGTTGCCGCATCATATGTTTTCTCACGACATAGATCCTTTATTTCGCACAGCACCACGACAGCAGACTCACCACCATAATTACACGAACACATACACTGCTTGCAAAATTTTGCAACTGTGTTGCGTCTAACTAAGCACCTCCGGACAACGATTAACACCCGGCACACCCCACCTACTCACCGTGGCCACCGCCACCACGGAGAGCTAGCAACCGAGCAGCGGCATCGCGACGATCGTCGAGGATCATCGCGCACAGGAGCACCGAGAGCCCCAGCACCGCTGCCAGCCCTCCGCACAGCAGGATCATGTACCAGTCCGGCGCCGCCTCCGCCATTAGCGCCTCGTCTCGAGCTCCGGCAAGCGGAAACAGAGGAGGAAGAGAGAGAGGGAGGAGCAAGGCCAGGTTCGAGGAAGAAGAGGAGAACGCCGCGGTCATTTTATAGCTCGAGCTCGGTGTACGGTGGGCGAGGTCCACCAGCGCTGTTCGTCCGCCTCGACCGCCCGGTGTTCGGAGGCGAATCCATGAGCAAAGGCCGACAACAGACTGCCCACGAGGTGAGTGCACGCTGCACCGGGTAGCTAGCGCGCGCCAAGCACTACCACTGTACGGCCTTGGTACCCTACGCGCTAGGCGTCGCCGGTGGAGAAAGCACGGGAGAACGCGCGGGAGAGAGGAAGAAGCAGGAGCCGGAGGAAGGAGAAGAGGCTGACTGTGGGCCCGGGTCCACCAGCCAGCCAGAGAGAGCGTTGTGCTCTCGGGTGCGACCAGCGTATTCTGAGAATTAGATTTTATTCTAAATTTTTGTCCAGTGTAGAAATCTCTAGTTTTTCCCCAAGACCGTGGATTTTCCCCCCACACCGCGCCAGTACCCCACACTGTATTTTTTGCATCACTTATTTCTCTCACTGTGGCCGTTTTCGTTTTAATTCTTATTCATTTAATTTTAACCCTTTGCAAATCTCGAGGACGAGATTTTTTCTAAGGGGGATAGTAGTTGTAACACCCCAAATTTTCTGGCCAAGTTTTTGATATTAAAATTTTTGCCAGGAGTTTTAAATTTTTTTCTGTGGATTTTCAGAATTCTTCTTTTATTGTTAAGGAGTTTTTCATCTTTTCCCAAGTGGAGCTTTCCAAAATGTATTGGAATTTTATGCCAGCTCATTATAACATTTTCTTAATCAGTGGATTTATTTATTAGATCATTTCATCCTGAGCTTTATTCATTAAAATGGATTGTTTTAAATTTTTGGAGCTCTGTTTGTACTACAACCATTTGATAGAATCGCTTAAAATTCCAACCAAAATTTGGAGATGTCATGAGATGTCTCTAAATCAATTATATGCATTAATAAAATTATTTCCTTGCTTATTTTTGGGTTTTTCACCTGGTTTACTTCTCTGGTCAAGTGGGCATTTTTGCACTACAACCCTTTTAAATATTTCCCTAGAGCCTCCACCAAAATTATGGGATGTCAGTGGTAGCCTGCCATTCAACTTTATGCAAAAACATAGTGATGTTCTTTGGAAGATTTGAGTGCAACAGCCTCTTTTTCATTCTGGACCAGACTTGTGTTTTCTACTACAACTCTATTATTTCTTTCTCTAATGACCTTGTGTTTGCTCATGCTTGTAGTCAACCTTGCAAAGCCCCTAAGTCCAGGAGCATGCTCTATTTGGAACACTTTTGGTCCATGTAATGATGCCACTCACTCCCTGTCCAGAAGTGTAGTTTTGCAAAACTTGCACTAGCAAGTTTCTCCTTTTTGCAAACTGACTTCACCACCCTCTCTTTTATCCATGGAGACACTGATCTGGAGAGTTTGGCCACTCCAAGAGCTACCTAGGTGCCTTTGGCATTTTGTCGAACACCCTGTGTGCATGACCAGATTTGGCACGATTTCAAGTTTACATTGTGAACTTGAGCCCCTGACCTAACCAGCATGTCCTAAGGTTTTGCCCTAGCCCATAACCCCTTTCTGGTAACTCCCTTGTGGTTTGGAACACTCTAGGCTGCCCTGGCATTTCGTCGAGCACACCCCGGGCGTGCTCTGGGCGCGCCCAGAGCGTGCGTTTGGCACCCACTAGCACCCGAGCCGCCGCGTCACACCCCGCACTCAAAACCCGGCCCCAGCCAGCACGCCGTGTCCGTTGCACCGCCACGCCACACCGACCACCCCTGGCACCCCACAGCGCCACCGCCAGGATGGCCGTGGCGGCTAGCTGCCGGCTGCTAGCAGTTCGACCATGGTCGGCGCCGCCAAAGCCGCCCCGGCTCGCCACCTGCCCTTGTGCACAGTACGTACTCATCCGCAAGCGTGTCTCCTAGCTTCCATCGTCGCCACGACCCCCCTGCTGCTACAGAACGTCGGTTCGCCGTTGTTCTTATCGCCGGCCGCCACGGACCAACCTGGCCACGCTATATAAGGGGGCCCCGAGCTCAAACCCGCACGCAGGCAGCCTCACGCCGTCTCGCTAGTGCCACCCTAGCCGCCAATTGGAGGGGAGTAGGCCATCTTCAACCTCTCCGGCAACTCCAGCCGCCGCCACTAACCAGGCCATTCCGGCTAAACCAGGGCATCCCCCTGTCCACTCTCTCCACCAGGAACTTCCCCTTCCTCCCGTGATCACATCCCCTTACTCCATTTCGAGCGGGAACCTCTGCGGCCCCAAAACCACTTCGCCCCGAAGCTTTCCTCCGCCGCGAAGCTCGCCGCTGGCAGCCCACGCCGTCCCCGCTGACCCAGCGACTACCAGTAGGATCACCCTCGACCATGGATCCATCCCTGCCCTCGCCTTCCTCAAGGACTCGCTGTCACGGCGACGGTCGCTGAGTCCCGCTCCGCCGGGACAGAGGGAGAAGTAGGAAGGAGGACTAGTCAACCCGACTAGTGGGCCACCCAGACCCACTGTCGGTGACCACGCACGATCCACGCAGAGTAAGTGGAGCGATTTCCAGATTACGCTTCGACGTACGCGTGTCTAATCGAACTGCTTTTTCTGTTTTTCTGCTTTTATTTTAAAATCAGATTTGACCGTAACTTTGACCGTCGATAACTTTTTAAATACAACTCCAAATGAATTTATTCTTTTTGCTACCTCTCTCAAATATTGTCTAGTTTATTTTAAGATTTATTTAAAAAAATTCAAAACAACTTTTTGTGCTGTTTTTATTTTGTGTGTTAATTCAAATATATTATTTTAAATAGGATTTTTGAAGATTTCATGATGATTTGGATGCACTGTTCCTTCCCATGACCTGAAGGCAAGCATTCTGAACCCTGGTGAATTTTTGTGTGTGTTGCATAGCACGGTGGCAACACCACCCCGACACATACATGCGTCATTTTATGTGAGGATGTGATCCTATTCATGGGTGCATATCAATGAGTTTATGCTAATGAAGTTGACATGTTTTGTGATGGAAATCATCGTCATACGTCTTTCATGCATACCGGAAGGAAAGACGAGAAGGCCTCTGTCTTGGGTAGACACGGGCTTGCCCCTAGTCCTACGTCGAGACGGTCGTGTCCGGTATGACATGAGGGGATGACGCGTGATGTTTCCATCTGTTGTTTGAGATATATGCATTGTTATGATCATCATACAGGAAATATTACAACCTCCTGAGTCGACCGTAGATCGAGTCTTGTGCCAGTAACCCCCATACTAGCTTCAGACTACCACTGCCTCTACACCAAGTAGGGTACGGTTCAAGAAGTTGTCAACCCTTTCCTAGCACACACCGTCATGAGAGGCCGTGGTGGAAGATATGGAGGCATCCGTAGTCATACCACCGGGTCCGGGAGCATGGGTGTTTCGGTTGTAGCCGAAAGGGGTAGCTCCCGCTTATGCTGCTGTATAAATTTTGTGATCCCAGGTTACGCCGAGGTTGTAGCCTCCCACTTAGAGTTTTGCTTAACAGTGTCGTGGGTGATTCCAGACACATGTGAGTTAAGCTGGTGTGTGCAAGTTAGGTGTGTTTTCAACAAAAAGACCGTAGACGGAATTAGTCTCGATGGACTAAAGAAATCCATTACTCGTGGGTAAAGAGTACACCCTCTGCAGAGATTAAACCTATTCGAATAGCCGTGTACATGGTTAAGGATTACAGTCTGGGATGGGTCAAGTGTCGGTCTTAGTGTCGGTCTTCGGAGGTGAAACTGTGAAACTCTTAAACCTGGAATCACGATGGTGACTTGTGATAAATCATGATCATTATTTTATGTGGATTAACCCGTGTTGTTATTTTGGTATCATCGAATATCCCTGGGATGGTTCTACCTCCTGGATATTCACTGTATTTATTTATAAGCCCTTTATGTGGTGTCTCTAAGACGCCCGACTGTGGCATTTCTTTTAAAGCCCTTTATGCGGTGTCGCTCAGACGCCCGACTGTGGCATTTCTTTTAAAAGCCCTTTATGTGGTGTCGCCGACGCCTCGATTGTGGCATTTCTTTTAAAGCTCTTTATGCGGTGTCGCCGACGCCTTTGACCGTGGCATTTCTTTTAAAGCCCTTTATGCGGTGTCGCTCAGACGCCCGACTGCGGCATTGTTCTTGTTTATTTATGAGCCCTCTATGCGGTGTCGCTCAGACGCCCGATTGTGGCATTTCTTTTGTGTTATTTACTTCATGATTTTTATACTACCATATTATTGCATATACATAAATAACATGCTTGCACGCATCAGAGCTTTACTTATCTCATGTGACTAACGTCTTGAGCATAATATATTTTCAGCACATCATTATTAAATCATGCCTGTGTTCATTATGTTTGCGAGTACATTCAAAGTACTCACTGGCTTGTCCCTGGCTATTGTCTTGGCCAGATTTCATGCTTGGAGAGGAGAGTTGCGATGGCAGTCCCAGAACCAAGCAACAATGATAACAGTCACGCGAAGATAGGAGTTAACCTGGTCAGCTGTTCCTGTGGGAAATGGAGTCCCATATACGAGGATATTTCATAACCCGCTTCCCCCATCAACCTTTAGAAAAACCTTTTGTTGTACTCACAGGCCAGAATTGTCTTGTACTGCATAAAATTGTATTTTGCTTGGAATTTCGGTATCAAGTTAGTGCCTTATCAGCTAACAGTTATCCTGGGGTTGATAAGCACAAGGACCATTTTCCTGGGATTAGCACCCGGAGAATCGGTCGCCACAGACTTGGTATCAGAGCCAGGCTGACCATTGGCTAATCCTATCTTAGCCAGGTCAATGAGGTTAGGCTAATAACCTACCGAGCCATAACCAAGACCTCAGCCATGCTTCTCACACAAGATAGCCACACAAAGGACCCGACGCTTTCGCAATCGGTGCCCAACCTATCAACTAGCCCGCCTATCCCCACCAAAGTGATCAGCACCAAAGGCGCCTCATTCGCAAGCGCGTGCGAAGGAAGACTCCGCCCCTTTTTCTATAAAAGGACGCTACCACCTCAAACCAGCCCAGCTCAGCCGCCATCAAGAAGCCACAATGCCTGGTCTCAGAGTACACCATGAGACTACAGAACCAACCTTGGAGGTTTTGTGACCATACTGCAAACCTTACCCGTCATGCCTATGCTAGAAGAGCCACCTGAATTTGTCGTACCAAGGACCCATAAGTGGTGAGAGCCACATGCATGTGCATCAGACATATCTACGGTAGGGTCTGCACCCGAGCGCCTTACAGCCACCACCGAAGAACTACTTCCTTTGAGCCGCAGCCATCCAACTAGCTGCTCGAGAGGCTATAGTTCATCTCAGCACTGTCGCCAGAGTTAATCGTCGCTGCTCCACTACTACCCCAGCGCGAAGGGTATGGTAGACCACCCCAAGTTGCCAATGGTGATCACGAAAAGACCTCAGATTATCGCATCTAGTGCACTATGTAAGTGCACCGGAGGACCTATTCGATCAAATCACTATTGATCTGGTCGCAGCCCGTGGAGAGCTGGTTCGCGAGCCCCAAGAGGAGGAGATCGAACCCAACGCCGACAATCCAGTCGTGTTGTTTGGACAACTGATCGAGACCCCGAGGTCAGCCCCACCGTCGCCAAGGTGCTTTGATGACCCTGTAGTGCTTCGCCTCCTCGAGCACACTCCAACGGGTTGTAGTCAACAATCCCCGTGACGGTCATCACCACTACCCCGAGCCTGCAGCCCCTCAGCCCTCTCCAGCAAATTCCGACGGTGAGAACCGTGGAGAAGCCTCGACGTCCACAAGGGACGCCCGCTTGGATGTAAACGAAATAGACTAAGTCACTCGAGTAGTAGCGAGTCCCAGTGTATCCTCGCTTTGTAATCCTGTGATCCCTTAACATAACGCAGCCTGGCATCGTGAGTCTGTTTTATATGGTAGTCTTGCATGGATGTATTAGCATGCAATGTGATTTCTCTATCCTTGGCGCAACTACCAAAACCGCCCCGACAACCCCCACAGTGATACGTCACTTTAGTGAGATATGTGTATCTGTGGTTGACCCGAGCTGAGCCGCCAATTCTTTACTTTTTACCACGGTAAAGACCCAGCCCCGTGCTATAAAAGGGCCACCGAGTGACCTTGCTAAGCACCCTTCACTTTGTGCACCATCCCCACAACCATTTCCTGCCATGCCGAGCCCTAGTATTTATCTCGAGGACTCGGATGCTACCCCATGTAGTTTTGTCAAGATATTGTGGGATTTTACCCACAAGACCATGGGCGCTACCCAGCCACCCCAAGACGAGCTGTTCAAATCAAGGATCACCCTTCCACCTCGAGATATTGGGCAAGTGGTACATCCCGCCAGAACCCAAACCAAGACCACACGTAAGTCTCCTTCGTGGGGAAATCTATGCCAACCCAAGACATGGCCATAGAAGCTGCTGCGTGTGAAGCACTTGCTGCGCCGATTCGCGGTACCCTCGCCAAATAACGAGGGTATTATTATTTTCCGAGCCGTGCAGCACCCGGAGGAGTAACATCCTTTCCAGGTGGACGTATTAAGAGAGACCCAGTCTTGGCCAACCTTGTCCAGTACGTCATCGCTCAAGAACGTTTAACCCAACATGTGATGGGTTATCTGCAAAGCCTCGTGGATTTAAATCCTCAGATCGCCATCGGCAGATCACTGAGGCCCGACCAGGAGAGGCACATTCATCGACTAGTCAACCCACTCCCTCCGATAGAAGAAGAGTGTATCCTAGTACCGGAAACGTTTTCTCAAGACCCCGTCCAATTACCGTTTTCAATTTAGATGCACCGCTGTATTTATTGTCGCAATTTTCATTTATGTGTTGTAACTTATGCTTAGTACCCCGAGTTTCGCAGCGAGTAAATAATTAATGTAAGCAGCTCTGTCGCTTTTGGACTTTAGTGTATTATTGTTTTCCCTCGCGAGAAATCCTGGAGCGTGATTTCTCTTCCCGGAGTTGCCGCATCATATGTTTTCTCACGACATAGATCCTTTATTTCGCACAACACCACGACAGCAGACTCACCACCACAATTACACGAACACATACACTGCTTGCAAAATTTTGCAACTGTGTTGCGTCTAACTAAGCACCTCTGGACAACGATTAACACCCGGCACACCCCACCTACTCATCGTGGCCACCGCCACCACGGAGAGCTAGCAACCGAGCAGCGGCATCGCGACGATCGTCGAGGATCATCGCGCACAGGAGCACCGAGAGCCCCAGCACCGCTGCCAGCCCTCCGCACAGTAGGATCACGTACCAGTCCGGCGCCGCCTCCGCCATTAGCGCCTCGTCTCGAGCTCCGGCAAGCGGAAATAGAGGAGGAAGAGAGACAGGGAGGAGCAAGGCCAGGTGTGAGGAAGAAGAGGAGAACACCGCGGTCATTTTATAGCTCGAGCTCGGTGTACGGTGGGCGAGGTCCACCAGCGCCGCTCGTCGCCCGACCGCCGGTGTTCGAGGCGAATCATGAAAGCAAAGGTCGACAGCAAGACTGCCCGCGAGGTGAGTGCACGCTGCACCGGCAGCTAGCGCGACAAGACTACTACATGGTACGGCCTTGGTACCCTACGCCTAGGCGCCGCCCGAGGAGAAAGCGGGAGAACGCAGCGGAGAGAGGAAGAAGCGAGCCGGAGGAAGGAGAAGAGGCCGACCGTGGGCCGGGTCCACCAGCCACCAGAGAGAGCACTGTGCTCTCGGGTGCACTAACGATTCTCGAGACTTAGATTTTATTCTAAATTTTTGTCCAGTGTAGAAATCGCTAGTTTTTCCCCAAGACCGTGGATTTTCCCCCCACACCGCGCCAGTACCCCACACTGTATTTTTTGCATCACTTATTGCTCTCACTGTGGCCGTTTTCGTTTTAATTCTTATTCATTTAATTTTAACCCTTTGCAAATCTCGAGGACGAGATTTTTTCTAAGGGGGATAGTAGTTGTAACACCCCAAATTTTCTGGCCAAGTTTTTGATATTAGATTTTTTTCCAGGAGTTTTAAATTTTTTTCTGTGGATTTTCAGAATTCTTCTTTTATTGTTAAGGAGTTTTTCATCTTTTCCCAAGTGGAGCTTTCAAAAATGTATTGGACTTTTATGCCAGCTCATTATAACATTTTCTTAATCAGTGGATTTATTTATTAGATCATTTCATCCTGAGCTTTATTCATTAAAATGGATTGTTTTAAATTTTTGGAGCTCTGTTTGTACTACAACCATTTGATAGAATCGCTTAAAATTCCAACCAAAATTTGGAGATGTCATGAGATGTCTCTAAATCAATTATATGCATTAATAAAATTATTTCCTTGCTTATTTTTCGGTTTTTCACCTGGTTTACTTCTCTGGTCCAGTGGGCATTTTTGCACTACAACCCTTTTAAATATTTCCCTAGAGCCTCCACCAAAATTATGGGATGTCAGTGGTAGCCTGCCATTCAACTTTATGCAAAAACGTAGTGATGTTCTTTGGAAGATTTGAGTGCAACAGCCTCTTTTTCATTCTGGACCAGACTTGTGTTTTCTACTACAACTCTATTATTTCTTGCTCTAATGACCTTGTGTTTTCTCATGCTTGTAGTCAACCTTGCAAAACCCCTAAGTGTAACATCCCAAATTTTCAATTTGGAATGTTATACATTAGGTCATCATGCATATCATAATTTTTCTCGCATTTTTCCGATCCTAGAAAATTTCACGCAACTCAAGGACCCTCGGAGAGAGTTGGAAGTTTCATAATTTTCATATTTGGGATTTCTCAAATTTCGAAAATAGGATCATTTGGATTTATTTAAATTATCTTCATAAAGTTTTTCCTATAAAAATTTTAAGAGAGGGAATAATATGACTTTCCCAACATTTAGGAAAAACGAAGGTATTATAAATAAATCAAATTTGGCTTTTGAAGATTTATTTTGCTTAGGCAAAAAATGAGCATTTTAAAAATATATGCATGTTTGCCGCTTTTAAAGTTCATTTTGTTCGACTCATTTTAGGAGTCGGGAAAATTATTTTATTAAAATCGGAGTTCATTTGGTATTTTTTAATTCATTTGGTTTAATTTAAAAACAAATCGCGCTTCCGGGCGAGGCCCAGCTGCCCACCGCCTGCCCACCTCCCTCTCCCTCCCTGCTGATCTCCTCGCCGCCGCCCGAGTCCCGCTCGGGACGACGCCGCCGCCGCCCCGGCTTGCCCTCCCAAGCCACCCGCCACCCCCTCTTAAATACCCGGCGCCCCCTCTCTCTCATCCCGCCGCCGCCCGCCTCCGACCCAGCGCCACACGCCGCCGGACGTCGCCGCTCCTTCCGCCGACGCTGCGCCTGCACGCCACCTCTCGCCGCCCCTCGCCGCCACCGCCTCGCCAGTCCGAGCCCATTGAGCCCGTCGGCGAAGACCACCGGAGGTAGCCGCCCCGATCCGATTTTCCCGATCCGGTTTTTAGAAAAAAACCCGATCCGGTTTTCTCGTGATATTCGGTTTTTTTCAAAACCCTAGATGGTTTTATTTTTTCGGTTTTCTTATTTAACGAACGCTCACCGAACCGCTCGCTTCAATGAACGTGTTCGTTGGATTAGTTCTGTTAACGAACGTCCGCTATTTAATCCGTTCGTCGCTTTTTTTAATCGGAATTAATCCGTTATTTTTCCGATTCGATTTCGATCCGATTTTCAAATCTGTTTTATTTCTTGCTCGCTTATCGAATCAGTGATTCAAGCGCACTGAGTTTCAGAACGAAACCGCCGTTCCGATTAACCTACTTACACAGAGTTTTGCTACTGTAAAATTTTGACCTAGTTTCAGATTGCTTAACCGAGTCGTTCTCTCTCGAGTTTCGACTTTCGATGCTTTATTGACTCGATTCTTTTTGCAACCAGGGTTCTTAAGTTGAACTCTCTGGTTAGATCTTTTATTCGAGATTTCCCGCATTAGATGAGTACTTATTGTATGCTTGTTGTTTGTCTGCGTTAGATCACCCGGAGTCGCCGCTTGTTACTTCAATCCCTAGGTCTCATGGATCATCGCAAGGCAAGTAACACTTGATCATACCCTTTTTCTACTACCCAGTTTTATTGCATTAGATCAAACCCTCAAACACTTGCATGGTTAGGACCTAATTAAATTGTGGGATTGGGAAGTAGATTGAGGTAGTACCTATTACCTGTTTTACTTATGAAACCTTGGGAGTTACTTCTACGTTTGCTATTATGCCATGCTATGCTAGTAGACGTGGATTGGGTGAGTGAATATCCATGACAGATGTGAGATTGTTAATTAATGGTTTATCTAAGGTGGCAACCTAAACACACATCTGGGTGGATTGAGGCACCTGGTTTCCATCAGGACTTGCCTGTATTTCTTCGGACCGCCACCTGTGCTCTAAGGGATCATAAGATTATTCAAACTGAAACTTCCGTGTGCAGCCACAAGCCAATTATGGGCTCATGCGTAGTTGACTAAGTCGTCATGAACTCTTACGGGTAGGCTAGCTGATGTAGGGGCTGTAGGTTGGTACAGTCTACCCACATGTAAGGTGCTAGCGCTTCGAAAGACTATGTCTCGGCCATCCGCTTCTCAAACACCACTCAGAAAAGCGAGAACCAAGCGGAGGCGATCGAGTCTTGTGGGGAAAAGTCGCAAACCTCTGCAGAGTGTATAAACTAATCATGATTAGCCGTGTCCCCGGTTATGGACAATTTGAGTATCCGTAATTGAATATCATGTGAATATCAACATGTTACTTCTAAATAAAAGTTATTGGGTTTTGATGAGTACCTTTTTAATTGGGATTGAGGATGTCACAACCATTCTCAATGTTTAACAACCACCATGATAGTTAAATAAAGTTATTCCTTTGATGTAGGGAAAATCAGCTTTATGCAAATATAACCAGAGAGCCTTACCACCAGCCATATATGCATGTAGTATAGGCTTATTCCTTCATTGCTCTTATGTGTTACATTGCCAAGATATTCCATGTGTGACCGTTTGGCTGCAACTTTCACGCTTGCAGACTTTTCGCACGACGAGTAAGGTGTTAGGTCGTGGTTCTATACTCAGTGATGCCGTTGGAGTTGATGGACTCGCTTATCTTCCAAGCCTTCCGCTGTTATCATTAGATGGCCTTAAGCCATATTATTGTAATAAGTTCCCTTGTGGACAATGATGTAATAAGTGTGTGATTGCTACTCTGCTATAAATCCTTCGAGGTACTGTGTGGTGTCAGCATTACTGATCCAGGGATGACACTGAGCACAGAGACTTGATCCATTTGGGTCTGGTCGCTACAGAGAATGGTATCAGAGCCAGGTTGACTGTAGGACACGACCACTAAGTTAAAGCCATAGATCACTACTCTCTTCCCATTTTCTAACTCCTCATCTTTTCTACTCTTTAGGATGATTTGACACGAAGATCAAGTACACCCAACCGATGAAGGCACACCTTTTGGATTTCACTTGAAGGAAGTCACCAAGTACCTGAACATTGGACTACCAAGCTTCACCGGGACTTTCAACGCCACTCTGCCTGAAGAGGAGCGCTGGAAGATTCACGCTCACGTTCCAGGAAGGACATTCGCCCCAATCACCAAGGATAGTGTTTTCAGTGCACCAACTTGGAGTTTGGGAAAGAGCATGGCAGCTCACATCACCATGGGACGCATTGGAGAAGTTTATCAAGAAGACCTCAAGGACACCATCTACCAGATTTGCGGACGCCGAGATGACAACTGGGACGTCGTCAGCACCAAGAAGGATAGATCCATTGCAGCGTTCATCCAGAGTTAAATCAGCACATTCAACGCCAGGAGAACCAAATGTGCAACGACATGTTGGAGTTGCGTAAGACAAAGGAAGGATCCTAGAACTGGAAGGAGAACTAAAGACTACACGCAAGGACTACATGGACGAGATCGTAACTCGGCAAGACACAATAACGATCTTAAGTATGAGATCAAGAACTCAAGAAGAAGTTGGCGCCAGAATGAAGACCAAGATGTCGAATACCCAAGCGACTACATTAACATCGACGACACCGATTCGGATCCAAGTGAACCCGACTTTGAAGACGGTCGAGCGTACATCATGGAGTCTTCCACCGTTCAAATTAGTAGAAGTCCCCACATATTAGTAGTATTTCCTCCATGTAAACATTATAGCACACGACTTTCGCGATAGTTAGATCGTTGTAAGCCCTTGTTTGATTGAATGAAGTGATTTTGTGTGCTTTTGCTCATGTGCATTTGGGTAGTGATTCCCCTTAGACCTCATTCTATTCTAAATTTCTCTTCTTTTCTAAAACCCATCGATGCCTCCGAGACGCGACCACGGATTCGCTTTTCCCGCCAGAGATCACCCAATTGATCCAGCAGCGAATACCCTGATTCAAACATTGGTGCGTAACCAGGCAACAACAACAACAACAACAACAACCCACCACCACCACCACCACCGCGGATCATCCGACTCGCTTCCTTAGATGAACCCGCGGTGTATTCCAAAGAGCACCGAGCCGATTGTAGCAGATGACCGGCTCCGCAAGATAGGAAGGAGCTGATCACTGCAGGATGCACAGATGGTGAAAGAGTGAAGTTTGCAGACATCAGCTTGAAGGACCCGCAGCAAGATGGTGGGAGAATTTCACAACCACTTACCCGTGAGACACCGCCACATGGGACCGGTTTCAGAAGCTTTTCGACTTGCCCATGTTTCAGCAGGAGCCATGGCCATGAAGAAGCGTGAGTTTCGCAACTTACGCCAAGGAGGAAGGATCTGTTGGCGATGCGTGGATGATTTTAGCAAATTAGCACGTTATGCCCCGGATGACGCTACTCTGATGCAGCTAAACAGAGAAGTTTCTAGAAGGACTGAATGATGAGTTCAAGATGCCGTTGATGGTAGCAAGTTTCAACAACTACCAGAACTAGTAGACCGAGCTCTCATGATTGAAGGAAAGCAGCAGAAAATTGAGAACTGCAAGCGGAAGTATGGACAAGGGAAGTATAACTCGATCCCAGCAAGCCTCGTTATACCCCTAAATCAGAATTCAGTTTCAGCATACCCATGGAGGAGGTAATTCAGATAACCATAATGGCACCAAGAATGGGAACGGGAATGGAGGAAGCAATGGACAGAACCGCACCAACCCGTCAACACCATCCAAGGTAGACCTGAGTCACATTATTTGCTTTAAGTGCCGCAAGACTGGGCACTATGCAAATGACTGCCCGTAGGCGAATGGAAATGGCAATGGAAGCTCGAAAGAAGCCAAACCCTTTCAACAGGGGACGGTGAACCACATTGATGTGGAGGAGGTTGAAGATCAGCCCGATGCAAGAATCGTAAGTTTTTGGTTAAGTCATTTACTGCAGTTGTTCTTTTCGATCATGGTGCATCGCATTCATACATATCAAGGGATTTGTGGATAAGTACAAGTTACCGACCCAAGCCCTTAGGTCACCCATGCTAGTAACCTCACCCGAGCAGAGTACATGGCTAGTAAATGGTGTGATCGATCGCCACTAAGGATTGGACACTATGTTTTCCCTCGACCTAATAGTTCGGAATCCCAAGGATTGGATGTGATATTAGGAATGGATTGGTTATCAAAGTATGGAGGAAACATAGATTGTACCACAAGGTCAATTTTGCTCACCACACCAGAAGGAAGAAGGATTAAGTATGTATCACGGCACGAGCCGCGGAGAGCACAAGTTAATTGCTTATCAGGAGTGGTATAGGAAGAAGTACCAGTGGTGAAGGATTATCCTGATGTATTTCCAGAAGAATTGCCAGGAATGCCACCGGATAGAGACATTGAGTTTTTGATCGAGCTGTTGCCAGGAACAGGCCCGATATCAAAACGACCGTACAGGATGCCCGCAAAGGATTTGGCGGAAATCAAGAAGCAGATTAAGGAACTATTGGATAAAGGTTTTATCCGCCCAAGTTCTTCACCTTGGGGATCACCCGTTTTGTTAGTAGAGAAGAAGGATGGATCTTTGAGAATGGTTGTTGATTATCGTGGATTGAATGAAGTAACAATCAAGAACAAGTACCCACTACCTATGATAAATGATCTGTTTGATCGCTTGCAAGGAGCCAAAGTGTTTTCCAAGATCGACTTGCGATCGTGGTACCATCGATTGAAGATTCGGAGCAAGACATACCCAAGACAACATTTACCACGAGATATGGACTGTATGAGTATACCGTTATGTCATTTGGACTGACTAACGCGCCAGCCTATTTCATGAACCTGATGAACAAAGTGTTTATGGAGTTTCTGGATAAATTTGTCATGGTGTTCATTGATGATATTTTGATTTTCTCGAAGAATGAAGAGGAAAACAAGGAACATTTGAGATTGGTTTTGGAGAAACTGAGGGAACACCAGTTGTATGCCAAGTTCAGCAAATGTGAGTTTTGGCTAAAGGAAGTTGGATTTCTCGGACATGTTATATCCGGAGAAGGGATAGCAGTTGACCCCACAAAAGTTGAGACCATAACCAAATGGGAAGCACCAACGACAGTTGGAGAGATTCGGAGTTTCCTTGGACTCGCAGGATACTACCAAGATTCATTGAGAATTTCTCAAGGATTGCAAAGCCTATGACTGAATTGTTGAAAAGGAAAACAAATTCATATGGACCGAGGACTGTGAGGCTAGTTTTCAGGAGTTGAAGAAAAGATTGGTTACCTCACCAGTTTTGATATTGCGGATCGGACTAAGGATTATGAGGTGTATTGCGGCGCTTCACGCCGAGGACTTGGAGCCGTGCTTATGCAGGAAGGAAGAGTTGTTTCAGATGCTTCACGACAACTTAAGCCCCATGAGTTGAATTATGCCACTCATGATTTGGAGTTAGCAGCCAGTGCATGCCTTGAAGACGTGGAGACATTTTCTCATTGGAAATCATTGTGAAGTATATACGGATCACAAGAGTTTGAAGTACATCTTCACACGTATGAATTGAATCTCGGATAAAGGAGATGGTTAGAACTTATCAAGGATTATGATATGAGATTGCATTATCACCCGGAAAGGCTAATGTCGAGGCGACGATTGAGCCGTAAGAGCCACGCCAATACCCTAATGATGGGAGGAATACCCAATGAGTTAGCCGAGGACCTTCGAGAACTATGTTTGGAAATAGTTCCGAGAGGCTATGTAGCAGCATTGGAGATTCAGTCGACACTAATGGACAAAATCAGAGAAGCCCAAAAGGCAGATAAGGAAGTTGCCTCCATAAAGGAGAAAATGGGCAAAGGAAAAGCTAAAGGATTTCGTGAGGATGAGCACGATACCCTATGGTTTGAAGACCGTGTTTATGTGCCCAATGACCCAGAGATCAGGAAGTTGATTTTGCAAGAAGCCCATGATTCACCCTATTCGATTCACCCAGGAAATACCAAGATGTATTTGGATTTGAAGAATATTTTCTGGTGGACCGGAATGAAGAAGGATATTGCGGAGTATGTAGCAATTTGCGACGTATGTCAGAAAGTAAAGGCAGAGCATCAGAAGCCAGCAGGATTGTTACAACCGTTGCCGATACCCGAATGGAAGTGGGATAAACTAGGCATGGATTTCATCACAGGTTTGCCAAAGACTCGTTCAGGATATGACTCGATTTGGGTCATAGTCGACCGTTTGACCAAGGTAGCTCATTTCATTCCAGTCAAGACTACCTATAGCAGTGCTAAGTTGGCAAAGATATACATGACCAGAATTGTGTGCTTACACGGAGTTCCAAGGAGCATCAGACGATAGAGGAACCCAGTTTACCTCGAAATTTTGGAACCAGTTACACGAAACATTGGGAACCAGACTAGAATTCATACAGCTTTCCACCCACGCACCGATGGACAGACCGAGAGAGTCAATCAGATTTTGGAGGACATGCTTTGAGCTTGTGCACTAGATTATGGATCTAGTTGGGATGATAATTTGCCAGATGCAGAATTTTCCTACAACAACAGCTACCAAACCAGCTTAAAGATGGCACCTTCGAGGCGCTCAGATGGAAGAAGGTGCAGGACACCGTTGTCATGGGACTAAACCGAGATCGCCGCTTGTTTGGACCAGATTTGATTAGGAGTCTCAGCAGAAAGTTAAGATAATTCGAGACAGCTCAAGGTAGCCCAGTCCGCATGTAAGAGCTATGCCGATTCAAAGCGCCAGCGATTGAGTATGAGGTTGGAGACAGAGTATATCTTAGAGTATCCCCGCCGAGGAGTTAAGCGTTTTGGAGTTAAAGGAAGTTAGCACCCGCTTAGTTGGACCATATAAGATTTTGCAACGCATGGGAGAAGTTATGATAAGTTGGAATTGCGGAAGGACTGTCAGAGTTCATGACGTATTCCATGTTTCTCAGTTGAAGAAATGTCACCCTGAGATGGCAGAGGTACCGTTAAGAGATAAAGTACCACTGGAGGCAATTCAGTTGAAGGATGACTTGACATATGAGGAAAAACTGGTTAAGATTCTCGATTTTGCCAGCAGAGTTACCCGCAGCAAGGTTATCAAGTTTTGCAGAGTGCAGTGGAGCCACCACACTGAGGATGAAGCCACCTGGGAAAGAGAGGAAGTTTTGCTCAGGGACCACCCTCACCTATTTTCTAGCCAACCCGAATCTCGAGGGCGAGATTCATCTTAAGGGGGTAGGTTTGTAACATCCCAAATTTTCAATTTGGAATGTTATACATTAGGTCATCATGCATATCATAATTTTTCTCGCATTTTTCCGATCCTAGAAAATTTCACGCAACTCAAGGACCCTCGAGAGAGTTGGAAGTTTCATAATTTTCATATTTGGGATTTCTCAAATTTGAAAATAGGATCATTTGGATTTATTTAAATTATCTTCATAAAGTTTTTCCTATAAAAATTTTAAGAGAGGAATAATATGACTTTCCCAACATTTAGGAAAAATGAAGGTATTATAAATAAATCAAATTTGGCTTTTGAAGATTTATTTTGCTTAGGCAAAAAATGAGCATTTTAAAATATATGCATGTTTGCTGCTTTTCAAAGTTCATTTTGTTCGACTCATTTTTAGGAGTCGGGAAAATTATTTTATTAAAATCGGAGTTCATTTGGTATTTTTTAATTGTTTGGTTTAATTATTTTTTAAAATCGTGCCTCAGGGCGAGGCCCACCCAGCCACCGCCTGCCCACCTCCTCTCTCTCCTGCTGTGATCTCCTTCCTTCGCCGCCGCCTCGAGTCCCGCTGGGACGACGCCCGCCGCCGCCGCCCCCGGCTTGCCCTCCCAAGCCACCCGCCACCCCCTCTTAAATACCCCTCTCTCATCCCGCCGCCGCCCGCCTCCACCCGACCCACGCCACCCGCCGCCGCCGCCCCGGACGCCGCCGCCGTCTCCCGCAGACGCCGCCTCGCCGCCCTCGCCGACCCGCCGCCCTCGCCACCCCGGAGCCCCGCGAGCCCGCCCGGCGAAGACCACCGGAGGTAGCCGCCGCCCGATCCAATTTTCCCGATCCGTTTTTTAGAAAAACCTGATCCGTTTTTCGTGATATTCGGTTTTTTTCAAAACCCTAGATGGTTTTATTTTTTCGGTTTTCTTATTTAACGAACGCTCACCGAACCGCTCGTTTCAATGAATGTGTTCGTTGGATTAGTTCTGTTAACGAACGTCCGCTATTTAATCCGTTCGTCGCGTTTTTTAATCGGAATTAATCCGTTATTTTTCGATTCGATTTCGATCCGATTTTCAAATATGTTTTATTTCTTGCTCGCTTATCGGAATCAGTGATTCAAGCGCTGAGTTTCAGAACGAAACCGCCGTTCCGATTAACCTACTTACACAGAGTTTTGCTACTGTAAAATTTTGACCTAGTTTCAGATTGCTAAACTGAGTCGTTCTCTCTCGAGTTTCGACTTTCGATGCTTTATTGACTCGATTCTTTTTGCAACCAGGGTTCTTAAGTTGAACTCTCTGGTTAGATCTTTTATTCGAGATTTCCCCGTGCATTAGATGAGTACTTATTGTATGCTTGTTGTTTGTCTGCGATAGATCACCCGGAGTGCGCCGCTTGTTACTTCGAATCCCTAGGTCTCGCGGATCATCAGCAAGGCAAGTAACACTTGATCATACCCTTTTCTACTACCCAGTTTTATTGCATTAGATCAAACCTCAAACACTTGCATGGTTAGGACCTAATTAAATTGTGGGATTGGGAAGTAGATTGAGGTAGTACCTATTACCTGCTTTTACTTATGAAACCTTGGGAGTTACTTCTCGCTTGCTATTATGCCATGCTATGCTAGTAGACGTGGATTGGGTGAGTGAATATCCATGATGATGTGAGATTGTTAATTAATGGTTTATCTAAGGTGGCAACCTAAACACACATCTGGGTGGATTGAGGCACCTGGTTTCCATCAGACTTGCTCAGATTTCTTCGGACCGCCACCTGTGCTCTAAGGGATCATAAGATTATTCAAACTGAAACTTCCGTGTGCAGCCACAAGCCAATTATGGGCTATGGCGAGTTGACTAAGTCGTGCGAACTCTTACGGGTAGGCTAGCTGATGTAGGGGCTGTAGGTTGGTACGGTCTACCCACATGTAAGGTGCTAGCGCTTCGAAAGACTATGTCTCGGTCATCCGCTTCTCAAACACCACAGAAGTCGAGAACCAAGCGGAGGCGATCGAGTCTTGTGGGGAAAAGTGCATAAACCTCTGCAGAGTGTATAAACTATTCATGATTAGCCGTGTCCCGGTTATGGACAATTTGAGTATCCGTAATTGAATATCATGTGAATCTCAACATGTTACTTCTAAATAAAAGTTATTGGGTTTTGATGAGTACCTTTTAATTGGGATTGAGGATGTCACAACCATTCTCAATGTTTAACAACCACCATGATAGTTAAATAAAGTTATTCCTTTGATGTAGGGAAAATCAGCTTTATGCAAATATAACCGTAGAGCCTTACCACCAGCCATATATGCATGTAGTATAGGCTTATTCCTTCATTGTTTTATGTGTTACATTGCCAAGATATTCCATGTGTCGACCCGTTTCGGGCTGCAACTTTCACGCTATGCACTTTTCGAACGACAGTAAGGTGTTAGGTCGTGGTTCTATACTCATGATGCCGTTGGAGTTGATGGACTCGCTTATCTTCCAAGCCTTCCGCTGTTATCATTAGATGGCCTTAAGCCATATTATTGTAATAAGTTCCCTTGTGGACAACGATGTAATAAGTGTGTGATTGCTACTCTGCTATAAATCCTTCGAGGTACTGTGTGGTGTCAGCATTACTAATCCAGGGATGACACTGAGCACAGAGACTTGATCCATTTGGGTCTGGTCGCTACACTAAGTCCAGGAGCATGCTCTATTTGGAACACTTTTGGTCCATGTAATGATGCCACTCACTCCCTGTCCAGAAGTGTAGTTTTGCAAAACTTGCACTAGCAAGTTTCTCCTTTTTGCAAACTGACTTCACCACCCTCTCTTTTATCCATGGAGACACTGATCTGGAGAGTTTGGCCACTCCAAGAGCTACCTAGGTGCCTTTGGCATTTTGTTGAACACCCTGTGTGCATGACCAAATTTGGCACGATTTCAAGTTTACATTGTGAACTTAAGCCCCTGACCTAACCAGCATGTCCTAAGGTTTTGCCCTAGCCCATAACCCCTTTCTGGTAACTCCCTTGTGGTTTGGAACACTCTAGGCTGCCCTGGCATTTCGTCGAGCACACCCCGGGCGTGCTCTGGGCGCGCCCAGAGCGTGCGTTTGGCACCCACTAGCACCCGAGCCACCGCGTCACACCCCGCACTCAAAACCCAGCCCCAGCTAGCACGACGTGTCCCCTTGCACCGCCACGCCACCCCGACCACCCCTGGCACCCCACAGCGCCACCGCCAGGATGGCCGTGGCGGCTAGCTGCCGGCCGCTAGCAGGCCCGACCATGGTCGGCGCCGCCAAAGCTGCCCCGGCTCGCCACCTGCCCTTGTGCACAGTACGTACTCATCCGCAAGTGTGTCGCCTAGCTTCCGTCGTCGCCACGACCCCCCTGCTGCAATAGAATGTCGGTTCGCCGTTGTTCTTATCGCCGGCCGCCTCGGACCAACCTGGCCACGCTATATAAGGGGGCCCGGAGCTCAAACCCGCACGCAGGCAGCCTCACGCCGTCTCGCTAGTGCCACCCTAGCCGCCAATTGGAGTGGAGCAGCCATCTTCAACCTCTCCGCAACTCCAGCCGCCGCCACTAACCAGGCCATTCCGCACAACCAGGCATCCCCTCGTCCACTCTCTCCACCAGAACTTCCCTTCCTCCCGTGATCACATCCCCTACTCCATTTCGAAGGGAACCTCCATGCCCCAAAACCACTTCGCCTGGCTTTCCTCCACCATGGCTTCGCGGGCAGCCCACGCCGTCCCCGCCGACCCAGCGACTACCAAGAGGATCACCTCGACCATGGATCCATCCCGCCTCGGCTTCCCTCAAGGACCGCTGTTCACGGGCGACGGTCGCCGAGTCCCGCCTCCGCCGGGACAGAGGGAGAAGTAGGAAGGAGGATTAGTCAAACCCGACTAGTGGGCCACCCAGACCCACTGTCGGTGACCACGCACGATCCACGCAGAGTAAGTGGAGGCGATTTCCAGATTACGCCGACGGCGTACGTGTCTAATCGAACCGTTTTTCTGTTTTTCTGTTTTATTTTAAAATCAGATTTGACCAGAACTTTGACTGTCGATAACTTTTTAAATACAACTCCAAATGAATTTATTCTTTTTGCTACCTCTCTCAAATATTGTCTAGTTTATTTTAAGATTTATTTAAAAAAATTCAAAACAACTTTTTGTGCTGTTTTTATTTTGTGTGTTAATTCAAATATATTATTTTAAATAGGATTTTGAAGATTTCATGATGATTTGATGCACCATTCCTTCCCATGACCTGAAGGCAAGCATTCTCGAACCTGGTGAATTTTTGTGTGTGTTGTATAGCACGGTGGCAACACCACCCCGACACATACATGCGTCATTTTATGTGAGGATGTGATCCTATTCATGGGTGCATATCAATGAGTTTATGCTAATGAAGTTGAGATGTTTTGTGATGAAAATCACCGTCATCGCCTTTCATGCATACCGAAGGAAAGACGGAAGGCCTCTGTCTTGGGTAGACACGGCTTGCCCTAGTCCTTCGTCGAGACGGCCGTGGTCTCGGTATGACATGAGGGATGACGCGTGATGTTTCCATATGTTGTTTGAGATATATGCTTTGTTATGCTCATCATACAGGAAATATTACAACCTCCCCGAGTCGACCGTAGATCGAGTCTTGTGCCAAGAACCCCATACTAGCTTCAGACTACCACTGCCTCTACACCAAGTAGGGTACAGTTCGAGAAGTTGTCAACCCTTTCCTAGCACACACCGTACAGAGAGGCCGTGGTGGAAGATACTGGAGGCATCCGGTTGTCATACCACCGGGTCCGGGAGCATGGGTGTTTCGGTTGTAGCCGAAAGGGGTAGCTCCCCAGCTTATGCATGTATAAATTTTGTGATCCCATGTTACGCCGAGGTTGTAGCCTCCCACTTAGAGTTTTGCTTAACAGTGTCGTGGGTGATTCCTGATACATGTGAGTTAAGCTGGTGTGTGTGTTAGGTGTGTTTTCAACAAAAGACCAGAGACGGAATTAGTCCCGATGGACTAAAGAAACTGTTACTCGTGGGTAAAGAGTACACCTCTGCAGAGATTAAACCTATTCGAATAGCTGTGTCCATGGTTAAGGATTACAGTCTGGGATGGGTCAAGTGTCGGTCTTAGTGTCGGTCTTCGGAGGTGAAACTGTGAAACTGTTAAACCTGGAATCACGATGGTGACTTGTGATAAATCATGATCATTATTTTATGTGGATTAACCCGTGTTGTTATTTTGGTATCATCGAATATCCCTGGGATGGTTCTACCTCCTAGATATTCACTGTATTTATTTATAAGCCCTTTATGTGGTGTCGCTAAGACGCCCGACTGTGGCATTTCTTTTAAAGCCCTTTATGCGGTGTCGCTCAGACGCCCGACTGTGGCATTTCTTTTAAAAGCCCTTTATGTGGTGTCGCCGACGCCTCGATCGTGGCATTTCTTTTAAAGCCCTTTATGCGGCGTCGCCGACGCCTTGATCGTGGCATTTCTTTTAAAGCCCTTTATGCGGTGTCGCCGACGCCTTGATCGCTGCATTGTTCTTGTTTATTTATAATCCCTTTATGCGGTGTCGCTCAGACGCCCGATTGTGGCATTTCTTTTGTGTTATTTACTTCATGATTTTTATACTACCATATTATTGCATATCCATAAATAACATGCTTGCACGCATCAGAGCTTTACTTATCTCATGTGACTAACGTCTTGATCATAATATATTTTCAGCGCATCATTATTAAATCATGCCTGTGTTCATTATGTTTGCGAGTACATTCAAAGTACTCACTGGCTTGTCCCTGGCTATTGTCTTGGCCAGATTTCATGCTTGGAGAGGAGTGTTGCGATGGCAGTCCCAGAACCTAGCAACAATGATAACAGTCACGCGAAGATAGGAGTTAACCTGGTCAGCTGTTCCTGTGGGAAATGGAGTCCCATAGACGAGGATATTTCATAACCCGCTTCCGCCATCAACCTTTAGAAAAACCTTTTGTTGTACTCACAGGCCAGAATGGTCTTGTACTGCATAAAATTGTATTTTTCTTGGAATTTCTTTATCAAGTTAGTGCCTTATCAGCTAACAGTTATCCTGGGGTTGATAAGCACAAGGACCATTTTCCTGGGATTAGCACCCGGAGAATCTGTCGCCACAGACGTTGGCCTTCCTCAACCGGCTGGAAGCCTTGGATGCCTTTGCTCAGAAGCACCTCGACCTCGCCACAAAAGCCGCCGCTCCTTAGCCACCGGTTGGTGGCCCGGCGCACTAAGTTGAGGAGGAGGAGGTCGTACGTTGATGGATGCATCTTTCTTCTTGCCTTCTGTAACCACCACTACAATCGCATCATCATCGTGGCCTTAATTATTATTGTGCTGTTGAATTCTCGTTCCAGTCAATACCGACATGTGCGATCCCTTTGCTTAATTATATGCATCACTGTAACTAGTACTCCATCCGTCAATTTACAAGTTGTGCTTACCTTTTCCATCCACTTCGTGCAACGCGAGGGCATCTTGCTAGAAACACTAGAACATGTCGGACCGCGTGTGACCAAACCAACGATGCGCCAACCTAGCAACTACATACCCTGCTTATCTGGCGGAAATAGCCCCGCCCTAGCGTTTCCAATCGTTATTTCTATCTATCGATCGTGCCAAGGAGCAGAACCAAAATGTTACAATTTATACATGTTTCTCTACTGCTACTCCTATAAAAGACTCAGGTTGGTGATGGTGGTGTATCCGCCATCCGTCGCTTCGACCATTAGATTTGCATCTAACGGATGTGAGGTAAGTTGTGGCATTTTTGCAACAATAGCCCATTTCTCTGCTCCAATTTGCAGAAAACCCCTTATTATCTTGAAAGCAACCACATCCCTCCCCCACCTCATCAAAATAGCCTGAGAAATATATTTTGAGTGAAAAGTACTCCCTCCTTTCCTAAATATTTGTCTGTTTAGAGATTTCAATAAGTGACTACATACGGAGCAAAATGAGTGAATCTACACTTCAAAATATGTCTATATAATCCGTATGTGATAGTCCATTTGAAATCTCTAAAAATACAAATATTTAGGAATAGAGGGAGTAATATATTAGGAGTATATCAAAACAAGAGTGATTTCTTTCAAGTTTGTGAACAAGTACTACTATTCTACTACTTTGGATCCGTCGCAACGCACGGGCACATTGCTAGTAAAAGGAAAAGGCCTGCCGCGTTCGCGTCGCACTCCCCCCACACACGCCCGGGAATCGGGAGTACTCCACGGCCCGTCCGGCACGACACGTAGCTTAGGGAAGGCGTGTTGCCTAGAATTTTCACTTTCATGTGGGACCGCCGTTGAGCAAACCGACTATTGGCAAACCGCACCCCGCCCGCCGCCGGGTTGGAAAACAGAAACGAGGGGAAGATCTAGCTGTAGCACGGAAGCCAAGAAATTTGGTGTCAGATGGGGCTCGTTGCTAGAGTAGGAGCATTCCGTACTACTCTACTCCTACTAGTACCAAGTTTGTACTATACAACTAGTACTACCACTATACAACTAGTAGGTACGTGCACGACACATCATCGTAGGAACAAAAAACGGGAAGATCTTGTTTTGGGCGATTTATCTTTTTTCAGTCAACGTAGTATGAATAATATGATGTGGGGGGCACCCATGAAGCTTATGTGGCTTGGTTGCATGGCTACGAAAGGTTAGGGAAAAATAAATAGATAATGTGTTTAGAGTGCACTCCACTAAACAGATATACTTTGGATCCATTGCAACGGACTGGCACATCTATATCTATACCCCCTATATAGTGTGTGAATAACTTTGAAAGTTGGTCATTGGATGAAGCCAATCCGACGGTACAAAGATGGCAAATCCGAGCACTACTGGCCGTTGGATGTCATCTACATTCCACCAGATTATGCCACATGTAGAATCTAGAAGACTCCATGGTTGAACTTCATTCATGACTAACTTTGCCACAACTAAGCTTGGGCAAAGTGTGTCTGCCACAAAAAATGTGGCTAACAAAATGGCCACCACAAGTGTGGCAAGATTTGGCAAGAAGTTGAATCTATGACATGTTGATCATGTAGCTAGAAAAGTGTGGCAAGCCACAAGTGTAGCAATGAACCAAACACATGCCTGGTGTGTTTGGTAGGGTGTATGAAGGGTGCATGATCCCAAGTGGTTGTTTGGTTCTAGGCCTAGCATTGCCACACTTTGCCACACATTTTTGCCAACCTTGCCTAAGCTTAGTTCATCAAAATGAGAGCCACAAGTTGGCAAGCCTAAGGAAATCTTGCCACACTTTTTGTGTGTATGCCATGTGGGGCTCAAGTGTGGCTTGCCTAAGGTGTGCCTTGAACCAAACACTCACCTAAGTTAGTCAAACTTGCCTAACCTTAGGTGTGGCAACCTTTGGCAAAGTTAGTCACAAACCAAACAGCCCCCAAGAGTTCCCTTCTCGACCCACTTTTGGGTATTTAGTAGAGTGTATGGAGGGTGCATGAGTCCACACTATATTAGCACAAATACACTAGAAGTATGCATGAAGAGAGCATACATGAAGAGGTGTGTTGAGTTGAGCATGCATGAAGAGGGAACAACTATGCTGAGACGAGAATGCAACCAAACACACTTCTGGCATGACTAAACTTAGGCGTGGTGACCTTAGGCTGCAAACCAAACCATAACTTTGAAAGTTGGTCGTTGGATGAAGTTCTTCTTCTTCTTCTTCTTCTTCTTCTTCTTCTTCTTCTTCTTCTTCTTCTTCTTCTTCTTCTTCTTCTTCTTCTTCTTCTTCTTCTTCTTCTTCTGATAATTCTCCCATCCAGACAACCTTAATGCCAACATCGCATCACCCTTCTGAAGATTTGTTCCTAGCACAAAATTTGCTACGTCGAATAGGGATGGTGTCGGTTTATCACAATCTTCTACAACAATTTTTATTTTTGTTTGTAGGTCAGCGATGCTTTTCAAATCAAGGTTGTACGGCTCCAACTTTTATTTGTCCCCTGCGATGGATGCCCCACAGAAGTATATGTCCTCCCAAGACAAGAAATCGTGAAGCTCACCTGGTATGGAGGGCGCAGCTGAATTACAGCAGCGCGTTGGATCTTCCCAGTGGCATCCGTGTACTCTGCGTCGAGACCGATGACATTCATCTCCACCTTTTGGAGGGAGTTGGATACATTGTTGATCCACTTCCGAACAACCCTTGGGTGGTTGGTGACTGTGGCAACTATGCTCAACGAGCCTTCGATGAGGACATGTTGGATGCTAAAACCTGCATCTCGATCTCTTTCACCATTTGGAACCACTGGACCGGAGGGCTATGGTTTGGAGAATTAGGATTAGATGGCTAGTCTAACTGAAGAAGATGTTTATTTATAGGGGCTTCGGAATTACTCCAGGAGGATGTGAAGAGGTTAAAACAATGTGAATGCGGTGTGGTTTGGATGCAAATGAAGATCAAGGAGTAGTGAAAAAGCCGAGGAAAATCGGTTCCCGATGGAGAAGTAAATGGGAGAAGTTATGCGCATGCATGAGGAGAGCTGCGGTGGTTTGACTGCTGCATGCAATGGATTGGACGGGCTCTTCGGTTTCCTTTTCTCTCTCCCATGAGCACAGAATGGCCCACTTGCATGCTGCTGTTTATTGGCTGGAGTCTGGCTGCAGCTGCTCATGCGTACGCTAATTAATGATGTGAATGCAGGGAATGGAGGGAAATGGGTGCATGCAAAAGGGTATATACGCAGACTAATTAGAGAAATACTGAATAAAGTTACGCGCAGACAAAAGAGGACCGGAGGGAGTACTACTCATGTTCCTACTATGGTTAAGGAATATGCGGTTATCCTCAAAAAAGATAAGTCCTTGTTCACGCTTCCGCATGCACGAGAATTTGGTTCTGCTTGCAATATGGATGATAGCTGGAGGATGAAGTGAACCCAGAGGCATGCTAGCACGGGAGTGTACTCATGTTCCTACTACTAGTAGTAGTAGTAGTACAACTATGGTACAGTTGATGGTCAAAATACTATTATTCATCCAGTCCTCACAGTGAAGTGACAAGACCTTGCGCCCGAGGTGACACCAGTCTAGTCGGCGTGTCCGGGTTACCAAAGACAGCCTCACCTTGTGCACTATGCAGTCACTATCACCGCCGATGTATAGCATGCCTCGCCTCGCCCCCTCTCCCCTAGCACCACTCCATCTCCATCTCCGTCTCGCCAGAGATCCTGAGGTCACTCTTCATTATCTCACTGTGCCCCCGCATACCCTCGCCTTGCTCGCCTCCCCCAGTACCACTATTCCCTCGCTAGCCGCTCCAAAGACCAACAGCCTTCTCCCAGTAAATCAAGCCCCCAAAACCCCACCTTCCAAACTCCCCCATGGTCAAACGCGAACCGCGCAGGATCCATATGAGCCGCGATTGGAGCAATCTCCCCAGTGACGTCCTCGACCTCTGTTGTTCGTGTATGGATATGTTGAGCGCCCTGCGGCTGGCTGCATGCTCGAGGGGCATGCACATGGCCATCATCGAAGCGAGGCCAAAGGTTTTCAAGACACCCTGCTTGCTGCTATCTAGTCTTGCGAGATTGGCTCACCATGATACGAAGGAGAACATGATGCCCCTCGACTTCAATCCAATCTCCATTAGCCGAAACTTCTTTGCAGGTATGTAGTGGGTCACCGTACATCATTTCCCTCAACTTCGATCCGATCATCATCGTCCGAAACTTCTTGGCAGGTATGTACTAGGTCGGCATGAACTCCCACTAGATGGTTGCCTTCAGAGAAGACGGTAAAAAGTTGGTGCTCGTGAACTTCCAGACCTCCCATGAGATTATCCTTCCTCTGTTGGATTATATAGAGTTTTACCATCGCGGTCCTAGTCATCTAGATTACCACGTTAGTTGGACAGACCTTGTTTTGCAGAAGATTGTAATCTGCCAAGTGCCCACATGACATGCGAATTACGCATACTTCAAGCTAATTGCCTTCTTCGACCGCCGACTCACCTATCTTTACGCCGGTGCCTTCTTTAGCTGGAGACAACTCAGCTCACAGTGGATCATTGTCAAAGCTGATACACACTTCCGTGATGCTATTGAACACAATGGCATCATCTACGTGATCTGTAAAGTAGATGGCACCACGTATTGCTGGGACGGCGTGCGTAAGTTGTTCCTATCTCATGTTAATGATGACGCCATGACACTGTTTGAACTTTTTGTGATGATTGGCATATCCCTGTTTGAGCAGAATTTGAGTAGAACTATGGCAATGTGTTAGAGACACCGTAAATCAGCAATATTTGGAATGAGTTAATTCATGCGATTGTGATAATGTCATTATAACCAATTTGTACCCCTGAATAATCAAACGGTTAGGATTATATGGATATTCTCGTTATTTTACAGTAATCTATATACTACTACTAAATATGAGTGTGTATCAATGGCCATGTTAGTTTCCTCATTTTCATAATCTAGAAACATGCACCACACTGTTAGTTTCATCTAACCATACATTAGGGAAGTAAATGTGCATATGGAGAACTCTATATTTGGAAGTAGTGAAATCTGTAATGCTTACCATGTGTACATACCTATATTCGCCTTCAAAGAATCAATGGCTAGAATAATATCCTCACACAAAATTTGCCCACAGAACACGAGTATATAACAATGCATGGTCTGTTAGTTACCTTGAAGAATTTGTTTGTGAGGACAGAACATGATTACATAAAATGGATAACATGGTAGTTTCCTGTGAAGAATCGGTTGCAAGATAACATGAGTATAACCATGCATGGCACTTCTATATTTTTGAACCCAGTATACATTTCCCTGTATTTTCCTCCCAGTTCCAATAGGGACATATCAATGTTGTTTCTTGCATTATCCTACTCATACTCTAAACAATGCTGATCTTATGCCTGTCCTTTTTGATATGATGCAGTGTCCCTACAGTTACCACCCTTTGTAATCACACCACCTTCGCCAAAAACAGGGAAGCACAACTGGTTCCTCGCTCGATCAGACGACGACAAAAGACTGATGATCATTCGGACACGTGGGCCGGAAAAGTTATATTGCAAAAACCCCACTGTATACAAGCACCATGAAATACGTGAGTATTCGGACAGTGGCTGTTACGTCTATGAGAAGGATACCAGCTTGTTGGGGGCCTTCAGGATTATTTAGTTGGAGGCGGGTAAACAACCTTGGTTCACACTCTCTGTTTCTTGGACTCAATTATCCAATTAACCAGGAGATCACCGTTGGCAATGACCTTGATGGCAGAGAGGCTCTGTTTGCTATGGAAAACTGTGTCTACACGGCGACCCCTAGGAGTTCGGGAGCAAACTCCCCTGATTGTCAACGATTCAGCCTCCAGCCAAAAGAAGGTGAGAATGACAAAGGCATCCGGATTAACTTTGATCCTTGGATGTCTCAATTACGACAGGAAGTGTTGTGGTTCAAGCCTTCAGGTTGATAGGTAATTGGGCTGTTGCGTCGAAAGGTTGGAGTACTGGTATCTCTGGATCATTGGTTGTTGAAGAGGGGCTGCAAATTATGATGCTATTGGATCATCTCTTTGAATGACTTTGTTGTCTTTGCTGATTGTTCTGGATGGGTAGTTCTTTCTTTTGTTATGCATATTCCTTGTCATTTGGTCATCCTCGTCTATGTCACTCTTACTATGTAATAGTTGCCTCTGTTTAGAATGTCATTCTTGTCTGGATCACGAGAGTCTGAGTGCTACAGATGGGTGCGTTTTGGTGGTGTATCAAGACTTCTTATGAACTATCATGTCTTGCTGTTTATGTTAGTAGTAGTCACTAGTCAGTGTTTGAATGTTGTATATATATCGTTGTTTCAAACTGTTTATTGTCTTGAACTACTGTTGGGCTAAATGAGGGCATCACCATTCTCCAATGTTCAGAGTGTATCTCCTTTTTTCAAGTTATATAATTTGAGCTCAGTGTCTTTTCGTTGAACATGGGCCGAGTAGTAACGCAATGCCAAACAGGTCAATTATGACTCTCAGGCCGGGCTCTCAAAAGATCCTCAAGAAAAAGGTCGGGCTCTCCAAAAAAGAAAGAATAAGGACTCTTAGGCCGACATGTGGGCGCCACCTGTGTTTTCGTGCGCTTGTGCGCTGAGAGCATATTGGTGCGTGTTCGAAATTCAAGCTACCTTTTCATCCCCAATCTCCCACCCCTCCCCCACATTTGGAATCTCGATTCCTACTCCAGTCCCCCCAATCCCCCTCCTGTACTCCCTATACTCAAGCTCACTATCATGTCGCCGGTTGATGACCCACAAGTATAGGGGATCTATCGTAGTCCTTTCGATAAGTAAGAGTGTCAAACCCAACGAGGAGCAGAAGGAAATGATAAGCGGTTTTCAGCAAGGTATTCTCTGCCAGCACTGAAATTATTGGTAACAGATAGTTTTGTGATAAGGTAATTTGTAACGGGTAACAAGTAACAAGTGTAAATAAAGTGCATCAATATGGCCCAATACTTTTTGTAGCAAAGGACAAGCCTGGACAAACTCTTATATGAAGGAAAACGCTCCAGAGGACACATGGGAAGTATCGTCAAGCTAGTTTTGATCACGTTCATATGATTCGCGTTCGGTACTTTGATAATTTGATATGTGGGTGGACCGGTGCTTGGGTGCTATCCTTACTTGGACAAGCATCCCACTTATGATTAACTCCTATTGCAAGCATCCGCAACTACAAAAGAAGTATTAAGGTAAACCTAACCATAGCATGAAACATATGGATCCAAATCAGCCACTTACGAAGCAACGCATAAACTAGTGTTTAAGCTTCTGTCACTCTAGCAACCCATCATCTACTTATTACTTCCCAATGCCTTCCTCTAGGCCCAAATAATGGTGAAGTGTCATGTAGTCGACGTTCACATAACACCACTAGAGGAGAGACAACATACATCTCATCAAAATATCGAACGAAAACCAAATTCACATGACTATTAATAGCAAGACTTCTCCCATGTCCTCAGGAACAAACATAACTACTCACAAAGCATATTCATGTTCATTATCAGAGGGATATTAATATGCATATAGGATCTGAACATACGATCTTCCACCAAGTAAACCAACTAGCATGAACTACAAGGAGTACTCAACACTACTAGCAACCTACATGTACCAATCCCATACTTAGAGACAAGAATTGGATACAAGAGATGAACTAGGGTTTGAGAGGAGATGGTGCTGGTGAAGATGTTGATGGAGATTGGCCCCCTCCCGATGAGAGGAGCATTGGTGATGACGATGGCGATGATTTCATCCTTCCGGAGGGAAGTGTCCCCGGCAGAACAGCTCCGCCGGAGCCCTAGATTGGTTCCGCCAAGGTTCCGCCTCGTGGTGGCGGAGTCTCGTCCCAAAAGCTTGCTTATGATTTTTCCTCGGACGAAAGACTTCATATAGAAGAAGATGGGCGCCGGAGGGCCACCAGGGGGCCCACGAGGCAGGGGGCGTGCCCAGGGGGGTAGGGCGCGCCCCCACCCTCGTGGCCAGGGTGTGGCCCCCCTCTGGTATTTTCTTCGCTCACTATTTTTTATTATTTCCAAAAATAACTTTCATGGAGTTTCAGGACTTTTGGAGTTGTGCAGAATAGGTCTCTAATATTTGCTCCTTTTCCAGCCCAGAATTCCAGCTGCCGGCATTCTCCCTCTTTATGTAAACCTTGTAAAATAGGAGAGAATAGGCATAAGTATTGTGACATAATGTGTAATAACAGCCCATAATGCAATAAATATCAATATAAAAGCATGATGCAAAATGGACGTATCAACTCCCCCAAGCTTAGAGCTCGCTTGTCCTTAAGTGGAAGCCGATAACAATAAATATGTCCACATGTTTGAGATAGAGGTGTCGATAATATAAAATACGGACATGAGGGCATCATGATCATTCTTATAACAGCAACATATATGGATATTGTCATATTATTTCTTATGCTAAAGTAACAATCTATTCACAATGTCAAGTATGAATCAGAAACTTCATTGAGAACTAACAAACTATAATCTCAGTCATTGAGGCAATTGCAATTTATCATACATCAGAAAGATTCAATATAAGAGCTTTCAGCAAGTCCACATACTCAACTATCATTTAGTCTTTCACAATTGCTAACACTCACACAATACTTGTGGTTACGGAGTTTTAATCGGACACAGAGAAAGATAGGGGCTTATAGTTTCGCCTCCCAACTTTTTACCTCAAGGGTAATGTCAACAATAATAGCACATGCTAACTTACATCCAATTAGATATATATATATATATATATATATATATATATATATATATATATATATATATATATATATATATATATATATATATATATATATCAGATCTTTCTAACACACTCGTGCTTGCCAAAGGATAAAATGTAAAAAGGAAAGGTGAAGATCACCATGACTCTTGCATAAGGGTAAAAGATAAAAGTAAAAGATAGGCCCTTCGCAGAGGGAAGCAGAGGTTGTCATGCGCTTTCATGGTTGGATGCACGGAATCTTAATGCAAAAGAACGTCACTTTATATTGCCACTTGTGATGTGGACCTTTATTATGCAGTCTATCGCCTTTATTTCTTCCACATCACAAGATCGTATAAAGCTTATTTTCTCACACACTAATAAGTCATGCATATTTAGAGAACAATTTTTATTTCTTGCACCGATGACAACTTACTTGAAGGATCTTACTCAATCTATAGGTAGATATGGTGGACTCTCATGGAAAAACTGGGTTTAAGGGTATTGGAAGCACAAGTAGTATCTCTACTTAGTGCAAAGAATTTGGCTAGCTTGAGGGATAAAGGCAAGCTCAACATGTTGGATGATCCATGAAAATATACTTTATCTCAGATATAAGAAAACATAACCCATTACGTTGTCTTCCTTGTACAACATCAACTCTTTAGCATGTCATACTTTAATGAGTGCTCACAATCATAAAAGATGTCCAAGATAGTATATTTATATGTGAAACCTCTCTTTCTTTATTACTTCCTATTTATTGCAACGATGACCAAAACTATGTTTATCAAATCTCAACAACTTTTAATCATCATACTCTTTATATGTGAAATCATTACTGTCCATAAGATCAATATGATCTCTTTGTTTCTTTTTATTCTTTTCTTTTTCTTTTATACACTCAAGATCATAGCAAGATAATCAAGCCCTTGACTCAACACTAATCTTTATTATATAGCTCACGAACTCGATTACATAGAGGGATCATAAAGAAAAATTCAAAACTAAATCATACCAAAGAATTTATTCTACTAGATCAAGATATTACTAAAAGGATCGAACTAAGAAAACGGTAAAGATAGAGATGTGATGGTGATACGATACCGGGGCACCTCCCCCAAGCTTGGCAGTTGCCAAGGGGAGTGCCCATACCCATGTGATTATATCTCCTTCTTAGGAGGCGAGGAAGATGATGGTGATGATGACAATTGTGCTTTCAACTTCTTCATGTTGTAATTGAGAAGAGCAATTTACTCCTTTAAATCATCGACCTCCGATTCCAGCTTCAAGATCTTGTAGCATAAATCTCCTTTGCTTTTCCGCCGAAAACGAGAAGGAATAGATCGGTTGTTAGACAGTTTAGCGCTCTTAGGGAGACTAGACTTCTTAAACTTCACGTGCATATCCCAGGGTTGAGGTAGAGGGACATCTTCCTCCTCCGAACTTGAATATTTGATCTTCATAAAATGAGCATCCTCCTCCTCATCCGTAGTTCGACCACAAGGAGATAGATCTCCATAGGTGTCATGGAATTGTCACGGCAAATGTCCTCGTGAAAGGACTTAGTCGTGGAGCCATCGCAACTAGGAAGTTTAAAGGGGTTAAAGCGGGACAAAGGACACGAGGGTTTATACTGGTTCGGCCCCTTGCGGTGAAGGTAAAAGCCTAATCCAGTTGAGGTGGAATTGCTAGGGTTTCGATGACCAGGGAGCGAATCTGCTATGCCTGGCTCTCGATTTGATGTTACCTGACCTAAACCGCCGCCGGGTCATCCCTTTATATACAGAGGTCAATGCCCAGCGGCTCATAGAGTCCCGGCCGGCTCATAAACAGTGTCCGGCTCGGTAACCAGTTAATCTTGCCTTACAATACAAGTCATGCCCTTATGGCGGTTTATCACTACAGGCCTTAAGTCGCCTTTGGAATTTGGGCCCTTAACTGAACCGCCATCTTCAAGCTTGATATTGGGCTCCATATGATGAATCGCCATAGCGTAACCCGGCCCCTCCTGGGCGGGTTACACTAGTAGTTATATCCCCAACATTAGGCCCCAGATTGATTTGAACCGGTTCATGTCAATCTTCAATACCTTAAGAAAAAGTCTTATGCCTTCTATCTGTGCAAAATTTATAACCCGCCATGACTTCATCTTCTGGATTCATGATAACCCGCCATGACGTCATCTGCCATTAAATTCATATTTTATTCCATCATATCCCAACGGATCCTTATCTTAATGACCATCCCGAGAATCGAGGCGTCTGAGTAGCTGGATAACCATGTTTTGGCCTCCTCGTTTCTCGCGCCTACTCTGTCAGTCTTCTCCTTATAAATAGGCACAACTTTAGGTCTTTCTTCACTCTCCCCCTTTCTGTCACCTTCTTCCTCTCGCGACTCCGCTGCTGCTCGAGCTCCGCCGCCACCACCATCGCAGAGCACCTCGTCTTCGTCGAACTTGGCCGCTGCATCAACCTGAATCGATTAGAGAACGGCGGCGATCTTCCGCAGTAGATCTGCAGCTGTAAGTCCTCACCATCCCCCACCTAAGATCCGCATTTAGGGTTTGCGAGTTACTCTGTGTCTTCCGCTATTCATCACAGATTTCTTCGTGACTCCCTCATTGCATCTTCTTTTGATTCAAAAGGAATACTAAACTCATGCGGTAGTTGTTTTGCATCCATTTCAAACTCTAGTAGATCCCTTTTTCCAGTTCAGAGGCCTCACTAAAACTCACGAGCTCATCTGTACTAGATTTTTAGGTCTAGAATTTTTTCTTTTCTGAACAGCCATTTGAACCAAATTAATTGCTGCATCTTGTGAAACCTGTTTTTGTATACTTAGCCGGTGCCTGTATCTTGATAGATCCACCTAGCCATGGCGGCTCACACCATCGGCTCTAATTTGAGATGCTCAATAGATAACTTCAACCACGCCCAACGGCTTAGATAACTTCAACTGCTCATGGCGGCTTAATTAATCTGACATAATTAACCATATACCATTAGGCCCCTTCATAAGCCGCCATCTTGAAATTGAATTGAAGTATTTCTCTCCGGCTTAAATTTGAACTGGAATTTTTTATATTTTGTCGTAGGCTTCCATCTCCATAATGCCGCCCAAGGCTCCCAAAGCACCCGTTACATGCAACTAGGTCGAATCCATCGTCACAGATAACACACTTAATGATTTTGTGAAGACTGGTTATCTGCCGAAGAAGGAAGTCATGTCCTATCGTGCTCCTGATCCGACAGAAGAAAAAACCTCAACCTAAGGAAGAGGAAGTTATCGTCTTTACTGATCACATGAACCGGGGCTTTTCTCCACCCGGCTCAAAGTTTTTCAGAGACATCTTGCACTTTTTTGACCTCCAACCTCAAGACATCAGGCCCAATTCCGTGTCAAATATTTGCAATTTTCAAGTGTTCTGTGAGGTGTACCTCGGAGAAGAACCCAACTTGCTACTCTTTAGAGAATTATTTTATTTAAATCGCCAGAACGAACGTGCCAATGGGCCTAGCTTGGAACTTGGTGGAGTCTCAATCCAGCGACGGAGAGACTGTCTCTTTCCGTATGCCGAACCGCCGAGTCACCCTAAAGATTGGAACCAGACGTGGTTCTATTGTCAAGATACTTCTTCGGCTAATGAGAACCCTTTGCCTGGCTTTCGCGCCTTGCACCTCGAGTCCACTCACCCCTTGTCAGATAAATTGTCTCCTGCTGAACGTCAAACACTTGCCCCCACCATGAGTAAGATCAAGGCTCTTCTGGGGAATGGTTTAAACGGCATTGATCTGGTCCGGGTTTGGCTTGCCTAGCGGGTTATTCCTTTGAGCCGCCGCCCCGGCTTGATGTGCGATTACACAGGCCAAAAGAATGATCCTCTCCGGCACAGCCCTGATGACTTACCTGATGACGTCATTGATGATAGAAAAAAAACACTTCTGAATGAAAGCCTGGCAGATTGTGGCAAAGTAGGCTTGAGCCCTTTCTGCAAAGCTAACCCGGCTCCGACGGTAAGCTAGCAACTTAAGCATTTTTATTTTGTACTCTCACCTTTTGAGGTTTTACCTTTGCTCAAAACTTCTTGTTTGAAATCCACAGGCCACTGACGATTTTTGGAAGGCTGCAAAGAAGGCCAGGAAAGCTAAGAAAGCCGCCAGGAGAGACGTCGCCAAGAAGAAAGGACATAAACCCAGTGCCTTATACATGCTTCGACTGGAGGACACCTCTGAGTCAGAGGTAGCTCTTGATTCTCTAGGCTCCTTTTTTAACTATCTTATTGATACCGATTATCATCAGGAGGATACAGGAGCGAGTCATGCAGCGGTTGAAGAGGTAACTATAATTTCCTCCGACTCCGAGCCTTTGCCAAGACAGAAAGTCCAAAGAGTAACCCGGAAAGTAAGATTTTCACATCCTTTACCTTACCAAGATCCTCAATTTCTTTTGAAGCGACAGATTCATGAGAGCCGGAGGCAGACCCGGACCAGTAAAGATGCGGAACTCTCCTCCGGCTTACCCGGTGTAATAAGAAAACGCTGGACCGAGGTCATCTCCAATTTACATTCCTTTTATCCTCTGTCGGGTCTCACTCGTCAACCACTCAATTCTTCTGACTCAAACTTCCAGGGAACTTCCCCTTCCTCTGGCGAGTCAATGCAGTCCAATTTGCCGGCTTTCAAAACTGCTCCAGGGTAATGATAACCTGCTTATCCTATGTTAATTTCAATTTAATACTCTTGTACTGACTTTTTGATTTGATGCAGTGGACAAGCAAAGCCCAGCAAAAGGGCGAAGAAGAACAAGCCGGCCGAAGAGCCGGTTTTAAATGAAACGGTGCTCGGAACGGCTGCTCCTGACACCTCCATTCATGAACCGCCGCTTGAACCAGCCCACGATATTCCAACGCCTACTGCTAAACCACCTGTCGAGCAAGTTTTTGACGGTTATGAAAACCCAGAAATCCCTAGCCCGGCCAAGACAGATGACCCCGATGTCGAAATCATCAAGACTGGCTTTGTTGAACCGGGAAGACCAACTGTGCTGGCCAAGTGCTCCGCCAAGGAAGAACTTCTGGAATGCTACAGGGCTAAGCTGGATGTCACTGATTATACTCATCTGAGTATTGGAGAAATTGTCTCTGGCTATATGAACCAAGTGCACAACAGCCGTGACATGGAAATTGACATGGTCAAGCAGATACACCAAAAATCTGAGGTATAACTCTTGTTCTATATTATTCTTACCATTCTATCCCCAAAGTCTATTGCTTATGATTTAAAATGCTATAGACTTAAAAACCAGTTTAGTAATATACATAAAACTCCGTCTTATCCTGTAGCCCCCAAGGGCCGGCTTAAGCAGCATGGTTGAGCCGGTCCTTATCATGTGTAAATCGAAAAGTACTTGTAACAGCAATATGCATTAGCCCCCAAGTGCCAAGTATCTTTGCTTGCAAAGTGCTTGGGACTTAATGTTGCATTATGATAATTCTGGTTATAACCTGGCATTTGTACAGGCCACCATTAGTCAATTTGAATCAGAGATATCTGACTTGAAGAATCGCCTGGGAGCACAGGAGATTGAAATCCAAAAAGCCAACTCCAAATTTGAATTCAGTGTATCTGAACAAGAGAAACTGAAAAAAGGCTTTGAAGCAGAAAAGAAGGCCTGGGCTGATGAAAAGGCTGCCTTGATTAACCGGGCTGAGAAAGCAGAAACGGCGCTTGCAGAAATAACCACCAAATTATCCGGTTTAAAACGCCATGTATCTCAGATGGTCTCAACAATCTTTGGTAAATTACTCTGCAAGTGTTAGATATTTGAATCTTTTTGGAATAATCATATGAATTGTCATCAAATCATCTGACATTGTAATACATGCCCCAGGAGCTCAAACCTTAACTAGAGCATGCTGATAAAACTGAAGGCGGTTTACACACTGGTGGAACAACTTTACACCGGGTCTTAGCGTGCCTTAGCCGCAGTGGCCCTGTCAAATGAAGTTCTGTGATACCCCAAAAAATTTATCCTTGTTTTGTTAATTAAAATTTTGCCAGGAAATAATTTTTTATTTTCTGGGCTCCCTTTTGATTTTTGGACCATTTATCTCTCTAGTTATTATGGAGTTTTTCCCAAAATAAAACCTTTCAAATATGTTATTGGACCGGTTTAACCTCTCAAGGAAAACTTTTCCTTTCTTAGTAGAACTAATTACTTAATTAATTTGCTTGATCTTTATTTTCTTGAAAAATGGTTTTCCAAGATTATATGGCCATATTTGAACTACAACCATTTGATAGATTCACTTAAAATTTTGAACCAAAATTTGGAGATGTCAGGTGATGTTTTTAAATCACTTTTGTGCAATAATAACTTTTATTCATGAAATATTTTGAGCTCTGCACCCATTTCTCTTCTCTGGTCCAGTGGGCATTTTTGCACTATAACCTAATTAACTATTTCCTCAGAGCCCCCACCAAAATTTTGGGATGTCTGTGGTAACATGCCATCCAACTTTATGCAAAAACCTAGTGTTGTTCTTTGGAGAAATTGAGTGTATCAACCTCTTTTTCATTCTGGACCAGACTTGTGTTTTCTACTGCAACCCCATTCTTTCTTGCTCTAGTGACCTTGTGCTTACTCCTGCTTGTAGTCAACCCTGCAAAACCCCTTAGTCCAGGAGCATGCACTTTTTGGGACACTTTTGGTCCATGTAATGATGCCATTTTCTCCCTGTCCAGAATTGTAGTTTTGCAAAACTTGCATTAGCAAGTTTCTCCCTTTGGCAATCTAACTTCACCACCCTCTCATACACCCACAGAGACACTGATCTGGAGAATTGGGCCGCCCCAAGTACTGCCTGGATGACCTTGGCATTTTGACAAACACCACGAGTGCATGGCGGTTGGCATGATTTCAAGTTTGCATTGTGAACTTGAGCCCCTGACCTATCCACCATGTCCCTTGATCCCCTTTCTAACCCTAAACTAGCCTTGTTACTTGCCATCCCCGCTCAAGCACGCTAGGCTACCCTGGCTTTTCATCGAACCGTCCGGGCGTGCTCGTCGCGCCAGGCGTGCGTTTAGCCCTGCGCGCGCCCGAGCCGATCGTCGCCCCTGGTTTGCCACCGCTCTGCGAGCCGCGCCACGCTCCGTCCTCGCCGCAACACGCCAAGCAGACCCTCGCCGCGTCTCCGGCAGGCCAAGGACTAGCCGCCACGGTCGCCCGACAGCCCTGCTCAGGTCGGCGCCGCCCGAGCCTTCCCCGCTCGCCACCTGCCCCCTGGATCTTCGCAAGCATATCTGCAGCCTCGTCCCCTAGCGCGCGTCCCCGCCACATCGCCATAGCTACAGAAAGACGGTCGCCGGCAACCTTATCCCCGGCCGCCACGGAACCGCCTTGGCGAGTCTATTTAAGGAGCCCCGAGCTCATCCCCGCACGCAGGCAGCCTCTCACTATCCTCCTAGTGCCCCCGCTGCCGTCAATTGAGGGGGAAGAGGCCATCTTCACCGACTCCGGCCAGTTCGGCCACCGCCGCCTCCCGGCTCCACTCGGCATAACCAGAGCCTCCCCGGCCCTCCCAACACCACCAACAGAATCCACTCCATCTTGCGGAGCCGCCCAGACCCCCGGCTGCGATGGAGAGCCACCGGCAAAATCCACTTTACTCCCGACGCCGCTGCAGGCGCCCTTGGCTTCGTCGACGGTGATTCCCTCCACCCCGACGACCACGCAACCACCGGAAGGGCCACCCTTGATCTGCGGATCCATCCCGCCTCGGCTCCCGCAAGGACCCGCCGTTCGCCGGGCGATCGCCGAGTCCGCACCCTGCTCGGGCAGAGGAAGGGAGGGAGGGCGACCGTCAATCGACCCGATGGGCGAGCAGGCCCACCGTCGATGACCCAGCCCCTCCTCGTGTAGTAAGTGAAGGCGCATTCTCAAAATCGTCTTGACGTATGCTTATATTCGAAACGTTTTTCTTTTTCTGTTTATTTTTAAAAACAATTTTTGACCAAAACTTTGACCGAGCTTAAATTTTTAAATACAATTCCAAATGAAATGATTCTTTTTCCTACCTCTCTCAAATTTGATCTAGTTTATTTTAAGATTTATTTGATAATTTTTCAAAACAACTTTTTGTGCTATTTTGGATTTGTGTGTTAATTCAAATTTATTTAAAATAGGACTTTGGAGAGAGAGAAGAAAACTTTCAAAAGTTTTGGAGTGCACCCTGCCTTACCACACATTGAAGGCAAGCATTCTGAACCCCGGCATAATACTTTTGGTGTGTTCGTTGACACGTTTATAACACCACCTCATTTCGGATTACCTGTTATTTCATGTGATATGATCATTTGCATGGATGCATGTTAGTGATTTCCTTGCTGTGGGAAATAGACATGCTTGTGATAATGATCATCCTCGTATGCCTTTCGTTCTTACCAGAGGGAAGACGGGAAAGTCTCTGTCTTGGGTAGACCCGAGCTTGTCCCTAGATCCTCGTCGAGACGAGTGTGTCCGGCATGGCACGAGAGGTATGATGAGTGGTGATCCTATCGGCTGGATGTAATATTTTCGTTATGCTAATCATGCAGGAATACTTAAACCTCTGAGTCGACCATAGATCGAGTCTTGTTCCAGTAACCCCGATACTTGTTTCGTACTACCACTTGTCCCTACCATACGTGGGGTACGGTTCAGTAAGTTGTCAACCCCTTTCCTAGCACACACCGTCATGAGAGGCCATGATGGAAGATACTGGAGGCATCCGGTAGGCATGCCATCGACCGGGGCATGGGTGTTTCGTTTGTAGCCAAGGGTAGCTCCCCTAGTTTATGCCATGTATAAATTTTGTGATCCCATGCTACGTCGAGGTTGTAGCCTCCCACTAAGAGTTTTGCTTGGCAGTGTCGTGGGTGATTCCGGACACGGTGAGTTAAGCTGGTGTGTACAAGTCAGGCGTGTTTTGACTAAAGACCGTGAGCGGAATTAGTCGATGGACTAAAGAAATCCGTTACTCGTGGGTAAAGAGTACACCCTCTGCAGAGATTAAACCTATTCGAATAGCCGTGTCCATGGTTAAGGATTACAGTCTGGGATGGGTCAAGTGTCGGTCTTAGTGTCGGTCTTCGGAGGAGAAACTGTTAAACCAGAACATGGATTGTGACTTGTGACTTATGATGATTACGATTATTTTATTTATGGACTAACCCCTTTATATTATTTGAAGTATTTTGTATCCTTGGAATGGTTTTACCTCCTGGATATTCGCTGTGATTATTTGTTTTATAAGCCCTTTATGCGGTGTCGCCGAGACGCCCGACTGTGGCATTTCTTTTATAAGCCCTTTAGGTGGTGTCGCCGAGACGCCCGACTGTGGCATTTCTTTTATAAGCCCTTTATGTGGTGTCGCTGAGACGCCCGACTGTGGAATTTCTTTTATAAGCCCTTTATGTCGCGTCGCACAGACGCCCGACTGTGGTATTCTTGTTATTTATTTACTTTATAAGCCCTTTATGTGGCGTCGCACAGACGCCCGACTGTGGCATGCTTTTTATTTATTTACTTTATAAGCCCTTTATGTGGCGTCGCACAGACGCCCGACTGTGGCATGCTTGTTATTTGTTTACTTTACAAGCCCTTTATGTGGCGTTGCACAGACGCCCGACTGTGGCATGCTTGTTATTTATTTACCATATAAGCCCTTTATGTGGCGTCGCACAGACGCCCGACTGTGGCATGCTTGTTATTTATTTATTTGTTCATCCTTCGAGGCGTCGCGTCAGACACCCGATCGGTGCATGTTATTTCTACCCCATTATTGCATATCCATGTTGCATATAAATAACCTGCTTGTATGCATCAGAGATTTTATTTTATGACTGACGATGTGATCATAGAATGTTTCAGCGCATGATTATCATTTATATTATACCTGTGTTCAAAATGTTTGCGAGTACATTCAAAGTACTCACTGGCTTGTCCCTGGCTATTGTCTTGGCCAGATTTCTTGCGCGGAGAGGAGCGACCATGATGACAGCCCCGGAACCTAAGTAATGGTGATAGCAGCCTCGCGAAGATAGGAGTTAACCTGGTCAGCTGTTCCCGTGGGAAATGGAGTCCCATAGTCACTGATGATTACAACCCGCTTCCGCCACCAACCACTAGAAACCATTTGTTGTACTCACAGACCAGAATGGTCTTGTACTACATATTTTGTATTTTGCTTGGAATTTCTGTATCAAGTTGGTGCCTCATCAGCTAACAGTTATCCTGGGGCTGATGAGCACAAGGGCCATTTTCTGGGAATTAATACCCGGAAAACCGGTCGCGACAGACTTGGTATTAGAGCCAGGCTGACCATTGGCTAATCCTATCTTAGCCAGGTCAATAAACTTAGGCTAACAACCCACCAAGCCATAAGAAAACCTCAGCCAAGCTTCACGCACAAGATAGCCACACAGTGACCCGACACTTTTGGCAATCAGTGCCGAACCTATCAGCCTAGCCCGTCTATTACGCACCAGTGACCAGCACCCAAGGTGTCTCATTCGCAAGCGTGCGAAGGAAGACTCCGTCCCCTTTTTCTATAAAAAGGTCACGCTAGCTCCAACCCAGCACAGCACAGCATTTTCCCCAAACCAAGCCACAATGCCCGGACCCGTCGTGCACAACCAGACCACAGCAACCAACCTTGGAGGCTTTGTGACCATACTCGCAAACCTCACCCGTCGTGCCTATGTGTTAGAAGAGCCACCCGAATATGTTGTGTACCAAGGACCCCTAAGCGGTGAGAGCCGTCAATTCTGGGCCACGGTACACATCTACGGTAGGGGTCTAGTGCCCGAGCACCCCTACAGGTTCACCGGAAGAACAACTTCCTTTGAGCCACAAGCCATCCAACTAGCTGCTCGAGAGGCTATAGTTCATCTCGAGGCACTGTCGCCCGAGTTAGCGTCGCTCGTTCCACTACTACCCCAGGCGTGAAGGGTACGGTAGACCACCCCAAGTAGCCAACGGAGATCACGAGACGGACCCTGCATTGCTGCACCTAGTGCGCTATGTAGGTGCGCTGGAGGAACTGTTCGATCAAATCACCATTGATCTGATCGCAGCTCGTGGAGAGCTGGCTCGTCGAGCCCCGGCGAGAGAAGAGATCGAGCCCAACGCCGACAACCCGGTCGTGCTGTTCGGACACCCGATCGAGACCCTGAGGTCAGCCCCAACCGTTAGCCAAGGTGCTTTGATGACCCCAGAAGTGCTTCATCGCCTCCTGGGAGCACACTCCAACGGGGTTGTGGTCAACAATCCCCGCGATGGTCATCATCACTACCGCCGAGCCTGCAGCCCCTCAGCCCTCTCCAGCTAATTCCGACGGTGAGAACCGTGGAGAAGCCTCGACATCCACAAGGAACGCCCGCTTGGATGTAAACGAAGTAGACTAAGTCACTCGAGTAGTGTCGAGTCCCAGTGTATCCTCGCTTTGTAATCCTGTGATCCCTTAAATTAACGCAGCCTGTCATCGTGCCTCTGTCTTATATAGTAGTTTTGCATGGATATATTAGCATGCAGTGTGATTTCTCTATCCTTGGCGCAGCTACCAAAAACCGCTCCGACAACCCCCCACAGTGATACGTCACTTTTGTGAGATGTGTGTATCTGTGGCTTGACCCCAAGCTGAGCCGGCAAATTCTTTAGCTTTCACCACGGTAGAATGACCCATCTCCGATGCTATAAAAGGACCACTACGTGACCCTGCCAAGCACCCCTCACCTTGTGCACCATTCTCACAACCATTTCTTGCCATGCCGAGCCCCAAGATCTATCTCGAGAACTCGGATGCAACCCCGGTAGTTTTGTCAAGATTTTGTGGGATTTTACCTGCAGATACCATAGGCTACCCAGCCACCCCAAAGACGAGCTGTTCAAATCGAGAATCACCCCTTCCACCTCGAGATATTGGGCAGCCGTGCACATCCCTCCCGTAAACCCAAACCAAGATCCAACGGAGGTCTCCTTCGTAGGGAAATCTATGCCAACCCCGCATATGGCCGTAGAAGCTGCGGCATATGAAGCGCTCGCTCGCCTTCGATTCGCGGTACCCTATGCCAGCGAACGAGGGTATTATTATTTTCTGAGCCGTGCAACACCTGGAGGAGCAACATCTTTTCCAGGTGGACGTATTGAGAGAGACCCCGTCTTGGCCAACCTCGTCCAATACGTCATCGCTCAAGAGCATTTAACCCAACGCGTGATGGGTTATCTGCAGAGTCTCGCGGATTTAAATCCTCAGATCGCCATCGGCAGACCACTGAGGCCAGACCAAGAGAGACACATTCATCGACTGGTTAATCCACTTCCTCCGATAGAAGAGGAGTGTATTCCATTGCCAGAGACATTTTCTCGAGACCCCGTCCAGTTACCATTCTCATTTTAGACGTCACTGCTGTGTTTGTTAGTTCAGCATTTAATATCACATCGTAACTTATGCTTGGTACCTCAAATTTGTGCGACGAGTCGAGTATTTACTTCCTGCTTATATGAGTTGTTTTCCCTGTGATTAACATGTGTAACCGCGAAAAGAATCCTGGAGCGAGATTTCTTTTCCCTGAGTTGTTGCATCGTATATCTCCTCACGCCGTGGATTACTTTATTTCACACAGCACCATGGCAGCAGACTCACCTCCGCTCGAACGCATACCATGCTTGCAAAGACAGGTAACCGTGGGGTATTTGTTTTTCAAAACCGCTCCTAGCAAATCTCGAGTACGAGATTTTTCTTAAGGGGGATAGTGTTGTGACATCCCAAAATTTTTAGCCTTGTTTTGTTAATTAAAATTTTGCCAGGAAATAAATTTTTATTTTCTGGGCTCCCTTTTGATTTTTGGACCATTTATCTCTCTAGTTATTATGGAGTTTTTCCCAAAATAAAACCTTTCAAATATGTTATTGGACTGGTTTAACCTCTCAAGGAAAACTTTTCCTTTATTAGTAGAACTAATTACTTAATTAATTTGCTTGATCTTTATTTTCTTGTAAAATGGTTTTCCAAGATTATATGGCCATATTTGAACTACAACCATTTGATATATTCACTTAAAATTTTCAACCAAAATTTGGAGATGTCAGGTGATGTTTTTAAATCACTTTTGTGCAATAATAACTTTTATACATGAAATATTTTGATCTCTGCACCCATTTCTCTTCTCTGGTCCAGTGGGCATTTTTGCACTATAACCTAATTAAATATTTCCTCAGAGCCTCCACCAAAATTTTGGGATGTCAGTGGTAACATGCCATCCAACTTTATGCAAAAACCTAGTGTTGTTCTTTGGAGAAATTGAGTGTATCAATCTCTTTTTCATTCTGGACCAGACTTGTGTTTTCTACTGCAACCCCATTCTTTCTTGCTCTAGTGACCTTGTGCTTACTCGTGCTTGTAGTCAACCCTGCAAAACCCCTAAGTCCAGGAGCATGCACTTTTTGGGACACTTTTGGTCCATGTAATGATGCCATTTTCTCCTGTCCAGAATTGTAGTTTTGCAAAACTTGCATTAGCAAGTTTCTCCTTTAACAATCTAACTACACCACCCTCTCATACACCCACAGAGACACCGATCTGGAGAATTTGGCCACCCCAAGTACTGCTGGATGACCTTGGCATTTTGACAAACACCACGAGAGCATGGCCAGATTGGCATGATTTCAAGTTTGCATTGTGAACTTGAGCCCTGACATATCCACCATGTCCCTTGATCCCTTGCTAACCCTAAACTAGCCTGTTATTTGCCAGCCCGCTCAAGCACGCTAGGCTACCTCGGCTTTTCATCGAACACGTCCCGGGCGTGCTCTGGCGCGCCAGAGCGTGCGTTTGGCCCGCACGTGCGCCCGAGCCGACGCGTCGCCCCCTGGTTTGCCACCGCTCTGCAGAGCCGCGCCACACGCTCCCCTCCTCGCCGCAACACGCCAAGCAGACCCTCGCCGCGTCTCCGGCAGGTCAAGGACTAGCCGCCACGGCCGCCCGACAGCCCTGCTCAGGTCGGCGCCGCCCGAGCCTTCCCCGCTCGCCACCTGCCCCCTGGACCTTCGCAAGCATATCCACAGCCTCGTCCCCTAGCGCGCGTCGCCGCCACGTCGCCATAGCTACAGAAAGACGGTCACCGGCAACCTTATCCCCGGCCGCCACGGAACCGCCTTGGCGAGTCTATTTAAGGAGCCCCGAGCTCATCCCAGCACACAGGCAGCCTCTCACTATCCTCCTGGTGCCCCCGCTGCCGTCAATTGAGGGGGAAGAGGCCGTCTTCACCGACTCCGGCCAGTTCGGCCACCGCCACCTCCCGGCTCCACTCGGCATAACCAGAGCCTCCCCGGCCCTCCCGACACCACCAACAGAATCCACTCCATCTTGCGGAGCGCCCGCACCCAGTGCGCGACGGAGAGCCACCGCCACAAATCCACTTTACTCCAGGCGCGCGGCCGCCCGGCTTCGTCGACGGCGATTCCCTCCACCCAGCGACCTCGCAACCACCGGAAGGACCACCCTTGATCTGCGGATCCATCCCGCTCTCGCCTCCCGCAAGGACCGCGTTAGCGGGCGGCGATCGCCGAGTCCCACCCTGCTCGGGCAGAGGAAGGGAGGGAGGCGACGGTCAAACGACCCGATGGGCGAGCAGGCCCACTGTCGATGACCCAGCCCGCCTCCATGTGTAGTAAGTGAAGGCGATTCTCAAAGCACGTCTTGAAGTATGCTTATATTCAAACGTTTTTCTTTTCTGTTTATTTTTAAAAGCAGTTTTTGACTAAAACTTTGACCGAGCTTAACTTTTTAAATACAACTCCAAATGAAATGATTCTTTTTCCTACCTCTCTCAAATTTGATCTAGTTGATTTTAAGATTTATTTGATAATTTTTCAAAACAAATTTTTGTGATGTTTTGGATTTGTGTGTTAATTCAAATTTATTTAAAATAGGACTTTGGAGAGAGAGAAGAAAACTTTCAAAAGTTTTGGAGTGCACCCTGCCTTACCACACATTGAAGGCAAGCATTCTGAACCCCGGCATAATACTTTTGGTGTGTTCGTTGACACGTTTATAACACCACCTCATTTCGGATTACCTGTTATTTCATGTGATATGATCATTTGCATGGATGCATGTTAGTAATTTCCTTGATGTGGGAAATAGACATGCTTGTGATAATGATCATCCTCGTATGCCTTTCGTGCCTACCAGAGGAAAGACGGGAAAGTCTCTGTCTTGGGTAGACCCGAGCTTGTCCCTAGCTCCTCGTCGAGACGAGTGTGTCCGGCATGGCACGAGAGGTATGATGAGTGGTGATCCTATCGGCTGGATGTAATATTTTCGTTATGCTAATCATGCAGGGAATACTTAAACCTCCTGAGTCGACCATAGATCGAGTCTTGTTCCAGTAACCCCGATACTTGTTTCGTACTACCACTTGTCCCTACCATACGTGGGGTATGGTTCAGTAAGTTGTCAACCCCTTTCCTAGCACACACCGTACAGAGAGGCCATGATGGAAGATACCGGAGGCATCCGGTAGGCATGCCATCTTACCCGGGGGCATGGGTGTTTTGGTTGTAGCCGAAGGGGTAGCTCCCCTAGTTTGCGCGCGGTATAAATTTTGTGATCCCATGCTACGTCGAGGTTGTAGCCTCCCCACTAAGAGTTTTGCTTGACTGGTGTCGTGGGTGGTTCCAGACACCGGTGAGTTAAGCTGGTGTGTGCAAGTCAGGCGTGTTTTTGACTAAAAGACCGTAGACGGAATTAATCCCGATGGACTAAAGAAATCCGTTACTCGTGGGTAAAGAGTACACCCTCTGCAGAGATTAAACCTATTCGAATAGCCGTGTCCATGGTTAAGGATTACAGATGCAGGATGGGTCAAGTGTCGGTCTTAGTGTCGGTCTTGAGGAGAAACCTTAAACCGTAACATGGATTGTGACTTGTGACTTATGATGATTACGATTATTTTATTTATGGACTAACCCCTTTATATTATTTGAAGTATTGAGTATCCTTGGAATGGTTTTACCTCCTGGATATTCGCTGTGATTATTTGTTTTATAAGCCCTTTATGCGGTGTCGCCGAGACGCCCGACTGTGGCATTTCTTTTATAAGCCCTTTATGTGGTGTCGCCGAGACGCCCGACTGTGGCATTTCTTTTATAAGCCCTTTATGTGGTGTCACTGAGACGCCCGACTGTGGCATTTCTTTTATAAGCCCTTTATGTGGCGTCGCACAGACGCCCGACTGTGGTATTCTTGTTATTTATTTACTTTATAAGCCCTTTATGTGGCGTCGCACAGACGCCCGACTGTGGCATGCTTGTTATTTAGTTACTTTATAAGCCCTTTATGTGGCGTCGCACAGACGCCCGACTGTGGCATGCTTGTTATTTATTTACTTTACAAGCCCTTTATGTGGTGTCGCACAGACGCCCGACTGTGGCATGCTTGTTATTTATTTACCATATAAGCCCTTTATGTGGCGTCGCACAGACGCCCGACTGTGGCATGCTTGTTATTTATTTATTTGTTCATCCTTCGAGGCGTAACTTCAGACACCCGATCGGTGCATGTTATTTCTACCCCATTATTGCATATCCATGTTGCATATAAATAACCTGCTTGTATGCATCAGAAATTTTATTTTATGACTGACAATGTGATCATAGAATGTTTCAGCGCATGATTATCATTTATATTATACCTGTGTTCAAATGTTTGCGAGTACATTCAAAGTACTCACCGGCTTGTCCTCGCTATTGTCTTGGCCAGATTTCTTATTGGAGAGGAGCGACCGTGATGACAGCCCCGAACCTAAGTAATGGTGATAGCAGCCTCGCGAAGATAGGAGTTAACCTGGTCAGCTGTTCCCGTGGGAAATGGAGTCCCATAGTCACTGATGATTACAACCCGCTTCCGCCACCAACCACTAGAAACCATTTGTTGTACTCACAGACCAGAATGGTCTTGTACTACATATTTTGTATTTTGCTTGGAATTTCGGTATCAAGTTGGTGCCTCATCAGCTAACAGTTATCCTGGGGCTGATGAGCACAAGGGCCATTTTCTGGGAATTAATACCCGGAAAACCGGTCGCGACAAGTTCCCACCCTCTTGCCAGATGTATTAAAGCGGCTTGATGTGTTACCTCAGCGGTTCAACGAACTAAGGCGATCTTCTGCAAGAGCCAGAGCCGTAACTTCATTAAGCCGGGCCAAGGCGTGGCTACCGGAGCTAGACCCGGCTGACCTCGCCATCGGGTATCCAAGCTTAAAAGAAGATGGCACACCATTTGGACAGGAGGACTTCACCACTTGTGTTAAGGAAATCCGCCCTGTGGCCACCCTGATTGCTAATGACACGGATCTTACCAAGTATCATCCGGGTTATGACGCTGAAAACCGGAGGATTCCAACGCCACATTATGAAGAGACCAGCCTGATCCCTCCAATTCGTAAGCATACCTTCGCCCCTGAAGTTGACCCGACCGGATTAATTGATGATGAAGCTGAATTTGAAGCTTTGAGTGGCATTGACTGGTCATCATCAACCTTCCAGGACAGGGACAAGATGGAGGAGCGGAAAGGGATGATCCGAAGCTTCAGGCCAACAACTCAATTGATCCATCAGGCGGCTCATATTTATGCTTTGCTTGAAAAACAATGTTTCATCATTTGGACTCGGGGAGTCATGTAATAGGGTAGAAAAAACACTTGGTTTTGTCGTGCCATCGTGCACGTGTCTGGCGCTCAATATTGTTTAAGCCGCCATCTTATATTCCTCCATATTGTGCTGATCATCTGTTTTCCTTATGTTTAAAAGAGCTTTTTAACTGTCCTGCATAGAGAAAAAAATCACAAGTCCCTTGGCGGCTTACCGCATGGCGGGTCATACATCTTACATGTAACCCGGAATATGAACAAGAATCATAGATAAACCGGCTATGAACTATATCTTTGAAATATAACCATAACATCATACCTGTGATCCTTTGATTTATGCTGCCGGATTATGTGATCCGAACAGTAAGGGTGACAACCCAATCTTGTTTAAGCTGGTACTTCCACTCATATAAGTATTGTTATATACTGGCAATTTATTTACAAAGGCCAAGCCAGGTTAAATAGAAGCCACTCATTGGGTGCTTCCAAATATGATCAAAAAGTCACAAGACAAAATCAAAAAAAATTGTGATTGCAAAGAACCTTATAAGAAATAAACAAAGTTTTGAGGCTTCTGATTTGAATACGATCAGGAAACCGTTCCAAAGGGGTTAAGCTAAGATTCGAATACGATACTATAGTCCCCAGTGGCTATGGCGTTGCTGATCAAGAGGGTATCGACAACTATGTTCTCTTTGGTTTGAATACGACCTATGTTTGAACAGGAAGCCCCAAATGACATTGAGAGTTATTTAATGACGCTGATTCGAATACGATCTATGTCAGACCCAAAAGGGGTTGAGCTATGATTCGGATACGATCAAGAAGCCCCCTAGTAGGTTTGGCAGTGTGCCAATCAAAAGGTGTAAGTGCATCTAGTGCCCCTTAGTGATTTTGGTGTATTGAAGACTTATAGGTTAAGGGAATAATGTTTTTATGAGTGTACACATGTCTATAAGTCTATGAGGAGTTTGATATTTACAGAGAAAGTCGACCCCTAAAAATGAAGTTCTTCGACTGAAGACTTTGATATTCTGAAGACTTTGAAAGTGAAGAAATTTGTGTGACCTTGAAGACTTGGTATTCATTTGAGGAACATGAAGCGTGAAGACTTTTGTTTTCGTAGTTTCGTTTTCTCTTTCTTGAGTCATAGGAAACACCGTCTTTGTTAAAGGGGTCGAGGAAATACTAAGGAAAAATTTCCATGTGATGCTCAACTCAAAATCCTACACCTACCAATCCCTTGAGTGAAGCCTTTGAAATCTCATACAGATTCACCAATTTCTTGATGGATGAGATGAAGTTCTTTTAGTCGCTGAGGAATTTTTTCTGACTGAGGAGTTAAGAATTCATGAGTGCGAATTGCCTACACAGTGAGGAACATGATAGCCCTGAGGAATTTGAGAATCAAATTTCCGACCGTTGCTGTGCTACGCGCCAGCTTTCCCAAAATATCTTATCCACCTAACGGTCATATCATTGAAGGGCATTTATGTCTTATCATGTCGGGCTGCTCCCTAGGCTATAAATAGCTGCCCCCTACAACCACTAGCTGGTTGGCTGCTCCGAGAGAAACTGACACTTGTCATTTGAGAGCATCCCATCCTCCGACGACTTTGAGCGAAAATCATCGAGTGAGGCAAAACCCAAACCCAAACACCTACAAACCCAAACTGATTGAGCATCACTGAAGAGATTGATCCTGCGTGGATCCGAAGCTTGTTACCTTTGAAGACTGTGCTTCTTCCAGACGGTTAGGTGTCATGGTCTAGAGCATCCAAGAGGAATTGTGGATCGCCGAGTTACCGAGTCTGTGAAGGTTTGGAAGTCGCCTGAAGACTTACCACGAGTGATTGGGCGAGGTCTGTGTGACCTTAGTTCAAGGAGAATCTGATGAGGATCTGAGCTGCGTGCTCGCCGATCGGGTGTCCGGACTGTGTGTCCTCGAGTTTAAATACTCAGCCGCTCCAACCAGACGTATAAGCGAGACAACAGTTGGAACTGGTCTACCAAATCATTGTCTTCACCAACCTTATCTGGTTATATTTCCTCAACTCTTTCATTTCCTCATTCTTGTGTTGAGTGTTTGTTCATATCTGTGTTTGAAGACTTTGATCAAGACTTTCTCAATTTCCTCAGTTCAATTTCTTGATCTATTTGTCTTCATCTTGTGTTATCCCGATTACGCTTTCAGTACTCTGTGCTTGTCTTCATTTCATCATGATGACTATGTCTGTATTCTGTTATGCTTACTTCTGAGTACTTATTCCGCTGCAAGTAGTTCTTTGCTAAGGAATTTCCTCACCGGCAAGTTCCTCATTGAAGAATTCATAAAAATCGCCTATTCACCCCCCCTCTAGTCGATATAACGCACTTTCAATTGGTATCAGAGCAAGGTACTCCCTTGTTCTGTGTGATTTTGGTTTAACCACCTGGAGTTTAGTTATGTCGACCGCAGGTATGATCAAGGTCTCTGCTGGCTGTCCTACCTTCGATGGGACAGACTACCCTTACTGGAAGAATAAGATGCAAATGCATATTGAGGCAATTGATAACGATCTATGGTATGTTGTGGGAAATGGTGTTCCCATTGTCTCACCCTCACTGAATGCTACCGATGTGAAGAGATTCAAGCAACTCGATTCTCAAGCGAAGAATATCATATGTGGCCATCTGAGCAAAGGACAATATGGAAGAGTGAGTGCTTTGGAAACTACTAAGCTTATCTGGGATAGGCTGTCCAAAGTAAATGAAGGTGTCTCAACTCAGCGTGACTCTCGAGTTGATGTTCTTCGCAATCTCTTCAACCGCTTCAAAATACTCGATAATGAAAATGTTCAACAAACCTTCGATCGCCTCACTGACATCTCAAATGAGCTTCAAGCACTTGGTGCCACTGACATCACCGACCATGAGGTGGTGAAGAAATTGTTGAGATCGCTTGATTCCTGATTTGATACTCGCACGCGATGATACAAGAACGTCTTGACTACAAGTCACTAGATCCGCCGATATCCTCGAGAGGCTAAATACTCATGAGTTCCACTTGCTGAAAGAGAGATCTCTATGGTTCGAACTATGGCAAAACCGTGCCACGAAGGCCAAGGCGTGTCTCAATCTGAATGTGAAGATTACGTAGTAGCCTTGGTGATCTGAAGAATTGAGCTGAGCTAGCACTTTGCTCGTGAAGAAGTTCGAAGTTCTCAAGGCGTGGTCGCTTTGGAAAATCCTCAAGGAGCAGTGATTCCTCATCAAGTGACTATAAGAGAAGGCTATGCCACAAATGCAAGAAACCTGGTCACTATATTCCAGATTGTCCTCAGTGGGAAGAGGAATTAAAGAAGAAGAAATACAAGGATTACAGTTCTGATGATGCTAAGAAGAAGAAGAAATCGTCAAAATCTTCATCATCAAAATCCTCGAAGTCTTCATCTCACAAGAAGAGCAGCTCCAAGAAGGCTGGGCATTCATTGGCAAGGAAATGGACTCTAACTGAACCTGAAGAACATGAGGAAGAGGAGGCATCTGAGGAGTCCGAGTCTGGTGTAGCGAGTCTGGCTCTCGCTACTGCATTCGTCATCAAGTCCATCTTCAACTATGAAGAAATTGACCTCACCAACAAGGCTGACGAAGATAATGATGACTACGCTCCTACCTATTGCTTCATGGCAAAGGGTGCAAAGGTACTCAAATATACCTCCTCTGAATCTAGTGAGAATGAATCTGATGAAGATCTCAAGCCCAGCTACTCTAAACTTGTTAAGATTGCTGTAAAACAACAAAGGGCTTTTGAAAAGGTTCAAAACATGTTAGGTAAAAGTGATGATATGTTGGGTGAAGAAATGGATCGCACTAAAGCCCTGACTGAAAATCTTCAGAGACTTCAGTCTAGGTTTGACAGCCTTCAAGGTCATCATAACACTCTCTTATCTGATCATGAGAAGCTTTCTTATGAATTTCTTCAAAGAAAGCAAGATCTTGAGAAGCTAAGAGTGAGTTATGAAGATCTTCAGAAGGAGCGCGATTCATTGCTTGCTCAACAAATCAGCGCGACTCATGAAGAATTTGTTCCTCCATGCTTAAAGTGCATTGAACGTGAATCTGCTAATTCTTCACCTGAATGTTCAAATGCTTCAACTGTTACAAATTCTTCACCTGCCTCTGCTATCACTAATTCCTCATCTGAGGACATTGCTAGTATCACTGATGATGCAGGGCTGAAGGAATTGTACATGACAGCATGTACAAAAGCCTCAAAGGGCATCGACTCTTTGTGATGTGCTTAAAATCAGATCCTCAACAAACCCTAGGAAAGAGGGTATTGCCTTTGAGAGGAACCTCAATGCTGATGGAACATATTGGAAGCTTTGAGCGGTACCCCAAAACCTCATGGGTTCTGCAAAGGGACCTCCAGTTGATCCATCTAACTTATCTGGCTTTACATGTGAATCTCCTCATTCTTCTGATGAGTCAATTGACTCCAACTATAAACTGTTCAAAAATCAGAATGGTGAAGTATTTGCAAGATATGTTGGCACTAACTGCAGGAACGGTTCTCCTATGAAGAAAATCTGGGTTCCCAAGAAGTGCCTTGAAAGTCTTCAGGTGAATGTCCTCATGACACCACCTGTGAAGAATAGGAACCCCAGATCAAAATCTTCATATGGATCCAAGTCCTTATACGGACCAAAGTCCTCATGTGGATCAAATTCCTCAAAAGGATCAAAGTCCTCATATGGTTATCATCGTGCTAACAACTCTGTTTCGCAGGGTAGAGCTAAGGGCTATGAATATGTGCATTATTCTTCAAACCATTATGTTCATAGGTCCTCGAAGAATTTCTCTGCTTATTCATATGCTTACCCTAACCCCTCTTATGTGAAACGAAATGGATTGGCTTCTATGCCACCATTCTCATATGGAGCTCGTAGAGTGATGAACTCTTTGTCACCCCTTCAGATGTGGGTGGTGAAGAAAAAGAACTAATTTGTTCTGCAGGTTCAGGTCTCCAGACGTGCTTTAACGTCTGAAGAATTTGCTGGGGGTCTGACCAAACTGCCTGAAAGGACGCAGGCGAATCATGAAGAAATGAACTTTCATTTCACACGTCCTCATACTGCTATATCTGCTTTACTCTTTGATGAAATTGATCTGATGAATTTAATATCATATTCTTCACTGATGAAGTATATGAGTTCGTAAGTTGCACTAATTCATCTGCAGGATGATCAACCCAAAGCCACTGAGTGGGTCCTCGATAGTGGATGTACAAATCACATGACTGGTGACAAGAACCTATTGATGGATGCTCCCTTATCACCGTCACATATGAAGCATATCATCTTTGCTGACAAAGGCAAAAGTCAGGTATTGGGTCTAGGTAAGGTTGTGATCTCTAAGGACATACACATGGACAAAGTCATGCTTGTTGAGTCCTTAGGATACAACCTCATGTCAGTCTCAATGCTTTGTGATCTTGATATGGTTGTTGTCTTTGGAAAGCATCGTTGTGTTGTGATTATGGAAGCTGACAATTCCAAAATCTTCGAAGGCTTTAGGAGAGGAGACTTGTATATTGGTGACTTCTCTACAGGACCACAACCAGCCGTGTGCCTACTTGCAAAAGCTTCAGAAGGCTGGCTATGGCATCGACGACTTGGTCACGCAGGCATGAGGAATTTGCACACTCTTGCGAAGAAGAATCATGTCAATGGCATTGAGAATGTCAAATTCCTCAAGGATCACTTGTGTGGAGCCTATGAAGCTGGAAAAATGACCAAGGCCAAGCATCCAGCGAAGACTATCATGACCACTACTCGTCCATTCGAATTGCTTCACATGGAGCTCTTTGGTCCTAATCATTACTCAGCAGTCACTAATGATGCATCTCTATATGGCTTTGTTATTGTTGATGATTACTCTCGTTACACATGGGTACACATTATCACTTACAAACATGAAGTGCAGGAAGTCTTCAAACGATTCTCCTTGAGGGCTTCAACCAACTTTTGTGTGAAGATCAAGCACATCAGGAGTGACAATGGAATTGAGTTCAAGAATTCTGGTCTTGATGACTATCTTGATGAACTTGGTATTACTCATGAGTTATCTGCTCCTTATACTCCTCAGCAAAATTGCGTCGTGGAGCGCAAGAGCAGAACTCTTGTTGAGATGGCTCGCACTATGCTTGATGAATACAAAATGCCTCGTCGTTTTTGGATTGATGCAATTGATACCGCGTGCCACATCATCAACAGAGTATATCTTCACAAATTCTTCAAGAAAACTGCCTATGAACTCCTCACTAACAAGAAACCCAATGTGAGTTATTTCAAAGTCTTCGGTGATAAATGTTGGATTAGAGATCCTCATCACAATGCTAAATTTGCACCGAAAGCACATGAAGGTTTTATGCTTGGTTATGGAAAGGACTCGCACACCTACAGAGTCTTCAACAACACTCTTCACAAGGTTGTTGAAACTGTAGATGTGTGGTTCGATGAAACTAATGGCTGCAAAGAGAGACCTACCTACATGATAGATGAACCAGCACCGAGGATTCTATCAAGTTCAAAGGCGATCGAGGATGTTATTCCTACTGAAGAATATGCTGAAGAATTCATTCCAAAATGCGAAGAACGTCGAGCTAATGCACCTGAAGACAATGCTGAAGAAAATGGTGCTGAAGAAAATGTTGATCAAGTTCCTCGACGACAACCAGCTCATCCTCGTGTTGCAAAAGAAGTGCAAGTTGAAAAGATCATCGATGACATTGAAGCACCAGGTCCTCTCACATGCTCAAAAGCTTCACATTTATCTAACTTTTGTGGGCACTATGCTTTTGTCTCTATCATAGAGCCCACTAAGGTAGATGAAGCATTTCTGGAGCCTAAGTGGATTCAGGCCATGCAAGAAGAATTACATCAGTTCGAGCTCAACAATGTCTGGGAACTGGTTAAACGTCTAGATCCTCGCAAGCATAATATCATTGGCAGAAAGTGGATCTACCGCAACAAGCAAGATGAAAATGGCCTTGTGGTGATGAATAAGGCATGACTTGTAGCTCAAGGCTACACACAGGTTGAAGGAATTGATTTTGATGAAATGTTTGCACCTGTTGCTAGACTTGAGGCTATTCACATATTACTTGCTTATGCTAACCATCATAATATCACTTTATATCAAATGGATGTGAAAAGTGCATTCCTCAATGGTAAGCTTGAGGAAGAAGTATATGTTGCTCAACCCCCAGGTTTTGAAGATCCAAAGAATCCCGACAAAGTCTTCAGACTCAACAAGGCCCTCTATGGCCTCAAGCAGGCCCCTCGGGCGTGGTATGATACTTTGAAGGAATTCTTCGTGAAGAATGGCTTCACACCCGGTTCACTCGACCCTACTCTCTTTACTAAATCTTATGATGGTGAACTGTTTGTGTGCCAAATATCGTTGATGATATTATGTTTGGCTGTCTTGACCAACATTATAGTGATGAATTTGCCTATATGATGAGTGAAGAATATCAAATGTCTATGATGGGAGAGTTGAAATTCTTCTTAGGTCTTCAAATTAAATCAACAGCACAATGGCATATTCATATCTCGGAGAAATACCTCAAGGATGTTACGAGGAAATTCGGCATGCAAGATTGCAAAGGCGTCAAAATTCCTATGCCCACAAATGGCCATCTATGCATTGATGAAAATGGTATTGACTTCGATCACAAGGTATACCGCTCCATGATTGGTTCTTTATTGTACTTATGTGCATCTAGGCCAGATATAATGCTTAGTGTTTGCATGTGTGCCCGATTTCAAGCTACAGAAGGAATCACACCATAAGGCTGTGAAGCATATTCTTGATATCTAGCTCACACACCAACACTAGGATTATGGTACCCCAAGGGCTCTACTTTTATCTCATTGGATATTCGACTCGACTATCTTTGGTGATCGTGTTGACCGCAAGTCAACATCTGGTACTTGTCATTTCCTCGGGCGATCTTTGGTGCTGTTGGTCCTCGAAGAAATGTAACTATGTATCACCGCTCTCTGCGGAAGCTGAGTACATTGCTGTTGGTTCTTGCTGTGCTCAATTGCTGTGGATGAAGCAAACTCTCAAGGACTACGGCATCAACGTGAAGAATGTGCCTCTCTTCTATGACAATGAGAGTGCCATCAAGATTGCTCACAACCCAGTTCAGTACTCGAAGACAAAGCACATTCAGATTCGTCATCATTTTCTTCGCGATCATGTGTTGAAGGGAGACATCTTTATTGATCATGTGAAGACTGAAGAACAGCTAGCCGATATCTTCACAAAGCCCTTGGATGAGAAGAGATTTAGCAAGTTGCGGTGTGAGATAAATATCTTAGAATCTTCGAATGTTCTTTGAAAAGGACACACATCCTGACACTTATGCAAAATTGATGACTTAGATGTGCAACACATGAATAAACGTTCTTCTTCAATCAATGAAGAATAACACTCTAAGTGTGAAGAAATTAATGAATAATTTGATTCTCAGAACACCGACAATTGTACGCGGTGTCTGAAATCATCATTCTTATACGGTGGGACACGCCACCACCAAAGTTGAAAATCTTCAATTTGAGTTTTTCCTCAGTTTTGAAATTCTTCAGTTTTTCAAATTATTGAACTTTGCAAAATCTTCACTGTTTCCGTTGTCTTTCTTCATTGGCTATATTATGTCCTCTACAACATTCACTTATGGCTATTTCTTCAAGTTGCTTTTTCTGCTAAGTGAATGTGATCGGACCCTTCCCCCTCTAGGCTATACTCAACCCAATTCACAAATTCTTCATGTGCGTTCTATTTGAAACTCGTTCAAAATCTTCACTGTGTCCTTGTCAGCTGAAGAAATTGCGAATGGAACTTTTAACTTATCTTATCCAAATTTTCGGCTTTGCCGCTCAAACCATTCTGTATCCCACGATAGACTTATCTATTCACCCACGATCTAACACGATCTCCACTTTTCAGTACGTGGGTGACACATGTCAAGCGAATGAGAAGGGTCAGGGACACGTTCGTCCTAAATCTTCGGGCAAACAGTTTTTCACTGCGACTATAAATACCCCCTCTCCCCTTCCTCACCTCCTTTACTCCGCTCGACCGCTCTCTCTCTCGCTCGAGCTTCTCAAACCCTAGCGCCGCCGCTACTCCATCGTCGCCGGTGAGGAAGAGCTTCACTGCCTCGACCTCGTCGCCGTCGTACTCGCGTCGGCCGCGGAAATCTTCACTCCGCCACCGCCGTAGCTGTCTTCCTCCGCCGAGTTAGGGCGTGGAAGATCTGAACTGACGAGCTTCAAATCTACACTTCTCAGTTCGTCGTGTTCTTCATCCAGGGTAATTAAAAGTTACTTTTACTACCCTCTTTGATTCAAATTTTCTCTACAAAATCTTCAAAGGTGTTTTATTCTTCAAATCCTCACACACAAAACACCTCACTAGTCATTTGTTCTTGATTCGTTTCTCTAAGCATCATTTTTCTTCAAGATTCCTCAATTGTGTGGATCCTCGATCTATACAACTCTGGAACCTAAGACAAAGAACGCTTAGTGAAATTCTTCAAGGCACATCTGGTCAAATTCCTCAAACTTGTTCTTTTTGAAAAACATTCTTAGAACGCATATGACCTCTACAAATTCCTCGCAACTATACTCTGTTCACAGGTACTCAAGTCCGCTGCTGAATCACTAGGTTCTCATCAACTTAACTCATTTGCAGCATTCCTCAAAGAGAAGTTGCATACTTCTTCAGAGAAATCGATTGTTCAAATTCCTCAACTGAAGAATATGGTAGACGGTAATAAGCCACAGAAAGGAGGAAAGAGGCCTGAGGTCATGACTGCTTTTGAAATACCTGAGGACATCTATGCTGACTATTGCACACCTGATGAGGCAAAGTTCGGAAAGGAGAACAAAAATCAGCGCAAGGTGCGCATACAGAGGATTGAAAGGAGATGGGCAAGAGAATGGAGGGAGTACAGGTATGTTACTCCAAAGTATATGAAGAAATACGCACTTAATCCTCCATGCCCAAGAGCTCCATTGGCACCTGGCCAAGAAGCTGACCCCACCAACATCAAGCGTGGTGAGGATTTTCCTGAAGAATGGGCCAAGCGCCAAGCCAAGTTGGCAAGACAAGCCAAAGAAGCAGTGAGGAAATTCAATGAAGACTCAGCTACTGCTGCTGCCACTGAGGCCTCTGTCAAGCCTAGAAAATCAATGGCAAAGAAGCCTACTCACAAGCCAAGTGCTTCACCAACTTTGCCCTCACGGCCAAGTTCCTCAGCAATGCCCTCACGGCCAGATTCTTCAAAGCCCTCACGGCCAGATTCTTCAAAGCCCTCACGGCCAGTTCCTCATGCTACTCCTGCTCCTCCAAGATCCTTAGCTCCTCCTCCAAAGTCATCAGCTCCTCCGGCAAAGTCCTCAGCACCTGTACATCTGGCCACGTGCCAAAGGACTACAGGCATCTCTATTGCCTCTGGTGTCTTAGCGAGTTCCTCAGCTGCACCAAACTCTTCATCAGGCCCCACTCTGCTGAAGACAAAGGCAACGGCTGGTCGAGGTCCTCGGCCATGTCCGAAGAAGAAACAGGTTGCCTTCCAAGTGCCATCTGACGATGAAGCTGATGATGATGAACTTGCAGAAATTATCAGAGACAGACAAGAAAGGGCCGCTAGAGCCAAAGGCACACCTGTGCCACTTCTTTTGGATCCAAGGGCGATCCTCGATCACATTGATCTTTGACACAAGGATCCAGACACCCCTATGCCTGATTTTCATTTGACTCCTGGCCAAAGTCACATGCTGACCCATTTCATCACTGAAGAGAAATGGAAATTTGAGAAGGCTAGGCATATCAAGAAGGCTCAGTTCAGGAAAGAGAAGTTCCTGAGGAAAAACGTTGTCAAAATGACAACTGATGATCTCCTCAAGATCCAGTCTGAAATCAAAGCCCTCAGCGATGACTTCGATGCTTATTATGCTGATTGGCAAGGAGCCAAAGTCAGGTTTGTCAACCTGAATAAGAATTTCACCAATGTTGCAGCTCCAACGCAACAAGAAGTTCCTCAGGCTGGAGCCTCTGCTCAGCCCATTGAAGAACATGCCAAAGACCACGATGATTTTAGCCTCTTGAAGAAAATGCTAGTTCGGGGCTGATGACTCCATTCCAGCCACCGAAGAAATTGCCGGGGCATCCACTAGTGGTGCGCTGAAGAAATCAAGTAGTCAGGCAATCTGCATCGATTCGCTGAGGAAATTCAAGCAATTCCTCCGCTCCTCCGCCTACACCAACTCCTATCCTTCCATCTGCATCGATGTGAATAATACCAAGGCTGCGAGTGAGCTGCGGTGAAGAAAAGGAAAGCATCACCGCTTGAATCTTGACTCCAAAGAAGATGAAGCCTATGACAAGCTCGTTTGAAAATGCGATTGATGTTGTTCGATTTCCACCATGCCATCAAAGGACCTTGTTCCTTTTGGTGAAGAATATGTGATCCCTAAGCGGATCTGATGAAGAAAATCATTCTGCTGCTTCGTCAGAGCAGATTGATGAAGAAATTGAAGTGGATGCGACCCCTTCAACGCCTGTTGTTTCCTCACCAATGCCTCAGTTCACAGCTGAAGAGGCTGGCATTGAAGAAATTGAAGATGAAGACGTGGATATTGGATGCACTACACCTGTGATGAATGATGACTTTTGGGAAAGTCAGCATCCCAATTCTCCACTCTTCACCCCAATACAACAAATACCTCAGTCCCGTGCTCCAACCGTTCAGATGGGCTCTGAAGAAACTCATCCCACCTCGTCTGTGCATGAAGAAATTCCAGCCACTTGTGCTGAAGAACCTGCTGCTGCTGATCCCTTGAACACGCAGACTACAAATGAAGAGGAACCAGAAAATGCTCAGCCTGAAGAACCTGAGATTGCGATTCCTGAGGTAGTGATGCAACTCACTGACACTCCTCTGCCAAAACCAAAGGATCCATTCTCGCGCAAGCAAAAGTTCAAGGCTGAAGACTTCTTTGGCGAGCATGTTTTCTTCACTGATTACAACCCTTATGATTCTGCTCACATAAGGAAGAGGCGTTTCTGGACTGCTAGTCAAGCCAATTTCTATTCCTCAGTGCTATTCAACAAAGACAAAGTCTTCGATCATGCACACATTCCTCACGTGGACATGGAATCTCTGCCGGGCTTGAGCCAGGTCCTCGTTGTTCTTCACGATCTTTGGATTGCTCAATTTCTGCTTGACATCTGTGATTGGAATGAAGAACTCATTCTTCAATTCTATCTGACGCTGCACATCACGGAAATTCGAAGATGTGAACTCATGGGTGCTGGATGGATGTCGAAAATACTCACTACAAGGCACCAACAACTGAATTGCTTCGTGCCCTCCCACTCAATCCTCCCCTTGAAGGTGCTCGTTGCATCTACAATGAACCTGAGCTTACAAATCATTACATGCAAGTGCTAATGAAGCCTTTGAAGCCAGGGCAGGCCCCTCGAACCAAATTCCTCGTCAAGGAATTACTGTATGTGCCTCGGACTGTCTATTGCATTCTGACGAAGACAATGAGTCCTATCAAAGGCCACGACTCAAATGATGAAGAAGTCGTTGGCATCATGAAGAATATGCTTTTCAATATCATTCATGGTGTTCCCGTCAACTTCCATGATTTCTTCATGAGGACTCTGGCGAATATTGCTATGTCACCATTTGAGCTGAAGCCTTATGCACCATGGATTATGAGGTTCATCGGGACAAGGTCTTCACTCAATTACGAGGTGATACTACGAACCACTGCAGCTACTTGCCTCCAATTGAAGTCCTCAAGCGGACATTTTCCTCACCGATGACAAAGGCAAGGCAACTGCTGTGATAGATGAAGGCATTCGTCCATTGGATGGTCAATTTCGCAAGGCTGCATCCTATTCCACCAATGATGACTCTGCCACACATGACTCTGCCGCCAACACCTCTGCCAAGCAAAATCCTCAAGCCACATCACCCAGGGTGATGACTGATCGTGAGTTACTCCTCAGTCTTCATCAGAAAGTTGATCGCAATCATCAATGGGTCAAGCGTCAGTTTGGTTCAATTCTTCACAACATGACCTCAACACACAATGCAATGAAGAAAAACCAATACTACCTCCATGAAACCTTCAACCGTACCTGGGCTGTTCTATCTCATGTCTACAAAGCGTAAGATCTGAAGAAAATGGGTCTCAAGGAAGAATTTGACTGATCTGCACCTCCACCGAAGAAATTCAAGAAGGTTAAGGTTCCTTCCTTGGTGGCCAGCTCCTATTCTTCATCGCGACACATCGATGAAAATGAAGACTTGGGCGACAACTGCGGCGAGGCCCTACTCGACAACCGACCCGACAACGCTGGCGCCTCCATCAACTTGATATTCTTGAGCGTTAGTCCTCGGTTTTGATCCTTTTGGTCATTCGATGACAAAGGGGGAGAAATTTGAGTTAGTCTTCAAGCGGGTCTATTATATGGGCGTTTTTCTGCTAAGTTACAACTCTCGCTCTTCTGAAACTTTTATTGGATCGACTTGTAATCTTAAACCTGATGGTGCTCTGATACTTTTGATGTGTTCCTCTGCATGCTTATTCTTTGTTATATGTTAATACACGCATGCTGAATTACATCAGTCACCATATTTCATCATGCATTTCAAATTCTTCATATTATATGTCAAATGCGTGTATGAATTACAAGATATAGGGGGAGATCTCCATGATTCAACTCTTCAAATGTGCATTGCCTCAAAAGCAAATTCCTCACTATGCACATCTTCAGGGGGAGTTCTTCTATATCTTGCAATCAAATTCCTAAATATTAGTACTTACACTTCATATGTTTATCCCCGTTGAAAACTTAACCTATATTGTCATCAATCACCAAAAAGGGGGAGATTGTAAGTGCATCTAGTGCCCCTTAGTGATTTTGGTGTATTGAAGACTTATAGGTTAAGGGACTAATGTGTTTATGAGTGTACACAGGTCTATAAGTCTATGAGGAGTTTGATATTTACAGAGAAAGTCGACCCCTAAAAATGAAGTTCTTCGACTGAAGACTTTGATATTCAAGACTTTACAAGACTTTGAAAGTGAAGAAATTGGTGTGACCTTGAAGACTTGGTATTCATTTGAGGAACATGAAGCGTGAAGACTTTTGTTTTTGTAGTTTCATTTTCTCTTTCTTGAGTCATAGGAAACACCGTACTGTTAAAGGGGGTCGAGGAAATACTAAGGAAAAATTTCCATGTGATGCTCAACTCAAAATCCTACACCTACCAATCCCTTGAGTGAAGCCTTTGGAAATCTCATACAGATTCACCAATTTCTTGAGGATGAGACGGTTATTCAGTCACGAGAATTTGTTCGACCGAGGAGTTAGGAATTGCGAGTGTGAATTGCCTACACAAAGAGGAACATGATAGCCATGAGGAATTTGAGAGTCAAATTTCCATTTGTTCTTGTCTCTGGCTTGCGCTGTCCCAAAATATTTTATCCACCTAACAGTCATATCATTGAAGGGCATTTATGTCTTATCATGTCGGGCTGCTCCCTAGGCTATAAATAGCCGCCCCCTACAACCACTAGCTGGTTGGCTGCTCCGAGAGAAACTGACACTTGTCATTTGAGAGCATCCCATCCTCCGAGGACTTTGAGCGAAAATCATCGAGTGAGGAAAAACCTGTCAGGACCCCGATTCCAAGTCACATCGATCTAGCCGGTAACACCTCATATCACTTTGCGGCCTCACGCACGGTATTCCCATGGGTGTCGCCTTACCATGGACCGGGACCGTTTGCGCCTTTTGGCTCACGTATATGATAGTGTCGCTAGCATCCATACGATAGAGAACCCGGGCCGACATGGGTAGTCGTGAACCCAAAGCGGCACTAACCCATGGGGACAGGCATACATGAATCACATCGAGCATGTCGGTCATCAACGTGTGAATCCGGGCTATAGCACTGGCTAACAGACTCCGTAACCCGGCCGCAGCGAGCTAGGCAGGACTCGGATGTCACCGCGTGACATTTCCCGAAGAACGAACAGGAATGAAGTGAAACACATGCGGCCAGTCAAGTGTCGAGCGGTAGTCTTTGGGCTAGCAGGACTCGTGAACCGGGCTGTAGCGGACTACTATGGCTCAAGGAAGCACTAGACTACATTTCCCCATATGAGAGGCTGCCAAGGATAAACAACTAGATTGTCGGATCCCACACATACCAAGCATTTCAAACATACACACAACATGCTCGATATGTGTAAATACAACATGGCATCACAACATAACTCTACGAGTCAAGTATTTATTCATTAGGCTCCGAGGAGCCAAGATATTACAAACATGGGTCTCATGACCCAACAATCAAAGCATACAAGTCAAACACATGCGGAAGCTTAACATGTCTGAGTACAGAAAACTATAAATGAAAAAGGACGGGAAGCCTGACTATCCACCAGATCCTGCCGAGGGCACAAGATCGTAGCTGAGGTAACAAGCTAAACATCGAAGTCCACGCAAAACTACTAGCGAGACTGAAGTCTCTCTGCAAAAACATAAAATAGGCAAACGTGAGTACAAATGTACTCAGCAAGACTTACATCAGAACTAACTACATATGCATCATTATCAACAAAGGGGTTGGTGGGGTTTGACTGCAGCAAGCCATCTTTGACTCGTGGCTAACCTAACTACATTTGCAAGTAACTCTTTTGAGGTGGCGCTACGAGTCCACATATTCACCATATCAATACACCACTATGGATCCGCTCCGTCTCCCTGAGAACGCCATCCATAGCACTCACGCTTATCTGGCGCATTTTAGAGTATCCACTTTCACTTGTCTATGAACTGTTATAGGCAACCCAGAAGTCCTTTACATGGACACGGCTATTCAATAGATGATGTTAACCTGCGGGTGTACTTCTTCATACATGTTTCCACCACTTAGCGTCCTCACACACGACATGTGCTCGGCAGACTTCAAGCGAAAGCCGACGTGGGTGTAGACCATGACCTACCTAAACACTCAAGTCTCTAGTCCAGGTTTATCGCCTATTCGGGTTCCATCCACAGGGAGGCCGGCCGAGGTTTCCACTAACGGCCCCGAACGATGTGTGCAGGGTTCCCGAGACACCAAACGGGCGAATAGGTACACCGTGCCACGTGCCTACCGCAACACAGCCCACCCCTAAGGTCAGCGCTGCGTGCGGTCCCCAGCATACTACAAACACCAGAAACTACTTGCAACTCCTGGACAGAGGACAAGGGTGATTAAGAAGTCGAGCGGGGTCATATTTCAGGGCCCAATGCATGGTAGTAGCTGAATCATGGATCACAAACACAGAACTCAGTTCCTGAGGACGGCTTCAATGAGACAACCCACCATGTACTCCTACATGGCCTCTCACCGCTACCTTTACCAAATCGTGTTCACACACTTAACTCACACATAGTAGGACATGTTCACACAACTTAGATTCATCCCCGATGAATCAGACCTGACTCAACTCTAAGCAGTAGCAGGCATGACAAACAAGCAAGTATGAGTAGGCACAACAGGGCTCAAACAACTCCTACTCATGCTAGTGGGTTTCATCTATTTACTGTGGAATGACAGGTCATGCAGAGGATAAAGGGGTTCAGCTACCGCAGCAAGTAACAGATGAATCATTGTTGTCCTAATGCAGTAAAAGAGAACAGGAGCGAGAGAGTGGGATCGTATCATTATGAACAAGGGGGTTTTGCTTGCCTGGAACTTCCGAAGATAATATAGCTCTTCATCAGTGTCATTGATCTCATCGTCGAAACCACGTCTATCGAGAGGGGACGAATACCGGCAACAAGGAAGAACACAATCAATGTAATGCAACAATATGATGCATGATCATGGCATGGCAATATGTTGTTGATTGGCCTAATGCAACTAGCAACAAGTTAAATGGGGTTGGTTTGAACACTAGGTCCAAATTCAAACTCCATATGTGAGAGTTTAAATGTCATTTAATTGATTTGACCTGATCAGCAGGTATAAGTTGTTCTAACATGCATGAAGATGGTACAGATGGATAGATTGGATTTTTCTGATCATTTTTCATATATAACTTGTTTCATTTGGAGTTACGGTTGATTTTCTATGAATTTTAGAAGTTTTGGGCATTTTCTGGAATTTCCTGATTAGTTTTAAACGAGAAAATGATTAATGACATCAGCATTGTGTCACTACTGCGTCAGCAGGTCAGCAGAGTTGACCAGGGTCAACTCTGACTGGTGGGACCCGCGTGTCATTGTCTGTTAGTGTGCTAATTGGGGGATTAGCCGCTAATGGTAACGCCACGTCATCATCGCCGGACTTAGGCCGGCGACGACTGATCGGCGGCGAAGTTAGCGAAACTTCGCTCTGGGGCTCGGTTTTGCGCGTGGTTTGCGTTAACGGGTAGCTGAAGGTGCGCCGCATCCAACGGTGGTGGCGGCTGGGCTTGGGCTAGCCGGAGCTCACCGAACGAGAGCGGGCGGCGGAGTTCGGGCGTCGGCGAAGCAACCTTCTGTGAACGGCGGGAGCGATGGGTGGGGTTTTGGGCTTTTGGCATCGCGCTAAGCACGTTCATATGCTCAGACGCGACGTGCGTGAGCTCTTGCCACGGCGGCGACATAGCCGGCGGCGACGGGTTCTCGGGATTAACAGAGGCGACGGCTACGCGGTGAAATCGAGCACGGGAGAGAGAGGGATGCGTAGGAGCTCACGGTGGAGAGGAAGAGGTGGTCGGCGAGCTCGGGCGGCCGGAGTTCAACGAATCGGGCGGCGGCGACCGCGAGTCGAGCTAGGAGACGAGCTCGGCGTCTCTTCAAGGCGTCCGGGCTCGTGGGGCGGGCGTGAAAGTGCGCCGCAATGAGGCGGTGCTCGTGGGCTAGCTGGCTTGGCGGGGGAGGTCGGTGGCCACGACGAGCGGCGGCAGTGGCGGCAGCTCCGTTCGGTGGAGAGAGGCGCGGGACAAAGGAGGGGCGTGGTGGGGAGAGTGAGAGAGGTCGAGAGGGCTGCGTGGCATCGCGGGAGGCGTCGAGGCGACGAGGGGGCAGCTAAGCGGCGGCGAGGTGGTGGCGGCGCGCTTGCCGACGCACGGTGGCCACCGCCTCGCGTCCTTCAGCGCGAGTGGGAGACGGTGACGGCTCTGGTGGGCTGGCCACTTGGGCGGCTAGGCCGCCAGAGCAGGCTGCACAGGGAGGTAAGCGCCAGGTAGGGTTTTTCCCAGTTTATTTCAGTTTTCTATTTTGTTCTGTTTTGTTTTGGTTTAGTAAAAATACTAAACCATTTTATAAAATCCTGGAAATAATTATGTGGCTAGAACTAAAATATACAAAACCACATAAAATGTTCCAGAATTATTGGACGTATATTAAATATATATAATATATATCCAATGCAAATAGTTATTGAATTAATTCAAAGGCCCAAAATAAATTATTTCTGTGACTCCAAAAATACTGGTTTGAATTTTATCTCATGCCAATATTTTCACAGAATAATAGGAACATTTTCTTGGATTCATTTGATGAGGCTTAAATGTTGGTTGTTTTTAGGGGTTTTCCGAGGCTTTTGAAAGTTCCTCAATTCAAATTTCATTTGAATTTAAACATGATGCACACATGGAAGCTGGCATAGGTCAGACCAGGATTTGGGATGTGACAACTCACCCCCACTAAACAAGAATCTCGTCCCGAGATTCAAGACGTGTGGTAAGAAGACAGAGGGGGCACAAGCTAACACGGTCTTCACGATCCAGGTTGCACTTCATAAGAACGTTGACATGATCACCATCTTTGTCTCGACGTCTTGCCTTGAGAACTACATCCAACATGACAACGAGAAGTAAGGGGGGATTTAGAAGACTCGATCTTCTTGAGGTTCGAACAATTTAGGATCATCTTAATGATCACAAGATCAACTCATGGAATGAGACATAGAAACATCTCTGGAGCTGGGAGGTAAGGCATGCATCAGGAGCGACAGAAGAAACAATTTGATGAGGGTTTCAAAGTAGCGAGGGAAATTGCCATGATTCCAAAACGGGGCACCTTAGGGAAGGTGGCTCAAAGAGCTATTCCCTTAAGTGGCAAAAAGAATTACTTTTGATATAGAGATCACTGAGACTCTTTATACCAGCCTAAGGCAATCACAATCGATCATTTGAAGGAGTTCGAAAGAATGACATACTCGGACTAGAATGGATGATGTGGACTACCTTGTTGAAGACAACGTGATGGATGATTTTGCTTATCATCAGAAATGGATGGGACCCATGGTAAGTCCACTTTTGAGGATGATCCTAGACATCAATTACTGAGAGGGGCAGCCCATGGAAATTGGCACAATGGCGATGCAAGCTGGGAACGAAATGCAACTTTTGAAATGTTCCAACCATCATATCTGCCTGAGATTCAGATCCGGTTGGTGATAGGATACTTCAGACTCAGCATGTCTGGAAAGAAAGTTTGCAACACAGATCGACGAGATGACGTTGCCAAATTCTCGGGGAAATGAACTACGATAGCAAGCTTCAAAACATGAGCTGGCTCTGCTACACACATGTGAACATGCTGTCCTAGACAAGCATGACCACCTAGTAGTCTTATAATAAAACACTACCGAGTTCAGGTTGGGAACCATCATCGAGGATAACGAAGTCCTAACATAAGTCATGACTAGTTGTTATGAAGAAACTCCTTCTCCTTGAACAAATCAATCAGTGGCTTGGTGTGCTAGGGATACATACGGAATGAACATGATCAGTCTATCAAACCACAGAATACTTCGCACATGCGTGACTGACTTAGGATGATTCCACAGGAAACAAAAACAACCTTTCTCGAACTCTCGGCGGCAACTTGCACCAAATGCACATGAATTCAAGAAAGTCACTTCTTCCATCCAAGCACAAGCTTCATGAACGGAACACGAAGGCATTGCTTAGAAAGTTTTCAACACTAGGTTGATGTTCAACATGAATCACGAGGGAGACAAAAATGTTGTTGATGGGCTCAACAACAACTCATCGGAATTTCCATATCACTGGACTTCCACCATCATATGAACACGGTGATAGCATTGGTCAGACCAAAAGATGTAATGGTGTATGCTCGAGGGATCAACCACGAGTAAGACAACATTACGAGCATCGTTGGTTCTGATTTGACTTAAGGATAGCCCATACTCAAGTCAAAGTTTTGACAAGGTAATAGATCCAACAACTGATCACGAGGACCAATTGGTGAAGATATCATCTTTCTTCAACACACACACAAACACAAAGATATCCCTTCAGAAAGAACCAAATTCGGCAAAGCTTTTATCCTCCAACTCTCCAAGTTGTTGTTTAGCTTAACCAACTAGCTCAGGGTATCCAACACAGATTCTTGGAGAAAGGGTGGTTTACAAGAAAACCAACTTAGTCACGAACTCAACATAGCGGTCAGGTGACAACCTGGTGATACTTCCGAGAAGATATTCAGAATATCACGAACCACCAATATATTACTAGGCTCGAGAACAATCTTGCTTTTCAGGGCAAAACGATATGATCAAAAGAGTGAGGGATTGACACAATCCTAACTCATTGATCGAAGAGTGCACCAGAAATAAGGACTAGGTAGCACAATCAACCTTAGGGTGATGATTCAATAATCAACTTGCTAAGGATGAGGTTATTGTCCATTTAACCACCAAGCAACATAGTTGCTAGGAGTATAAATTTCACGCATCATGGTTCACTTGTCGGCATTCCAGTTGCAACAACATGGGACCGAGGGATGAAGGATGATGGCGAGAGTATCACTGCATCAAGAATTCATAAGAGAAGGTGCAATTCTCATGACGTTCCTGACATAAAGTGGGTAATACTTCAGGATAGAACAGAATTAAAAGCTTGATTGCATTTGATCTGCGGATTACAACTGCTTTGACCCAATCCTAGAAATGTATGAGGTTCTGGAGTTTGTTTCTCCTAGTCATTCTGAAATAGAATGGCTTGACAAACCACAAGAATAATGGCATCGACAACGAATGCACGCATACTCTTGAGTATCAATTGATAGACGGGGGTCTGAAAACAACTAAGGAGGAACAACTCGAGGAACATATAACTTTTTGAGTTGTGGATGCATAGATTAGTATGTCGAACCAAGTTCAACTTGTTTCTTCCGGATAAACCATACAGGAAGGGTAGAGCTGGCAGATTCACAATTATGAATGGAGAACTCCTCAAGAGTACTCTGATTGTGATCCTTCAGTTCAGCGAGGAACTTCTGCCATAAGCGGTTCATAGTATTTGGAAGAAGGAAATACCACGGACCTCGAGGACTATCACAAAAGTTACTAATAACCTAAAGGTACGAGCAACACTATCAACATGAGGTAAGTAGAGTGAATCTTGGGTCAAGAACCCAGGAGTAGAATACCTACTACTAAGTGGCATCACGGGATGCTTTCGAGAATGATGGCCGGAATCATCACGCTAGGAACACAAAGCATGGCTGGATTACTAGGTGATACTCTAGACACCTAGGGTAATAATAGTAACTCCAACATATATGTCGAGGCAGCGGAGTATCTCAACATACTAATTTCTGTGATTAATCTGGCCCAAATGAACATTAGAAATGGAGAGAAGGGATTTGCAAATGCTTTAGATTGTTTTAGAAACCTGGGATGACTCGGACAGCATAACGGCTGTAAATGCTCAAAATGATTTGAGACATCCTGAAAAAAATGGTGGCATGACCACTCAACATCACAATATCAAGGTTCTGAGACCAACTATGAACACACGGAAGTAGTAGAAACTGAACTGGGGCTTGAAACCAACAATCCTATAAGTCTATGGATTAGTAACATGTCATCCTAATAGATAGATGAGAAGCCTAGTTCTTAAACCCCGTAGAAGAGAGGAGGATGACTCAGATCAGAAGGCCATGAGGTATAAGGAGTAAAAAGAGCCTTACGTTCCCTTCCACAATCAATTCCCTTACATAACTAAAGCATTTCTAGACTCAACTTCGACCAGTTTGGCTTGGTAATCCTACAGACAGTCAGGCTCTGATACCAATGCTGTCAGGACCCCGATTCCAAGTCACAGCGATCTAGCCGGTAACACCTCATATGACTTTGCGGCCTCACGCACGGTATTCCCACGGGTGCCCGGTTCACCGGAGTCCTGCTACCGACAGTATTCCCACTTTGCGGCCTCACGCACGGTATTCCCACGTCTATCGAGAGGGGACAAATACCGGCAACAAGGAAGAACACAATCAATGTAATGGAACAATATGATGCATGATCATGGCATGGCAATATGCTGTTGATTGGCCTAATGCAACTAGCAACAAGTTAAATGGGGTTGGTTTGAACACTAGGTTCAGATTCAAACTCCATATGTGAGAGTTTAAATGTCATTTAATTGATTTGACCTGATCAGCAGGTATAAGTTGTTCTAACATGCATGAAAATGATACAGATGGATATATTGGATTTTTCTGATCATTTTTCATATATAACTTGTTTCATTTGGAGTTACGGTTGATTTTCTATGAATTTTAGAAGTTTTGGGCATTTTCTGGAATTTCCTGATTAGTTTTAAACGAGAAAATGATTAATGACATCAGCATTGTGTCACTACTGCGTCAGCAGGTCAGCTGAGTTGACCAGGGTCAACTCTGACTGGTGGGACCCGCGTGTCACTGTCTGTTAGTGTGCTAATTGGGGGATTAGCCGCTAATGGTAACGCCACGTCATCATCGCCGGACTTAGGCCGACGACGACCAGATCGGCGGCGGAAGTTCGCCGGAAACTCGCTACGGGGCTCGGTTTTGCGCGTGGTTTGCGTTTACGGGTAGCTGAAGGTGCGCCGCATCCAACGGTGGCGGCGGCTGGGGCTGGGCTGGCCGGAGCTCACGGGGACGGAGCTCGCGGCGTCGGCCGGAGTTCGGGCGTCGGCGGAAACGACGCCTTCTGATGAACGAGTGAGCGATGGGTGGGGTTTTGGGATTTTGGCATCGTGCTGAGCATGGTGGTATGCTCAGACGCGACGTGCGTGAGCTCTAGCCACGGCGGCGACATAGCCGGCGGCGACGGGTTCTCGGGATCGACAGAGGCGACGGCTACGCGGTGAAATCGAGCACGGGGAGAGAGAGGGGAGGCGTAGGAGCTCACAGTGGAGAGGAAGAGGTGGTCAGCGAGCTCGGAGGCGACCGGAGTTCAACGAATCGGGCGGCGGCGACCGGCGAGTCGAGTAGGAGACGAGCTCGGCGTCTCTTCAAAGCGTCGAGCTCGTGGGGCTGGCGTGAGGTGTGCCGCAGCGAGGCGGTGCTCGTGGGCTAGCTGGCTTGGCGTGGGGAGGTCGGTGGCCACGACGAACGGCGACGGTGGCGACGGCTCCGTTCGGTGGAGAGAGGAGCGGGATAGAGGAGGGGACGTGGTCGGGGGAGAGTGAGAGAGGGTCGAGAGGGCTGCGTGGCGTTGCGGGAGGCGTCCAGGGCGACGAGGGGGAAGCTAGGCAGGCAGGAGGTGGCGGGCGTGCCGGCGCTGGTGGTAGCCCTACGCCTCGCGTCGTTCTGGCGCGAGGTAGGAGACGGTGGCGGCTCTGGTGGGCTGGCTACTTGGGCCGGCTAGGCCGCACAGGAACGGGCTGCACAGGGAGGTAAGCGCGAGGTAGGGTTTTTCCCAGTTTATTTCTGTTTTCTATTTTGTTCTGTTTTGTTTTGGTTTAGTAAAAATACTAAACCATTTTATAAAATCCTGGAAATAATTATGTGGCTAGAACTAAAATATACAAAACCACATAAAATGTTCCAGAATTATTGGACATATATTAAATATATATAATATATATATCCAATGCAAATAGTTATTGAATTAATTCAAAGGACCAAAATAAATTATTTCTGTGACTCCAAAAATATTGGTTTGAATTTTATCTCATGCCAATATTTTCACAGAATAACAGGAACATTTTCTTGGACTCATTTGATGAGGTTTAAATGTTGGTTGTTTTTAGGGGTTTCCTGAGGCTTTTGAAAATTCCTCAATTCAAATTTCATTTGAATTTAAACATGATGCACACATGGAAGCTGGCATAGGTCAGACCAGGATTAGGGATGTGACAAAACCCAAACCCAAACACCTACAAACCCAAAGTGATTGAGCATCACTGAAGAGATTGATCCTGCGTGGATCCGACGCTTGTTACCTTTGAAGACCGTGCTTCTTCAAGACGGTTAGGCGTCATGGTCTAGAGCATCCAAGAGGAATTGTGGATCGCCAAGTGACCTAGTCTGTGAAGGTTTGGAAGTCGCCTGAAGACTTACCACGAGTGATTGGACGAGGTCTGTGTGACCTTAGTTCAAGGAGAATACAGTGAGGACTTGGTGTCCTGAGCTGCGTGCTCAGCGACTGGGTGTCCAGGACTGTGTGTCCTCGAGTTTAAATACTCAACCGCTCCAACTAGACGTACAACTGAGACAGCAGTTGGAACTGGTCTACCAAATCATTGTCTTCACCAACCTTACTGGTTCTATTTCCTCAACTCTTTCATTTCCTCATTACTGTGTTGAGTGTTTGTTCATATCTGTGTTTGAAGACTTTGGCTGAAGACTTTCTCAATTTCCTCAGTTCAATTTCATCAGTCTGTTTGTCTTCATCTTGTGTTATCCTGATTACGCTTTCTGTACTCTGTGTGTCAGGACCCCGATTCCATGTCACATCGATCTAGCCGGTAACACCTCATATCACTTTGCGGCCTCACGCACGGTATTCCCACGGGTGTCGCCTTACCATGCCACAGGACCGTTTATGCCTTTTGGCTCACGTATATGATAGTGTCGCTAGCATCCATATGATAGAGAACCGGGCCGACATGGCTAGTCGTGAACCCAAAGCGCACTAACCCATGGGGACAGGCATACATGAATCACATCGAGCATGTCGGTCATCAATGTGTGAATCCGGGCTGTCGCCTTTGCTAACGAGACTCCGGTAACCCGGCTGTAGCAGCTTGGCAGACTCGGATGTCACCGCGTGACATTTCCCGAAGGATGGAACACAGAACGAAGTGAAACACATGCCGGCCAGTTAAGTGTCCTGAGTAGTAGTGCTGGGCTAGCAGGACTCCGGTGAACCGGGCTGTAGCGGACTACTATGGCTCAGATTCAGATCTGGTTGGTAACATGATATTCCAGACTCATCAAGTCTAGAAAGAAAAATGAAAGTTTGCAACACAAACCGACGAGATGAAGTTGCGAGACTCGGGGGAATGAACTACGGTAGTAAGCTCCAAAACATGAGCCGGTTCTACTACAAGCATGTGAACACGTTGTCCTAGACAAGCATGGTCACCTGGTAGTCTTACAATGAAACACTACCGAGTTCAGGGGGAACCATCAACGAGGATATCAAAGTCCTTGCGTAAGTCTAGCTCTTAAGAAGAAACTTCTTCTCCTTGAACAAATCAATCAGTGGCTTGGTGTGCTAGGGACACATATGGACTGGAGGTAGCGAGCCTGTCAAACCATAGCATACTTCGCACATGCATGACTGACTTGGGATGGTACCAGGGAAACAAAAACAATCTTTCTCGAACTCATAGCGGCAACTTGCTTCAAATGCACATGAACTAGAGGAAGTCACCTCTTTCATCCAACATATTCTTCATGAACAGGCACGAAGATAATGCTTAAAAAAGTTTCCAATGCTATCTTTAATGTTCCACATGGATCATGGGAGAGACAAGATGTTGCTGATGGGCTCAACAGCAACTCATCAGAATTTCCATATCACTGGACTTCCACCATCATGTGAACACGGTGACAGCATTGGTCAGACCAAAAGATGTAATGGTGTATGCTCGAGGGATCAACCACGAGTAAGACAACATTACGAACATCGTTGGTTCTGATTTGACTTGACGATAGCCCATACTCAAGTCAAAGGTTGGATAAAATGATAGGTCCATTAACTGATCACGAGGGTCAGTCGATGAAAATATCAACTTTCTTCAACACACATACAAGATATCCCTTAAAATAAACTAAGTCGGACAAGCTTTTATCTTCCAACTCTCCAAGTTGTTGTTTGGCTTAACCAACTAGCTCAGGGGTATCCAACACAGATTCTTGGAGAATGGGTGGTTTGGAGGAAAACCAACATGATCACGAACTCAACATAGCGGTCAGGTGACAACCTTGTGATACTTCCGAGAAGATATTCGGAACATCACAAACCACCGATATGTTACTAAGCTCGAGAACAATCTTGCTTTTCAGAGCAAGACGATATGATCAAATAAGCAAGGGATTGATTAATCCTAACTCATTGATTGAAGAGTGCACCAGAAATAAGGACTAGGTATCACAATCTATCTTAGAATGATGATTCAACACCAACACGCTAAGAATGATATTATTTTACATTAACTACCAAGCAACACGGTTGCTAGGGTATAAATTTCACACATCACAGTTCACTTGTCGGCATTCCGGTTACAACAACACGGGACCGAGGAATGAATAATGATAGCGAGAAGTATCACTACGTCAAGAATTCATGAGAAATGGTGCAATTCTCATGACAATCCTGACATAAAGGGGGTAATACTCCGAGGTAGAACAGAATCAAAAGCTGGATTGGCATTTGATTTGCGGATTACAACAGCTTTGACCCAATCCTGGATATGGATGAGGTTCTGGAGTTTGTTTCTCCTAGTCATTCCAGAATAGAATGGCTTGACGGACCACAAGAATAATAGGCATCGATGAACGAATGCACGCATACTCTTGACTATCAATTGATAGACGAGGGTCAGAATACAACTAAAGAGAACAACTCAAGGGAACATATAATTTTCTGAGTTGTGGATGCATAGATTAGTATGTCGAGCAAAGCTCAACATTTCTTCCGGATAACCCATGCAGAGAAGGTAGAACTGACAGAGTCACAATTATGAATGGAGAACTCCTCAAGAGTACTCTGGTTGTGATCTTTAATTAAAAGAACTTCTGCCTTATTGGTTCATGGTATTTGGAAGAAGGATATACCACGGACGTCGAGGACTATCGCAAAGGTTACTAATATCCTAAAGGAACTAGCAAACTCTATCAACAGGAGGTAAGTAGGGTGAATCTCGGGCTCAAAACCCAGGAGTAGAATACATACTACTAAGTAGCATCACGGGATGCTTTCGAGAATGATGGCCAGAATCATCACACTGGGAACACAAAAACATGGCATTACCAGGTGATCCTCTAAGATGCCTAGGGTCATAATACTAGTTCCAACATATATGTCAAGGCAATAGAGTACCTCAACACACTAATTTGTGTGATTAATCTGGCCCACATGAACATTAGAAATAGAGAGAAGGGATTTGCAAATGCATCAGACTATTTAGAAATCTGGGATGACTCGGACAGCATAACGGCTGTAAATGCTCAAAATGATTTGAGACATCCTGCAAAATAGTGGCATGACCACTCAATCTTAAAAGTAGTAGAAACTGAACATCAGAAAATTTGAAATATCAAGGTTCTGAGACCAGCTATGAACATACGAAAGTAGTAGAAACTGAACTGGGGCGTAAAACCAACAATCTTAAAAGTCTATGGATTAGTAACACGTCATCCTGATAGATAGATGAGAAGCCTAGTTCTTAAACCCCGTAGAAGAGAAGAGGATGACTCAGATCAGAAGGCCATGAGGTATAAGGAGTAAAAAGAGCCTTACGTTCCCTTCCACAATCAATTCCCTTACATAACTAAAGCATTTCTAGACACAACTTCGACCGGTTTGGCTTGGTAATCCTCTGAGCATCAGGCTCGATACCAAAGCTATCAGACCCGATTCCAAGTCACATCGATCTAGCCGGTAACACCTCATATCACTTTGCGGCCTCACGCACGGTATTCCCACAGGTGCCGCCTTACCATGGCCGGGACCGTTTAGCCTTTTGGCTCACGATATGATAGTGTCGCTAGCATCCATATGACAGAGAACACGGGCCGACATGGCTAGTCGTGAACCCAAAGCGGCACTAACCCATGGGGACAGCATACATGAATCACATCGAGCATGTTGGTCATCAACGTGTGAATCCGGGCTGTAGCATTGGGCTAATAGGACTCGGTAACCGGGCTGTAGAAGGCTAGGCAGGACTCGGATGTCACCGCGTGACATTTCCCGAAGGGATGTATACGAACGAAGTGAAACACGTGCCGGCCAGTCAAGTGTCCAGAAAGCGGTAGTCTTTGGGCTAGCAGGACTCCGGTGAACCGGGCTGTAGCGGACTACTATGGCTCAAGGAAGCACTAGACTACATTTCCCCACAAGAGAGGCTACCAAGGATAAACAACTAGGTTGTCGGATCCCACACATACCAAGCATTTAAATCATACACACAATATGCTCGATATGTGTAAATACAACATGGCATCACAACATAACTCTACGACACAAGTATTTATTCATTAGGCTCCGAGGAGCGAGATATTACAAACATGGGTCTCATGACCCAACATACAAAGCATACAAGTCAAGGCACAAGCGGAAGCTTAACATGTCTGAGTACAGACATCTACAAATGAAAAAGGCTGATAAGCCTGACTAACTACCAGATCCTGCCGAGGGCACAAGATCGTAGCTGAGGTAACAAGCTAAACATCGAAGTCCACGCGAAACTACTATCGAGACTGAAGTCTCTCTGCAAAAACATAAAATAGGCAAACGTGAGTACAAATGTACCCAGCAAGACTTACATCAGAACTAGCTACATATGCATCGGTTTCAATAAAGAGGGTGGTGGAGTTTGACTGCAGCAAGCCATCTTTGACTCAGTGGCTATCTTGAACAACGACTTCAAGTAACTCTTTTGAGGTGGCGCACATGAGTCCACATATTCACCATATCAATACACCACTATGGATCCGCTCCTGTCTCCCTACGAGAACGCCATCCATAGCACTCACGCTTATCTTGCGTATTTTAGAGTATCCACTTTCACTTGTCTATGAACTGTACAGGCAACCCAGAAGTCCTTTACCGCGGACACGGCTATTCGAATAGATGATGTTAACCATGCAGGGGTGTACTTCTTCACACACGCTCTCACCACTTACCGCCATGTACGCGTCATGTATCTCGGCAACCTTCAAGCGGAAGCCTGGCGAGGGAGTCGGCCACGACCTGACTAACCACACAAGTCTCTCGTCCAGGTTTATCGCCTATTCGGGTTCCATCCGCAAGGAGATCCGGCCGGGGTGTCGCTCACGGCCCCAAACAATGTGTGCAGGGTTCCCAAGCCCACCTCGACGGGTGGTTCTACGCTTGGTACACCGTGCCACGGTGCCTAGTCTGTCCCAAGCCCACCTGTACCGGGTGCCACTTGGTAGAGTACTATCACTACCTACAAACACTAGAAACTAGTTGCAACTCCTGGACAGAGATCAGGTTGATTAATAAGTCGAAAGGGGCACTTAAGCATTCCAATGCGTGGTAGTAACTGTTCATGGATCACAAACACAGAACTCAGTTCCTGAGGACGGCTGTAATGAGACAACCCACCATGTACTCCTACATGCATGGCCTCTCACCGCTACATTTACCAACTCATGTTGACACACTTAGCTCACACACAGTAGGACATGTTCACACACCTCCAATTCATTCCTGATGAATCAGACCTGACACAACTCTAAGCAATAGCAGGCATGACAAAAAAGCATGAATGAGTAGGCACATCAGGGCTCAAACAACTCCTACTCATGCTAGTGGGTTTCATCTATTTACTGTGGCAATGACAGGTCATGCAGAGGATAAAGGGGTTCAACTACCGCAGCAAGTAACAAATGAATCGTTGTTGTCCTAATGCATTAAAAGAGAGCAGGAGCGAGAGAGTGGGATTGTATCGGAATGAACAAGGGGGTTTCGCTTGCCTGGCACTTCTGAAGATAATATAGTTCTTCATCGGTGTCATCGAACTCATCGTCGGTACGTCGTCTACTAAGAGGAAAAACAATCAATGCAATGCAACAATACGATGCATGATCATGACATGGCAACATACTGGTGTTTTGAGCTAATGCAACTAGCAATAAAGTTAAAAGAAGTTGGTTTGAACCAAAGGTTCAAATTCAAACTCCATATGTGATTATTCAAATGCCAAACATATGATTTGCCCTATTCAGCAACTATAAGTTGTTCCAACATGCATGAAAATGGTACAAATGGATAGATTGGATTTTTCTGATCATTTTTCATATATAATTTATCTCATTTGGAGTTATGGTTGAATTTCTATGATTTTTAGAAGTTTTGGACAATTTCTGGAATTTCTGAATTATTTAAAATACAGAAATTATTTACTGTGTCAGCATGACATAACCATGAGGTCAGCAGGTCAACGGCGCTAGTCCAGGTCAAACCTGAAGCGCGGGGTCCACACGTCAGTGACACACGGCTGGTTAGTGTCGCTGGCAGGTGGGCCTTGTCAACGGCCACGTCAACAGGGTCAATGCTGACGCGTGGGTCCAGTCTAATTAGTCTAATCCTAACTAATTTTGTTAGCTGGTTAGTTAAATCGATGGGGCCCGACTGTCAGTGACTGTGGTGGGGGTGGTTGTTAATTAAACATGTGCTTAACTCTAAACCAATAACGCCACGTTACCTAAACGGCGATTAGCTGCCGGTGCTAAGCAGGACGCGGCGACGCTCCTCGTCCGGCCGATTCCGGCGACGAGAGCGTGCACGGCTGGGCTCTACGGGAGCAGCGCGACGAGGCGCGTCGGGTGGAGGCATCGAGGCGGCTAGAGGTGGAGCGAAGCGATGGCAGCGGCGACAAGCGCGGCGGCCGGAGCTCGGACGTTGACGAAACCGACGACGCAGCGCGCGGGGAAAACAACGGTTAGTACCTGCAGGTTCTACACGTGCTCGCGAGGCCAACGGGCATATGCACGGGACCAGTTGGTCACCGGAGCCTCGTCGGCGACGAGCTCGGGCGGCGGTGCATTCGGGCGCAGGTGACGTAGTGGCTACGGCATGCAAACGAGGCAAGGGAGAGGGGTGTCCGGGACAGGAGCTCACGGTGATCACGCTGGGCGGGTCGACGAACTCGGGGAAGCACCGGAGCGAGCGGAGCGGCGAGGGGGATCTTCGGCGGCCGGCGATGAAGACGTTGAAGATGGCGATGCTGTGGGGCGTCCGGCGGTGCGTGTGTCCTCGAGGAGGCGTAGACGACGAAGGCGGATCTCCTGGACATGCTGGGGAGGCTAGGCGGTGGATGTGGCCGCGGCGAACGGCGTCGGTGGTGGCGGCTCCATTCGGTGGCTGCGCGCAGGAGAGGAAGAGGAGGGGGAGAGAGAGCAACGAGTGAGGGAGAGGGGACAGGGGCTTCGAGGTGTCTCTGTGGCGCTCTCAGATGAATCGGGGCATCGCGGTGGAAGCAGGAGCTGGCGCGTGCGCGGCATCCACACTCCCTGCCTACTGGCGCGGGGAGGAAGACGACAGAGGGGTTGCGGTGGTGGGCTGGGCCAGCCAGCTGCGGTGCTGGGCCGCACAGGCAGGTGGGTTGCTCAGGTGAGGCCAGGTAAGCTCTCCCTCTCTTCTGTTTTCTAATTTGTTTTTGTTTTTCTAATTATTTGCCTCTGTTTTGAGCTTAGGAAAAATACCAAGGCATTTCCTAAAATCCTGAAAATATTCATGGACACTTGCTAAATTATTTCGGTGGCCCAAAAATAGTTCCAACATTATTTGAACATTTAAATTATTTATAGTATTTAAATGCCCAAAGTCAAATACAATAAGATTTAATTCAAAAATCCAGAATGGCCTAGAAATATGTGCATCATTTTTGGCATAGGTTTTCACCTTTAACAAAAATCATGAAATTTTCTAAAGGGCATTTGGGTTCATTGAAGATATTTTTATTGAACCTAGTTGAATTCATTTGGTGTTAGGGTTTCAACAATCCCCATTTCAACTTTCAAAGAAATTTAGACATGATGCAACACAAGACTAGCTAACCCAGAGCAGACCAGAACTAGGGATGTGACACTGTGCTTGTCTTCATTTCATCATGATGACTATGTTTGTATTCTGTTATGCTTACTTCTGAGTACTTATTCCGCTGCAAGTAGTTCTTCGCTAAGGAATTTCCTCACCGGCAAATTTCTCAGTGAAGAATTCATAAAAATCGCCTATTCACCCCCCTCTAGTCTATATAACGCACTTTCAAAAGGGTATAGACAACTATGTTTTCTTTGGTTCGAATACGACCTATGTTTGAACAGGAAGCCCCCTAGTGATCATGATATTTAACGGCTAGATTCGAATACGATCATGATCCGGACCAAAAGGAGAGCCAGATTCAAATATGATCAACTCCCTGTTGGTCGTTTTAAAAATATAATAGTGAAGACATATAAACTTTTGAGGATAAAAAAGGACAGACGACCTGCTTTATTGCTTATCATAATAGATACATCGTCAAAATATGTACATCATGACAGCCGGTGGCTCAAGTGTAGTAAGGCCGAAGATGAGCAATGTTCCATGGCCGGCGGGTGTCCTCCTCCGACTTACGTGAGTCTTTGTGCTCTCGAACATCGATGAGGTAATATGACCCGTTATTCAGGTTCTTGCTGACCACAAAGGGTCCTTCCCATGGTGGGGATAGCTTGTGCATATCAGACTGATCCTGGATGAGCCGGAGCACTAAGTCACCTTCTTGAAAGGTTGTGGACTTAACCCGGCGGCTGTGATAACGGCGCAGGTCCTGCTGGTAAATCGCTGAGCGGGCTGTTGCTAAGTCACACTTCTCATCCAATAAATCAAGTGCATCCTGACGAGGTTGTTCATTATTAGCTTCAACATAAGCCGCCACCCGGGGCGAGTCATGACGGATGTCACTCCGTAGGACCGCCTCTGCTCCGTAAACCATGAAGAAAGGCGTATAACACGTAGATCTGGTAGGCATAGTATTGATGCTCTATATCACTGAAGGCAACTCCTCCACTCAACAACCCGGCGTCCGTTGTAAAGGGACCATGAGCCGGGGCTTAATGCCTTTCAAGATCTCCTGATTGGCTCTTTCAGCTTGACCATTGGATTGAGGGTGAGCTACTGACGAAACATCGAGCCAGATATGCTCACGTTGACAGAATTCTTCCATGGCACCTTTGGATAGATTAGTACCATTGTCAGTTATGATGCTGTGTGGAAAGCCAAAACGAAAGATCACCGTTTTCATGAATTGAACCACCATGGCTGCATCACACTTACTGTCTGGCTCTGCCTCAACCCACTTCGTGAATTTATCAACTGCCCCCAGGAGGTGTGTCTTTTTATCCTTGGACCTTTTGAAAGGCCCAACCATGTCAAGCCCCCAGACTGCAAACGGCCAAGTGATTGGAATCATCCTCAATTCTTGAGCCGGCACATGAGCTCGTCGTGAGAATTTATGAGAACCATCACATTTACTGACTAGATCCTCCGCATCAGCATGAGCCGTCACCCAATAAAACCATGACGGAAAGCTCTGGCCACAAGAGATTTTGAGCTGGCATGATGACCACAATCACCTTCATGGATCTCACGAAGTATTTCTTGACCTTCCTCAGGCGACACACAACGTAGAAACGCCCCAGTAACACTGCGATGATGCAACTCACCATGAACAATTGTCATGGACTTAGACCGCCGGACGATTTGTCTAGCCAAGGTCTCGTCCTCAGGCAACTCGCCCCGGGTCATGTAAGCCAAATATGGCACTGTCCAATCTGGGATGACGTGAAGTGCCGCCACCAATTTCGCTTCTGGGTCTGGAACAGCTAAGTCTTCCTCTGTAGGCAACTTGACCGAAGGGTTATGCAAAACATCCAAGAAGGTGTTAGGTGGCACCGGCTTACGCTGAGATCCCAGCCGGCTTAAAGGATCAGCCGCCTCATTCTTCCTTCGATCAATGTGCTCCACTTGATAACCTTTGAAGTGTCCAGCGACAATATCAACTTCACGGTGATAAGCCGCCATGAGAGGATCCTTAGAATCCCACTTGCCTGACACCTGTTGAGCCACCAAATCTGAGTCGCCAAAGCACCTTACCCAACTTTAGTTCATCTCCTTAGCCATCCGAAGACCATGGAGCAAGGCCTCATATTCAGCTGCATTGTTAGTACAGGGAAACATCAACCAGAGCACATAACAAAATTTGTCACCTCGAGGGGAAGCTAAAACAAATCCAGCCCCTGAGCCCTCCAATTGCCTGGACCCATCAAAGTGAATAGTCCAGTATGTGTTGTCCGGCTTTTCTTCAGTCGTTTGCAATTTTGTCCAATCATTGATGAAGTCCACCAATGCCTGAGACTTAATAGAAGTACGTGGCATATACTTTAAGCCATGAGGCCCAAGCTCAATGGCCCACTTGGCAACTTGTCCTGTGGCCTCTCTATTCTGAATGATGTCTCCCAAAGGGGCAGAACTTACCACAGTAATGGGGTGACCCTGGAAGTATTACTTAAGCTTCCGGCTCGCCATGAACACCCCATAAACGAGCTTCTGCCAATGTTGATATCTTTGCTTAGACTCAATAAGCACCTCACTGATGTAGTAAACCGGTCGTTGAACCGGATGCTCCTTGCCAGCCTCCTCGCGCTCCACCACAATTGCAACACTGACAGCACGTGAGTTAGCAGCCACATACAACAATAAGGGCTCCTTATCAATGGGAGCCGCGAGGACCGGCGGCTCAGATAACTGTCTCTTTAAATCTTCAAAGGCAGCATTAGCGGCATCACTCCAGACAAAGTTGCCTGTTTTCTTCATCATCTGATACAGAGGTATGGCCTTCTCACCTAACCGGCTTAAAAGCAGCGATATGACCCCCCAGTCGCTGAACATCATTGAAGCACACCGGCTTAGCCAAAGAGGTGATTGCCTTGATCTTCTCCGGATTTGCCTCAGTTAGAGACCAGAAAACCCAAAAGCTTGCCTGCTGGCTCGCCAAACACACATTTGGCTGGGTTAAGCATCATTTTGTAGACCCGGAGATTATCAAAGGTTTCCTTCAGATCATCTATCAAGGTCTCCTTCTCTCTGGATTTCACCATAATATCATCCACCATGAACATTGCGCCCAATCTGATCGTGGAGACAGTTCTGCACACATCGCTGATAAGTCGCCTGGGCACTCTTGAGCCCAAATGGCATAGATACATAACAGAAGGCTCCAAACGGAGTGATGAAGGTCGTCTTCTCCTGGTCCTTAACTGTCATTTTGATCTAATGATAACAAGAGTAAGCATCCAAGAAGCTCAAACGCTCACAACCGGCCGTAGCATCAATAATTTTTTCAATACGGGGAAGAGCAAAAGGATCAGCCGGACAAGCCTTATTTAAGTCCGTGTAATCCACACACATCCGCCAGGTGCCGTTCTTTTTAAGTACAAGCATCGGGTTAGCCAACCACTGTGGGTGAAAAACTTCGACAATAAACCCGACCGCCAAGAGCCGGACTACCTCCTCACTGATAGCTTTATGTCTCTCCTCTTTAGACCGCCGAAGGAACTACCTGACCGGCTTAAACTTTAGATCAATATTAAGAGTGTGCTCAGCGAGTTCTCTCGGTACACCCGGCATGTCAGAAGGTTTCCATGCAAAGATGTCCCAGTTCTCACGGATGAACTCGATGAGAGCGCTTTCCTATTTAGGATCCAGATTGGCACTGATATTGAATTGCTTAGATGAGTCGCCTGGAACAAAATCAACAAGCTTGGTGTCATCAGCTGACTTAAATTCATCACCGGATCATGCTCTGTGGTTGGTTTCTTTAGATACGTCATGTCCGCCGGGTCAACGTTGTCCTTATAAAACTTCAACTCCTCTGCTGCACAAACAGATTCGGCATAAGCAGCGTCACCTTCCTCACAATCTAGGGCTATCTTCCGACTCCCATGTACTGTAATAGTGCCCTTGCGACCCGGCATCTTGAGCTGTAAGTAAACATAACACGGTCGCGCCATGAACTTGGCATAAGCCGGCCGTCCAAACAGAGCGTGATATGGGCTCTTGATCTTGACCACATCAAAGGTTAATTTCTTAGCCCTAGAATCATGCTCATCTCTGAAGGCTACCTCCAGCTCAATCTTACCAACTGGGTATGCCGACTTACCAGGCACCACTCCATGGAAAATAGTGTTGGATGTCTTAAGATTTTTGTCAGTCAACCCCATACGACGAAAGGTCTCATAATAGAGGATGTTGATGCTGCTACCTCTATCCATGAGTACTTTAGTGAATTTATATCCACCAACTTGAGGTGCTACCACCAAGGCTAACTGACCCGGATTGTCAACCCGGGGAGGGTGATCTTCCCTGCTCCACACAATAGGCTGCTCTGACCACCTTAGATAATGGGGGACCGCCGACTCAACAACATTCACAGCCCTTTTATGAAGCTTCTGCTCTCATTTGCACAAGCTAGTGGTGAACACATGATATTGTCCACTATTCAGCTACTTTGGATTGCTCTGATAACCCGATTGCTGCTGCTGTTGACCTCCCTGACCAGACTGCTGATTATAACCACCTTGATTTCCTTGAAAGCCGGAGCTTGAACCGCCGCCCGAGCCATGAAAACCGCCTCCACCGGAGCCACCGCCAGGCCCGTGGTTGCCGTCGAACATGTTAGAATTTTTGAAAGCCTTCATGATCGCGCAATCTTTCCATAGGTGAGTGGCTGGCCTTTCCCCAGTGTCGTGTCTTGGACAGGGCTCATCGAGTAATTGCTCAAGAGTAGGACCTGACCGGCCAGACCGAGGGGACGGCCTCCCCTTGCTTTGTTGATTGTTACCCTGTGAATTGGAGCCACAAACTCTGGGTTACCGTCGGCCTTTCGTTTATTGCCCTTTCCATTGCCGTTCTTCTTTCCCTTCCCTGTCTTCTCTTCATCAGACGCGGGATCCTTGGTACTATCAGAATCGGCGTATTTGACTAGAGCCGCCATCAGCTGACCCATGTCATTACAATCATGCTTGAGCCGCCCCAGCTTCTGTTTCAGAGGTTCAAATCGGCAATTTTTCTCCAACATTAAGACCATGAACCGCATCCATCTTGTCGATTTAATGTATTATCTCCTTGACCCGGCGCACCCAATGGGTTGTGGACTCACCTTCCTCTTGCTTGCAATTAGTTAAATCCACAATTGACATGGGCTGCTTACATGTGTCCTTGAAGTTCTGAATAAACCGGGCTTTTAACTCTGCCCATGAACCAATGGAGTTAGGCTGAAGCCCCTTCAGCCAAGTGCGGGCCGTTCCATCCAACATCATGGTGAAGTATTTGGCCATCGCCGCATCACTGACCTCCAACAATTCCATGGCCATCTCATAGCTTTCAATCCACGCCCCAGGTTGTAAATCGGCTGTGTAATTCGGTACCTTCCGGGGTCCCTTAAAATACTTGGGCAAACGCTCATTTCATAGAGCCGACACTAAACAAGGAACACCGTCAGTTCTTGTGGCCACGCGTGCCTCAATAGAGGTCGTTGGATAATCCGGGAAGGTTTTGTGAGCCGCCTGCTGAGCTGCCCGCTCATCCTCTCGACGTATCCTGTCCTGTACTGGATTATACCCACCTGGCTGGTTACGGCGATGGGCGTTGCTTGACAAGGCCTCTGAATCCATATGTCTGCTGTAACTCGGGCTCCAGCTTGGGCGAGGAGTCGAATGAATCCTGTCTCGACTATAGGAATAAGCCTCCTACTGCGCTAGAGCCGTCTGAAGAAGTTCTCTGACCCTTCGTGTCTCAACTGCTGTTGGAGAGTCGCCATCCACTGGGAGAGCCGCCAGACGCGCCGATGCAGCGATCAGGTTCTCCAAAGGGTTGCAAAAATGACCCATTGGTGTTGGTACGTAGCGAGGCGGGGCAGTATACACGTGAGGAGGTTCCATCACTCGGGGCTGAACCGGCGCCCCAGCTCCGGGTGTTATAAATCGGGTTGCCTCCGGAGGGTTACTAGGGCTGGCTCCGGGTGTGCAGAAGAGATTCCGAGGATCATAAACCGGAGGCATACGGGATTGAGCCTTCTGGTGCCTCCTCCTCATCACTTCGTTGGACGCATTCAGATTCATCGTAAGCTGGAAAGCCTCTGACTGGATCTGCTGAGCTCGAGCATCCAAAGGCGCTCGTTCTGCAGCCAATCTGGTGTTCTCAGCAGCTAGGGCCTCTTTTGCTCGGGCTATCTCCTCACGTACCCGTGCTACCTCTGCATCATGGTCATCTTGATCCGCCGGAGTAACTGTGGAGGTTAAAAGGGCCGTCAATCTATCCATGAGATCAATCAGCACCTGAGCCGGCGGGCGCACATGGCCTCCTGCCCTGGTTGCTCCTGACCCGGAGGTTATTGCTGCCGCAGCCGTAGAGTTTTGACTGGGTTGAGTGCCAGCCATGAAGATCCCTACTCTGCTCGGCGGCTCAAAGGGGTCCGGAATACTGCTGCCATCGGAACAGCCCCCAAGCCCGCCGTTTTGTAATTGATACAACGAATCCGTCTCACCAGTGGATGACTCACCATCAGAGTAGACGGCAGTCTGATCGCCATCCACGGATCCTTCAGAAAGTTCCCCTCCATGGATGCAACCCACGAAGGCACGCTTGATGGCGGGCTGAGCCCAAGCGGGTCTCGCACGTTGAGCCGTCTCTATGATGTCGGTGAAGATGTCCGGCTCAGGGCCTGGCTCGCTAATGCGGCCGATGAAGATGTGGATTCCGCTGAAGGGGACCCTGTACCCATACTCAATTGAGCCGGCGTCGGGGCCCCAGCCGGCGTCGTCGATGTAGAGCTTGCCGCGACGACTCTTGGTCATCCGGCCCACAGCGTATCCCTTGAGCCCTTCGAAGCTGCCCTTCAAGAACTCAAATCCACCGTGCGCTAGCCCCATGGTGGGCGCCAACTGTCATGGAATTGTCATGGAAGATGTCCTCGTGAAAGGACTTAGTCGTGGAGCCATCGCAACTAGGAAGCTTAAAGGGGTTAAAGCAGGAGAAAGGACACGAGGGTTTATACTGGTTCGGCCCCTTGCGGTGAAGGTAAACGCCTAATCCAGTTGAGGTGGAATTGCTAGGGTTTCGATGACCAGGGAGAAAATCCGCTATGCCTGGCTCTCGATTTGATGTTACCTGACCTAAACCGCCGCCGGGTCGTCCCTTTATATACAGAGATTGACGCCCAGTGGCTCATAGAGTCCCGGCCGGCTCATAAACAGTGTCCGTCTTGGTGAACAGTTAATCTTGCCTTACAATACAAGTCATGCCCTTATGTCGGTTTATCACTATAGGCCTTAAGTCGTCTTTGGGCCTTGGGCCCTTAACTGAACCGCCATCTTCAAGCTTGATATTGGGCTCCATATGATGAATCGCCATAGCATAACCTGGCCCCTCCTGGGCGGGTTACACTAGTAGTTATCTCCCCAACAATAGGTCTTGGGATCAGCAGTGAGGTGTGAGACCTTGCTCTCTCCGTCAGAATCCTGAGATGACATCTTGCTCTAATCTGTGACAGAAACAGCTCGAAACAAGAACAAAGGATATTTGTGTGATACAGGAGTCAAAACCTTCGGGAGAATAAATAATGAATTTTTACCGACCAAAATACATATTGTGCAAGAAAACGGAGTCCGGAGAGCACACGAGGTGCCCACGAGGCAGGGGGTGCGCCCAGGGGGGTAGGGCGCGCCTCCCACCCTCGTGGAAGCCTCGTGTCCTTCCCGGACTGCTTGCGCCCAGGGGGTAGGGCGCGCCTCCCACCCTCGTGGAAGCCTCGTGTCCTTCCCGGACTGCTTCTTATTTTCCTATTTTTCTAAATATTCCAAAACGGAGAGAATTTGCCATTAGAACTGTTTTGGAGTCGGTTTACTTACCGTACCACATACCTATTCCTTTTCGGAGTCTGAAACATTCTGGTAAGTGTCCCTTATGTATTCCTCCAGTGTTACGGTTTCAATAATATTAGTTTCAACATTTATAGGGTTACCTGAGATATAATGTTTGATTCTTTGAACATTCACCACCTTCGGATTTGTTCCTTTGAAGTTGTTGATTTTTGTGGCACCGGAATGATAGACCTCCTCGATAACGTAAGGACCTTCCCATTTAGAGAGAAGTTTTCCTGCAAAAAATCTTAAACGAGAGTTGTATAGCAATACATAATCACCTACATTAAACTCGCGCTTTTGTATCCTTTTGTCATGCCATCTTTTAACTTTTTCTTTAAACAACTTGGCATTATCATAAGCTTGGGTTGTCCATTCATCAAGTGAGCCAATGTCAAATAACCTCTTCTCACCGGAAAGTTTGAAATCAAAATTGAGCTCTTTAATGGCCCAATATGCCTTATGTTCTAGTTCGAGAGGTAAGTGACATGCTTTTCCATAAACCATTTTATATGGAGACATACCCATAGGATTTTTATATGCAGTTCTATAGGCCCATATTGCATCATCAAGTTTCTTGGACCAATTCTTTCTAGATCTATTAAAAGTCTTTTGCAAAATTAATTTGAGCTCTCTATTGCTCAATTCTACTTGACCACTAGACTTCGGGTGATAAGGAGATGCAATTCTATGATTAACATCATACTTAGCAAGCATTTTACGGAAAGCACCATGAATAAAATGTGAACCACCATCAGTCATTGAATATCTAGGGACTCCAAACCTCGGAAAAATAACTTCTTTAAGCATCTTAATAGAGGTGTTATGATAAACACTACTAGTTGGAATAGCTTCTACCCACTTACTAACGTAATCAACAGCAAATAAAATATGTGTATATCCATTAGAGGCAGGAAACGGTCCCATATAATCAAAGCCCCATACGTCAAATGGTTCAATAACAAGTGAATAATTCATAGGCATTTCTTGACGTCTACTAATGTTACCAATTCTTTGACATTCATCACAAGATAAGACAAACTTACGAGCATCCTTGAAGAGAGTAGGCCAATAAAAACCGGATTGCAATACCTTATGTGCAGTTCTATCTCTAGCGTGGTGTCCTCCATAAGCCACGGAGTGACACTTGCGTAGGATCTATTCCTGTTCATGCTCAGGTACACAACGTCTAATAACACCATCTACTCCTTCTTTATAAAGATGTGGGTCATCCTAAAAGTAATGTGTTAAATCATAGAAAAACTTTTTCTTTTGCTGGTATGTGAAACTAGGTGGTATAAATTTAGCAACAATGTAATTGGCATAATCAGCATACCATGGAGCAGTTCGAGAAGCATTTAAGACATTTAATTGTTCATCAGGAAAGCTATCATCAATAGGTAGTGGGTCATCAAGAACATTTTCTAACCTAGACAAGTTATCTGCAACGGGGTTCTCAGCTCCCTTTCTATCAATAATATGCAAATCAAATTCTTCTAGCAAGAGAACCCATCTAATAAGTCTAGGTTTAGCATCTTTCTTTTCCATAAGATATTTAATGGCAGCATAATCAGTGTGAATAGTGACTTAAGAATCAACAATAAAAGGTCTGAACTTATCACAAGCAAATACAACTGCTAAGAATTCGTTTTCAGTAGTAGCATAATTTCTCTGGGCACTGTCTAGAGTTTTACTCGCATATTGAATAACTTTTAATTTCTTATCAACTCTTTGTCCTGGAACAACACCTATAGCATAATCACTAGCATCACACATAATTTCAAAAGGTAAATTCCAATCAGGCGGCTGAACGATAGGTGCAGAAATCAATGCTTTCTTAAGTATTTCAAATGCCTCCACACAATCATCATCAAAGACAAACGGTATATCTTTTTGTAATAGATTAGTCAGAGGCTGAGAAATTTTTGAGAAGTCCTTAATGAACCTCCTATAAAAACCGGCATGACCAAGGAAACTCCTTATACCTTTGATGTCCTTAGGACACGACATCTTTTCAATAGCATCAACTTTGGCTTTATCAACTTCAATATCTCTTTCAGAAATTTTATGCCCCAAGACAATACCTTCATTAACCATAAAGTGGCACTTCTACCAATTCAAGACAAGGTTAGTTTCTTCACATCTCTGCAAAACTCGATCAAGGTTGCTCAAGCAATCATCGAAACGGAGAAGTCGTCCATGAAAACCTCACATATCTTTTCACAAAAATCAAAGAATATAGCCATCATGCATCTTTGAAAGGTAGCAGGTGCATTAGATAAACCAAAAGGCATATGTCTGTAAGAAAAAGTACCGAAAGGGCAAGTAAAAGTGGTCTTTGCTTGATCATCAGCTGACACAGGTATTTGAGAGAAACCAGAATAACCATCTAGAAAGCAAAAATGTGTATGTTTGGATAATCTTTCTAGCATTCGATCAATAAATGGCAAGGGGTAATGATCCTTTTTAGTAGCTTTATTTAATTTGCGGAAATCAATTACCATCCTATAACCTGTAATAATTCTTTGCGGAGTCAATTCATCTTTAGCATTAGGAACGATAGTAATACCTCCTTTCTTAGGGACACAATGGACAGGACTTACCCACTGACTATCGGCAACGGGATAAATTATACCTGCCTCAAGGAGCTTTAGTATTTCCTTTCTTACCACTTCTTTCATCTTAGGGTTCAGCCGTCGTTCATGATCAATAACTGGTTTGGCATCTTTCTCCAAATTTATTTTGTGTTGGCATAGAGTGCGACTAATGCCCTTAAGATCATCAAGAGTATATCCAATAGCAGCACGGTGCTTCTTCAGAGTTTTCAATAATTTTTCTTCCTCCTTCTCTGAAAGGTAAGCACTAATAATAATAGGATATATCTTATTTTCATCAAGATAAGCATATTTAAGAGTATCAGGCAACGGTTTAAGATCAAACACGGGATCACCCTTGGGTGGAGAAGGATCCCCTAGGATTTCAACAGGCAAATTGTGTTTCAGAATAGGTCCCTGTTTAAAGAATACTTCATATATTTCCCTTCTTTCATTCATAAACATCTCATTTTCATGTTCTAGCAAATATTGTTCTAAAGGATCACTAGGAGGCACGACAATAGAAGAAGGACCAATAATTTCATCCTTACTAGGCAATTCCTCTTCACGGTGTTGTCTACGAAATTTAGAAAAATTAAACTCATGAGACATATCACCCAAACCAATAGTAACAACATCCTTTTTGCAGTCTATCTTAGCATTAACAGTGTTCAAGAAGGGTCTACCAAATATAATGGGACAAAAGCTATCTTGAGGGGAACCACGAATAAGAAAATCAGCAGGATATTTAGTTTTCCCACACAAGACTTCAACATCTCTAACAATTCCAATTGGTGAAATAGTACCTCTATTGGCAAATTTAATGGTGACATCAATATCTTCTAACTCAGCGGGTGCAATATCATGCATAATTTCTTGATATAAATAAATAGGTATTGCACTAGCACTAGCACCCACATCACACAAGCCATGATAACAATGATCTCCAATTTTAACAGAAATAACAGGCATGCCTACCACAGGTCTATGTTTATCTTTAGCACCAGGTTTAGCAATTCTAGCAGTTTCCTCACAGAAATAAATAACATGCCCATCAATATTATCAGCCAAGAGATCCTTAACAATAGCAATATTAGGTTAAACTTTAACTTGCTCAGGAGGTTTGTGTGTCCTAATATTACTTTTGTTGACTACAGTTGAAGCTTTAGCATGATCCATTATCCTAATAGGACAAGGTGGTTTCTCAGCATAAGCAGTAGGAACAATAGGATCATTATAAGTGATAGTCTTTTCTTCTACTTTAATAGGTTCAACTACTTTTACTTCTATGGGAGGATGATATTTAAACCACTTCTCCTTAGGGAGATCAACATGAGCAGCAAAAGATTCACAAAAAGAAGCTACTATCTTAGAGTCAAGTCCATATTTAGTGCTAAATTTACGGAAAACATCGGTATCCATAAAAGATTTGACACAATCAAACTTAGGTGTTATACCTGACTCCATACCTTCGTCGAGATCCCAATTTTCAGAGTTGCGTTTAATTCTTTCCAATAAATCCCACTTGAATTCAATAGCCCTCATCATAAAAGAACCAGTACAAGAAGTATCGAGCATGGAGCGATTGTTGTGAGAAAGCCGAGCATAAATTTTTTGAATAATCATTTCTCTTGAGAGCTCATGATTGGGGCATGAATATAACATTGACTTAAGCCTCCCCAAGCTTGAGCGATGCTTTCTCATTCGCGAGGCCAAAAATTATATATATAATTACGATCACGATGAACAAGATGCATAGGATAAAACTTATGATGAAATTCCAGTTTCAATCGCTTGTAGTCCCATGATCCCAGATCATCATGATAGCCAATACCATGTCAATGCATCTCCCTTCAAAGATAAAGGGAAAACCTTCTTCTTGATAACATCATCGGGCATACCTGCAAGCTTAAATAATCCACAAACTTCATCCACATAGATTAAGTGTAAATCGGGATGCAATGTTCCATCTCCTGCAAAAGGAATAGCTTGCAGTTTCTCTATCATACCCGAAGGAAGTTCAAAGTAAACATTTTCATTTTCAGTAGGTTCAGTAGGTTGAGGAGAAACTCTTTGCTCTACTGGTAAAGGTGAAGATACCCCAAACAAGCCCCTCAAAGGATTACTTTCCATAGTAACAAGTGACAGTAAATTTCAGCACACTATATAAATTTTTTCCTTACCAAATTCCACCTACCAAAGGCGCTTCACTCCCCGGCAACGGCGCCAGAAAAGAGTCTTGATGACCCTCAAGTATAGGGGATCTATCGTAGTCCTTTCGATAAGTAAGAGTGTCGAACCCAACGAGGAGCAGAAGGAAATGATAAGCGGTTTTCAGCAAGGTATTCTCTGCAAGCACTGAAATTATCGGTAACAGATAGTTTTGTGATAAGGTAATTTATAATGGGTAACAAGTAACAAGTGTAAATAAAGTGCAGAAATATGGCCCAATCCTTTTTGTAGCAAAGGACAAGCCTGTACTAACTCTTATATAGAGAAAAACGCTCCCGAGGACACATGGGAATTATCGTCAAGCTAGTTTTCACCACGTTCATATGATTCGCGTTCGGTACTTTGAATTTGATATGTAGGTGAACCGGTGCTAGGGTGCTGCCCTTACTTGGAAAAGCATCCCACTTATGATTAACTCCTATTGCAAGCATCCGCAACTACAAAAGAAGTATTAAGGTAAACCTAACCATACCATGAAACATATGGATCCAAATCAGCCCCTTATGAAGCAACGCATAAACTAGGGTTTAAGCTTCTGTCACTCTAGCAACCCATCATCTACTTATTACTTCCCAATGCCTTCCTCTAGGACCAAATAATGGTGAAGTGTCATGTAGTCGACGTTCACATAACACCACTAGAGGAGAGACAACATACGTCTCATCAAAATATCCAACGAATACCAAATTCACATGACTACTAATAGCAAGACTTCTCCCATGTCCCCAGGAACAAACATAACTACTCACAAAGCATATTCATGGTCATGATCAGAGGGCTATTAATATGCATATAGGATCTGAACATATGATCTTCCACCAAGTAGACCAACTAGCATCAACTACAAGGAGTAATCAACACTACTAGCAACCTACATGTACCAATCCCAGACTTAGAGACAAGAATTGGATACAAGAGATGAACTAGGGTTTGAGAGGAGATGGTGCTGGTGAAGATGTTGATGGAGATTGCCCTCTCCCGATGAGAGGAGCGTTGGTGATGACGATGGAGATGATTTCCCCCTCCCAGAGGGAAGTGTCCCCGGCAGAACAGCTCCGCCGGAGCCCTAGATTGGTTCCGCCTCGTGGCGGCGGAGTCTCGTCCCGAAAGCTTGCTTATGATTTTTCCTCGGACGAAAGACTTCATATAGCAGAAGATGGGCACTGGAGGGCCACCAGGGGGCCCACGAGGCAGGGGGGCGCGCCCCCCACCCTCGTGGCCAGGGTGTGGGCCCCCTCTGGTATTTTCTTCGCTCAGTATTTTCTTATTATTTCCAAAAACAACTCCGTCGAGTTTCAGGACTTTTGGAGTTGTGCAGAATAGGTCCCTAATATTTGTTCCTTTTCCAACCCAGAATTCCAGCTGCCGGCATTCTCCCTCTTTATGTAAACCTTGTAAAATAAGAGAGGATAGGCATAAGTATTGTGACATAATGTGTAATAACAGCCCATAATGTAATAAATATCAATATAAAAGCATGATGCAAAATGGACGTATCACCGGTCAACGCGGATCTCCGAGCCGGAGATCCTGAGATCCGTCCGGCCTTCAGTCGCTGCGTGTTGTCGCTCAACTGTGGCATGGCGGCGCTTGACGACCAGATTGACGGCAAAGTGCTGATGGTAACCATCAACGGCGACCGGCCGATTTCTTCATCAGGTTCCGGACAACTTTCGACTACAGTCGTGTGTTCGAATCTTCCCGGCGTTTGTTCTGCGATGGCGCGCTGGTGAGCTTTGATCGGTGGCACCCAGGATGGGTTTCGGTGCCCACTGAGCTTGAGTTTTTAACAAAGCTTACCTTCCACGGCATGCCTCGACGTGCTTGGAACAACGAGTCCATGAATGAGCTTATCAACGACCTTGGAGGTGATCTCGTAAGTATGTTTGTTCCTCCAGATAGCTGGGCTCTGACGGTTATGGCATGGATGAAGAAGCCGTCCACTGATACGTCTCCAACGTATCTATAATTTTTGATTGCTCCATGCTATATTATCTACTGTTTTGGACATCATTGGGCTTTATTATCTACTTTATATTATTTTTGGGACTAACCTATTAACCGGACGCCCAACCCAGAATTGTTGTTTTTTTGCCTATTTCACAGTTTCGAAGAAAAGGAATATCAAATGGAGTCCAAATGGAATGAAACCTTCGGGAACGTGATTTTCTCACCGAACATGGTCCAGGAGACTTGGACCCTATGTCAAGAAACGAAGGAGGAAGCCACGAGGTAGGGGGCGCACCCCCCCCCCCAGGGTGCGCCCTCCACCATCGTGGGCCCCCTGTTGCTCCACCAACGTACTCCTTCCTCCTATATATACCTACGTACACCCAAACGATCAGAGACGGAGCCAAAAACCTAATTCCACTACCGCAACCTTCTGTACCCACGAGATCCCATCTTGGGGCCTGTTCCGGAGCTCCGCCGGAGGAGGCACCCATCACGGAGGGCTTCTACATCAACACCATAGCCTCTCTGATGAAGTGTGAGTAGTTTACCTCAGACCTTCGGGTCCATAGTTAGTAGCTAGATTGCTTCTTCTCTCTTTTTGGATCTCAATACAATGTTCTCCCCCTCTCTCGTGGAGATCTATTCGATGTAATCTTATTTTTGCGGTGTGTTTGTTGAGACCGATGAATTGTGGGTTTATGATCAAGATTATCTATGAACAATATTTGAATCTTCTCTGAATTCCTTTATGTATGATTGGTTATCTTTGCAAGTCTCTTCGAATTATCAGTTTGGTTTGGCCTACTAGTTTGGTTTTTCTTGCAATGGGAGAAGTGCTTAGCTTTGGGTTCAATCTTGCGTGTCCTTTCCTCAAAGGATGAGGGGCACCAAGGCACGATTGTATTGTTGCCACCGAGGATAACAAGATGGGTTTTTTTATCATATTGCATGGATTTATCCCTCTACATCATGTCATCTTGCTTAAGGCGTTACTCTGTTTTCATGAACTTAATACTCTAGATGCATGCTGGATAGCGGTCGATGAGTGGAGTAATAGTAGTAGATGCAGGCAGGAGTCGGTCTACTTGTCTCGGACATGATGCCTATATACATGATCATACCTAGATATTCTCATAACTATGCTCAATTCTGTCAATAGCTCAACAGTAATTCGTTCACCCACCGTAAAATACTTATGCTCATGAGAGAAGCCACTAGTGAAACCTATGGCCCCCGGGTCTATCTTCATCATATTAATCTTCCAATACTTAGTTATTTACTTGCTTTTATTTTACTTTGCATCTTTATCACAAAAATACCAAAAATATCATCCTATCATATCTCACTCTTGTAAGTGACCGTGAAGGGATTGAAACCCCTTATCGCGTTGGTTGCGAGGAGTTACTTGTATTGTGCAGGTGCGAGGGACTCGCGCGTAGCCTTCTACTGGATTGATACCTTGGTTCTAAAAAACTGAGGGAAATACTTACGCTACTTTGCTGCATCACCCTTTCCTCTTCAAGGAAATCCAATGCATTGCTCAAGAGGTAGCAGAGAAGATTTTTGGCGCCGTTGCCGGGGAGTCCACGCAAAAGTCAACATACCATGTACCTATCACAATCCCTTATCTCCCGCATTAAATTATTTTCCTTTTGCCTCTCGTTTTTCCTCTCCCACACTTCACCCTTGTCGTTTTATTCGCCCTTTTACCGTTCGTCTATTCGTTTGCCTTTATGTCTTTCTTGGCTCGTTTGCTCGCTTGGCTGAAATAGTTGAGTATTTATTCCTAAAACAGAGAAGCTAAGATCTATGGATCCTCATCCGCTTGCTAATCTTTTTAAGAGATCCAATGTTAATGAACCAATTGCTAGTGAGTTTTGTGCACTAGATTATCTTTATGAAGTTTTTCTTGAAATTTGTGAATCTAAAAATTGTGATGAAGAAATTTATGAAGAGATTCATGATAGCTCCTTGATTAAAAAGCATGATTGCAATAATTTTATTATAAATTCTCTTGATGTCAATTGTGTTAATAATATGCAAAACCCTAAGCTTGGGGATGCTAGTTTTGCTATGTCTACTACTTGTTGCAATGATCATGACTGGGGTGATTCTTCTTATGATCTTGAAAATTTATCTAATCCCCATGATGAATATGAGATTGATAATATTGTTTGCAATAATATTGAAAGTGGGTTTGGAAGAGTGTCAACTTTAGGTCCCACATATTTGGAGAATATTCAATCTTATGATTTTTTTTATAAAAGTGGGTTTGGAGAGGTCATGACTTTAGTTAATGTTAATCCCACTATTTCGGAAGAGTGTCAACTTTGCATGCATGTGGATCGTGTTTAAAATATTTTATGTGATAGCTATTTTATTGAATTTTCTTATAATCCCACATGTAATTATTATGAGAGAGGAAAATATGGTCGTAAATATTTTCATGTTACTAAATTACCTCACGTTATGTTGAGATTGCTATTGTTCCTTTCCGCTTCCTAGCATATGCTAGTTTTTGCTTGCTATGATAATTTATTTTTCTATAAGATGCCTATGCATAGGAAGTATGTTAGACTTAGATGTGTTTGTCATGTGTTTTATGATGCTCTCTTTGTGCTTCAATTCTTGTCTTTCATGTGAGCATCATTAAAATTATCAATGCCTAGCTAAAAGGCTTTAAAGAAAAGCGCTTGTTGGGAGACAACCCAATATTTTTCCTTGCTATTATTCAATAAATATTTGTTCTAGCCTATGGTTATATGTGTTTTTATGTTTTAATTAGTTTTTGTGCCAAGTTAAACCTATAGGATCTTCTTGGATGATAGTTATTTGATCTTGCTGTAATTTCCAGAAACTTTCTGTTCACGAAAGCAATTGTTAAAAATCACCAGAATGTGATAAAATAGTGATTCCAATTTCTGCTTGTCAATAAACAAATTTCCTATGTCTTACTATTTTGGCTTATTTTTTTGAGTTCCAGAAGTTTGCGTTAGTTACAGATTACTACAGACTGTTCTGTTTTTGACAGATTCTGTTTTTCGTGTGTTGTTTGCTTATTTTGATGAATCTATGGCTAGTAAAATAGTTTATAAACCATAGAGAAGTTTTAATACAGTAGGTTTAACACCAATATTAATAAAGAATGAGTTCATTACAGTACCTTGAAGTGTTCTTTTGTTTTCTTTCGCTAACGGAGCTCACGAGATTTCTGTTGAGTTTTGTGTTGTGAAGTTTTCAAGTTTTGGGTGAAAGATTTTAGATGGATTATGGAACTAGGAGTGGAAAGAGCCTAAGCTTGGGGATTCCCATGGAACCCCCAAGATAATGTAAGGACACCAAAAAGCCAAAGCTTGGGGATGCCCTGGAAGGCATCCCCTCTTTCGTCTACTTCCATCGGTAACTTTACTTGGAGCTATATTTTTATTCACCACATGATATGTGTTTTGCTTGGAGCGTCTTGTATGATTTGAGTATTTGCTTTTTAGTTTACCATAATCATCCTTGCTGTACACACCTTTTGTGAGAGCCATACATGATTTGGAAATTATCAGAATACTCTTTGTGCTTCACTTATATCTTTTAGAGCACGGTGGTGGATTTGTTTTATAGAAACTATTGATCTCTCATGCTTCACTTAGATTATTTTGAGAGTCTTACATAGCATGGTAATTTGCTTAAATAATATTAATATGCTAGGTATTCAAGAATAGTAAAAACCTTCTTATGAGTGTTTTGAATACTAAGAGAAGTTTGATGCTTGATGATTGTTTTGAGATATGGAGGTAATAATATCAAAGTCGTGCTAGTTGAGTAGTTGTGAATTTTGAGAAATGCTTGTGTTGAAGTTTGCAAGTCCCGTAGCATGCACGTATGGTAAATGTTATGTAACAAATTAGAAACATGAGGTGTTCTTTGAATTTCCTCCTTATGAGTGGCGGTCGGGGACGAGCGATGGTCTTTTCCTACCAATCTATACCCCTAGGAGCATGCGCATAATGCTTGGTTTTGATGACTTGTAGATTTTTGCAATAAGTATGTGAGTTCTTTATGACTAACGTTGAGTCCATGGATTATACGCACTCTCACCCTTCCATCATTGCTAGCCTCTTCGGTACCGTGCATTGCCCTTTCTCACATTGAGAGTTGGTGCAAACTTCACGTGCATCCAAACCCCGTGATACGATCGCGCCTATCACACATAAGCTTCCTTATATCTTCCTCAAAACAGCCACCATACCTACCTATTATGGCATTTCCATAGCCATTCCGAGATATATTGCCATGCAACTTTCCATCATTTCGTTCATCATGACATATTCATCATTGTCATATTGCTAGCATGATCATGTAGTTGACATAGTATTTGTGGCAAAGCTACCATTCATAATTCTTTCATACATGTCACTCTTGGTTCATTGCATATCCCGGTACACCGCCAGAGGCATTCATATAGAGTCATACTTTGTTCTAGTATCGAGTTGTAATCATTGAGTTGTAAATAAATAGAAGTGTGATGATCATCATTTTCTAGAGCATTGTCCCAAGTGAGGAATAAAAAAAGGCCATAAAAAGAGAAGGCCCAAAAAATGAGAGAAAAAGAGAGAAGGGACAATGCTACTATACTTTGCCACACTTGTGCTTCAAAGTAGCACCATAATCTTCATGATAGAGAGTCTCTTGTTTTATCACTTTCATATACTAGTGGGAATTTTTCATTATAGAACTTGGCTTGTATATTCCAACAATGGGCCTCCTCAAGTGCCCTAGGTCTTCGTGAGCAAGCAAGTTGGATGGACACCCACTTAGTTTCTTTTGTTGAGCTTTCATACATTTATAGCTCTAGTGCATCCGTTGCATGGCAATCCCTACTCCTTGCATCAACATCAATCGATGGGCATCTCCATAGCTCATTGATTAGCCTCGTTGGTGTTAGACTTTCTCTTTTTTTGTCTTCTCCACATAACCCCCATCATCATATTCTATTCCACCTATAGTGCTATGTCCATGGCTCATGCTCATATATTGCGTGAAAGTTTATAGGTTTGAGATTACTAAAGTATGAAACAATTGCTTGGCTTGTCATCGTGGTTGTGCATGATGAGAGCATTCTTGTGTGACGAAAATAGAGCATGACTAAACTATATGATTTTGTAGGGATGAACTTTCTTTGGCCATCTTATTTTGAGAAGACATAATTGCTTATCTAGTATGCTTGAAGTACTATCATTTTTATGTCAATATGAACTTTCGTCTTGAATCTTTCAGATCTGAATATTCATACCACAATTAAGAAGAATTACATTGAAATTATGCCAAGTAGCACTCCGCATCAAAAATTATCTTTTTTATCATTTACCTACTCGAGGACGAGCAGGAATTAAGCTTGGGGATGCTTGATACGTCTCCAACGTATCTATAATTTTTTATTGCTCCATGCTATATTATCTACTGTTTTAGACATTATTGGGCTTTATTATCCACTTTTATATTATTTTTGGGACTAACCTATTAATCAGAGGCCCATCCCAGAATTGTTGTTTTTTGTCTATTTCAGAGTTTCGAAGAAAAGGAATATCAAACGGAGTCCAAACGGAATGAAACCTTCGGGAACGTGATTTTCTCACCGAACATGATCCAGGAGACTTGGACCCTATGTCAAGAAACGAAGGAGGAAGCCACGAGGTAGGGGGCGCGCCCACCCCCCAGGGCACGCCCTCCACCCTCGTGGGCCCCCTGTTGCTCCACCGACGTACTCCTTCCTCCTATATATACCTACGTACCCCCAAACGATTAGAGACGGAGCCAAAAACCTAATTCCACCGCCGCAACCTTCTGTACCCACGAGATCCCATCTTGGGGCCTGTTCCGGAGCTCCGCCGGAGGAGGCACCCACCATGGAGGGATTCTACATCAACACCATAGCCTCTCCGATGAAGTGTGAGTAGTTTACCTCAGACCTTCGGGTCCATAGTTAGTAGCTTGATGGCTTCTTCTCTCTTTTTGGATCTCAATACAATGTTCTCCCCCTCTCTCGTGGAGATTTATTCGATGTAATCTTCTTTTTGTGGTTTTTTGTTGAGACTTATGAATTGTGGGTTTATGATCAAGATTATCTATGAACAATCTTTGAATCTTCTCTGAATCCTTTATGTATGATTGGTTATCTTTGCAAGTCTCTTTGAATTATCAGTTTGGTTTGGCCTACTAGATTGGTTTTTCTTGCAATGTGAGAAGTGCTTAGCTTTGGGTTCAATCTTGCGTGTCCTTTCCCAAAGGATGAGGGGCAGCAAGGCACGATTGTATTGTTGCCATCGAGGATAACAAGATGGGGTTTTTATCATATTGCATGAATTTATCCTCTACATCATGTCATCTTTCTTAAGGCGTGCTACTCTGTTTTCATGAACTTAATACTCTAGATGCATGCTTTGGATAGCGGTTGATGAGTGGAGTAATAGTAGTAGATGCGCATGAGAGTCGGTCTACTTGTCTCGGACGTGATGCCTATATACATGATCGTACTTAGATATTCTCATAACGATGCTCAATTCTGTCAATTGCTCAACAGTAATTCGTTCACCCACCGTAAAACACTTATGCTCATGGGAGAAGCCACTAGTGAAACCTATGGCCCCCGGATCTATCTTCATCATATTAATCTTCCAATACTTAGTTATTTCCTTTTATTTTTTACTTTTCTTTTATTTTACTTTGCATCTTTATCACAAAAATACCAAAAATATTATCCTATCATATCTATTAGATCTCACTCTCGTAAGTGACCGTGAAGGGATTGACAACCCCTTATCGCGTTGGTTGCGAGGAGTTATTTGTATTGTGCAGGTGCGAGGGACTCGTGCGTAGCCTCCTACTGGATTGATACCTTGGTTGTCAAAAACTGAGGGAAATACTTATGCTACTTTGCTGCATCACCCTTTCCTCTTCAAGGAAATCCAACGCAGTGCTCAAGAGGTAGCATCCACCATACCGAAGGTGATTGGTGTTGAGATACCGGTGCAGGAACCGGGGTTGTACTATTCGTCGCCACGAAGGCCACCGTAGGCCACGTTAGGGATGTACCTGTTGTCGGATTTCGGGTTCCGGCAGACCCTTGAGGTTCGAACACTGGGGTGCGCGTGGAGATCTCGCCTTCTACCTACCTGCACCTCGCCGCCTCGCTAGGATCTAAACTACGAGAGGAACAACACAAGAGACACAAGGTTTATACTAGTTCGGGCCACCATTGTGGTGTAATACCCTACTCTAGTTTGTGGTGTGGTGGATTGCCTCTTGGGCTGATGGTGATGAACAATACATGGAAGAACAGCCTCGCGAGGGTCTGTTCTTGGCCGGGGCGATGAACTGCTTGGAGGAGTTCGCTCTCTCTCTCTCTCTCTCTCTCTCTCTCTCTCTCTCTCTCTCTCTATTCAAGATTCAAGATGCCTCTAGCCCTGTTCTGGATCCCGGATCAAGCTCTCTCTTTCCAGATGCCCCTAGCTCTGTGCGTGGCTAGTCCTATTTATAGACAGAGGCCCTGGGCCTCTTCCCAAATATTGAGCGGGAAGGGCGCCAACAATTGGCCATTTTGAAGGGGAACATCTGGTACACTTAACCTGACTAAAGTCGGTCCTCGCCTGCCAAAGGCTCTGGTGGTGACGCCGGCTTGGGCTCCACAACGACTTCCTTCCTGCCGTTGGGCTGATCTTGGTCTTGTTGCACCGAAATGGACGCCTTTGCTTGATGCTCTCGCCTGCGCTTGCTCCCTTTGCACCAAAGAGGAAAGGAGGACATCATGGGATGGCGCCACCGGCGCCTTTGGTCGTCATGGCTTGCGTCATGGGCACCTCGTGAGGTACCCCGCCTTGATCTCTCCGCCTCCTCGCGAGCTAGCCTGATGAGGCCGTGCCTGAGGAAGCTCCCTGTCGTCCGCCCCGCGAGGCTTGGCCCCTCGCGAGGGTCTTGAGCTTGTGTTGATGAAGATGGGCCGTGATGGGGCCCCCTTTGAGCCACGCTGCAGGCCGAAGGCAGGCAAGTCTGGGGACCCCCGTTCCCAGAATGCCGTCACCTGTATCGAGTGTTTGTGCATGTCGATGAAGTGGTCAATCCATCAATCGAAGTCCTGCCGCCGCCGCTGGTGCCAGGGTCCGTCAACGACGTCCATTACAGGAGTCAACGTCAGACTTTCCCCATGTTGCTTGGAACGATGGATGGCACAGGGCCTAATCCATCGCGCGACGGAGGCCACTACTTCTTTGGGAGAAGAGGCGGGGCTGGCTGCCTGGATGTGCTCTAATTTGAGGTAACAACTGAATCTTGTCAGATACTGGTTAAATCCGAGCTATGGATGTGAAGCACTGATGTGCCAGTACATTTGATTGTGACCTGTTCTAATTTTGTACCTGAACTTTTTTTAGAAAGGGCTGTACGTCAACTTAATGTGCTAGCAGAACTTATTGTGTTGTCTGTCTGTTTTCTTTGCACAACGTTCAAGATATTTCTCTGTCATTGATAAAGACGATGAACCATTATGTATGAGTTCGTTGGTTTCAACATAGCGATACCCGTAGCGATCCACTGCTTCCATCCTGACTATGCCACCTGCGTGAAATTTTTGTATGCAAGTTAAGTGTGCTATGATGTTCTATATGATTGTGTCAACTATATAAGTTTTTACTGAGCATCAGCAATGCATATGGCTGAAAGATGTATTTACAAGCATCGAGCGATGGGTCTCTCTCTCTCACACAGACACACACACACGCGCACGCGCACGCACACACGCACAAGTGGGACCCGTTAAATTATTTATTTGCTCGTGACAGCTTTTAATTAGGTTCCACTGTAATCTAACTTTTTTCTTAAGTTATTAATTGAGCTCAAGACTTGAAAAGTTGTACAGAAGCCTTGTTTGGGCCTTTCCGGCGTCGCTGAATGTGGACTGAGTAGCCATGTTAGGTTGTACTGTACTACACAGGCCTTTTTTTTTCAACATCAGCAATGCAACTGGGCCAACAGTTGTACACAATATCCGGGTCAACTTGTTATTCTCCACCCCGCTGGGCTGCAAACTTTCCTAGGAGGTATGCATTAGGCTTAACAAGAAAATGGACTTTAAGAAATAATAAATGGGATGCAATTATAATAACTAGGCAGCAACTATAAAAAAATGCACCAAACGCGTAATTACTTTAAAAAATATATTATTTTTGGAATTTGAAAATTTTAATTTCATTACTTGTTGTGCGCGCAATATTTCGTTGGATTTTAACGCAATACAACGTTATTTTGAAATTATATTTAATCTGACTAGAAATTTCGGACAAAAATATTTCGGATCCCATAAAAATGTGGGAATTTTCTTTGAATTATGTTTTGAGCGGTTGGTTGAAATTATTAATCGTTGTCCTAGCTAGAAAATGGGATGTACTTTTAACAAACTGTAAATGGGTTGTAGTAAATTCCATTAGAATTTAAAAATGGGTTGTACATTCTTACAAATCACAAATGGGCTATATGTTCTCTGCCACACACTTGTGGGCCTTCTAAGTTGACGCGTCCCCTAAAAAAAACTAAGTTGACGCGTATGCAAAGCTTTTTCAACAACACACGGTTCTGGCAGTTGTGGCTGTTGGATGTCCATCCAACGGATGTCGTGCTTCTTCTTCAATCTCGGATATTCTTGCTTCAGCCGCCCAAAAAATGATTCCTCCCCTGACATCTAGGGCGCACCGTTTCGGAGGTTGACCTATGGGCCTACTAAGTTGACGTGTACGAAGGGCTTTGTCAACTTAGTCAATCTAAACGATTCTAGCTGAAGTGACCGTACGATATCCATCCAACGGCCGTAGTGCTTCTTCAACCTCTGGTCTTCTTGCTCCAGCCGCCCAAAGTAGCGCCGGTCGTGCCGCGTGCTCCTGCCTCCCGTGGCCCGCTGGGATGCTGCGGAGGCCTCACCGCCCCTACTACTCCCACCGATGGCCATGCCATCTCTCTACTCACCCACACCCCCTGTTATTCTGCGGCGACGACAACCTCACACCGCAGCCGAACCAGTGAACCCTTGTACTCCTCTCCGCGTGGGCTTCCATTGCCGCGTCTTCCCCTACTCTACGTCGTCCCCTTCCTAGGCCTCGCCATCGCCCACCGCCCTGGTGCTCTCGGCGCGGCATGGTCAACGTGGTCAAGGAACGGCTTCCATCGGACGTGGACTGTACGTGGAGAGGCTGACAGCTGGGTCCACGTCCGCAGCAAGGAAGTGCCTCCTTATTACGCGAAAAATAATTATTCCTCCACCTGACAGTGGGGACCCATCGGACGGGCCACCGTATTTCGCAAAAAAACGTTACCGCCGCTGACAGCTCGGACCCACCAGCTATATCTTCACACGCAAAGAAGTGCCTCCTTATTACGCACAAAAATGAATACTCCCCCTGTTAGCTGGGACCCAGTATAGTGGCAGGCTGACTTGTGGGACTACTAAGTTGACGGGGATGGAGGGCTTTGTCAACTTAGTCAATATGCACGATTCTAGCTCTAGTGACCGTACGATGTCCATCCAACGACCGTAGTGCTTCTAGAACCTCTGGTCTTCTTGCTCCAGTCGCCCAAACCAGCGCCGGTCGTGCCTCGTGCTCCTGCCTCCCGTGGCCGGCTGTGCTGCCGCGGAGGCCTCACCGCCCCCTACTACTCCCACTCCTGGCCAGGCCATCCCTCCACTCACCCACACCCCCTGTTATTCTGCGGCGACGACAGCCTCACACTGCAGCCGAACCAGTGAACCCTCATACTCCTCTCCGTGTGGGCTTCCACTGTTGCGTCTTCGCTGGCTCTGCGTCGTCCCCTTCCTAGGCCTCGCCGTCGTCCACCGCCCTGGTGCTCTCAGCGTGGCGTGGTCAACGTGGTCAAGGAATGGCTTTCATCAGACGTGGACTGTACGTGGAGAGGCTGACAGCCGGGTCCACGGCCGTAGCAAGGAAGTGCCTCCTTATTACGCGCAAAATAACTATTTCTCCACCTGACAGCGGGGACCCACTAGATGGGCCTCCGTATTTCATGAAAAAAACATTTCCCCCTGACTGCTAGGACCCACCAGCTACATCTTCGCACGCAAGGAAGTGCGTCCGAGCAAAAAAAAAACGATTCGCCCCCTGACTGCTGGGACCCACCAGCTACATCTTCGCACGCAAGGAAGTGCCTGACAGTCGGGGCCCACCTGGTCAAAGCGTATGTAGTGTTGTCATTATGGTCGCGAACATGTACGTACATACTGGTCGATGTAGAGGCGCGCATGTGTCGTAGTAGAGGCGCGCACGTAGCATGTACACGTACGTACATCACCCAGGGTGCAAGAAAGTAAATATGGCCACGTACGTACATACGGGCGAGGTCTCGAACGCCTACTCGCGCGTACATACGGCCAGGGCTCGTGTACATGGCTGGGTCGGAACAGAGAAACTGCGTCATCGTCGTGTTCATGGGGAGGCAACGAAATGCGTCGTGTTCATCGGGAGGCAACGGAACGCATGGGAGCCAACCGGCTTGGACGGAACAACTAATGGAAACGAGGCTTGGCGTACCGCGGAACGGAGGAAACGGCCTTGTGTTCAACCGGCCACATTCAAAACGGGATCCTGTTCATCGGGAGGGGTCTGGCGTACCGCAAAATGGAGGAAACGGACCTCCTACGATCGAAACGAGGGTCCTGTTGATCGGGAGGGGTGTGGTGTACCGCAAAACGGAGGAAACAGACTTGTGTTGGAGCGCTACGGTCGAAACGGGGGTCCTGTTCATCGGGAGGGCTGTGGCGTACCGCAAAACGGGACTCCACGGGATACTGTTCATCTCCACCGTCGACCCCCTCCAGCCTCCACGGGCTACTGTTCATCCACTGCCGACCTCCTCCGGCCTCCACATGCGACTGTTCATCCATGGGCTCCTGTTCATCCAGCCTCCACCGTGTGCTACACCACCGGCTACTGTTCAACCAGCCCTCTCCACGGGCTACTGTTCAACCACCCCTCCACGGGCTACTGTTCATCCAGCCCTCCACCGTCTACTGTTCATCCAGCCCTCCACGGGGTAGCCCTTTTCATCCATCCCTCCACGGGGTCCTGTTCATCCAGCCCCAACCGGCTCGATCGATCGGGGTCCTGTTAATCCAGAGGCAACACCACGGGGTCCTGTTCATCCACCCCCACCGGGAGCTGTTCATCCAAATCCCCCATCAATGCTCACTGTTCATCCAGAGGTAGCATCGATCGGCTTCAGTTAGCAACAGTAGGGAAGGAATCCCTCGATCGGATTCAGTTAACAGCCATCGATCGATCGCTCGGGTTCAGTAACGCGTAGCCTGTAGTGCCATCGCTCGGGTTTAGTTAGAGCCCAACGCCTCGCTCTGGTTCAGTTAGAGCCCAACGCCTCGCTCTGGTTCAGTTAGAGCCCAACGCCTCGCACCCACGCGCGTGCGTGTACGAGAGAAATGCGCATCGCTCGGCCCCGACCACCCACCGTAACCAGGAACACCCCGATATTTTCCTCGCCCTCGCTTCTACCACGGTTTTTTCCGTCATGTACGGCCCAAAGAACGTCATGCAGCTGCGTCTCCGGCCTGCCCAGGATGAAAAGCCCATTTTCTGTCATGATTTTTTGTCCTAGAAGTAGGACCCCACCACATCTATGATGATACCGTGTTTTGTCACAATTATTGTCATAAGTATGACATAAAAAAAATTCGTTTGGCCCAAAATATCACGGATGTGTCTTTTTTTGTAGTGAAATGGAATGCACAAACCATCATTTGCATCCCTAACAGTACTCCATTATTTTGCAGGGACCAGTCATCCCTCGATCAAAATAAGGTCGCCGATCCTGGATGTGCATTTGCATCCGCGATTCGGTCTAACCTGGAAGCTTGTAGCTGACTTTGGCATATTGGGATCAACTATCTTAGTAGTCGTTACCCATGGTACCACTGATGTGCAACATGGTCACACAATCTACCACGATCGGACCATCACCATCTACCAAGGTATTCCATTTAGTATTATATTTTTTAACCCTCTCGCCTTCTCTTTCATTGTTGTACTGCTTACTAGTACTAGTAGGAGTACTTTTTACCTTGGAGGACGCGTATAGCTAGCTAGGCCCTTGAAGACTTGAACCCACTAGCTCCCACCATTTTTGTTTTTCCATGTCTTACTATCTCATCCATGTAGCCAAGAGTGGCTATATATAATATGCCGGTTATTTTACTTCCTCTATACCGGAGTAGTACTATTTGCTGCACAAAATTACTGACCGCCATATTTGAGCACAACATTATTATGCATGGACCTTGACTATGTACCTCACCATGTGTCCAGATCTGAGATGCTGCGTGCACCAGATGAACAGCGCCGAGTTCGACCCCCGTGATGCTACGTGGGTACCGAGGAACACTCTTAGAGAGTACTCGCTTTTCATTGGGGACAGCTACCGCATTGTGAAGCGGATGCCACCTTCCGTGCACGACACCGAAGGCCTGCCATTCATGAAGCATGGTTGTGTCTTCAGTGTGCACCGCTGGATGAACGACATGCTGGGACACGCTATCCCTGATTTATGCCGCTTCAGCTTGGATGAGTCTCCATCGTGTGGAACCGGACTAGAAAGCTGTGACAATGATTCCCGTTGCCCACCGCTATGGATCGTGCCATCCATGAAGAACACCTAGGACTGGAACCTGGAGGAGGACATGTAGCCCATCTATAACGTGTAAGTGGAGTATGGTAAATTGTTAACGGTAGCGCTGTGAATATATGTAGACTAGTCATGCACAAATTTATCACATGAAGTGGAGATGAACTTGTGTGGCATACTGGCATTTGTCCTTTAGAAATTATTACTAGTAAATGTGTTATGTGTACGTGCAACTTGTGTGATTGTTGCACGGGCTCCAACACTTTCTCTGAGAATAAAGGTGGCACAACTTTGGATATAGGTGATGTGGCGGCATCATACAGTAGCATCGTTCTCTATAGTTGTAGTATACTCCTAATAGGATGACAACTCCTATAAAACCTTGCGCTTGGCTCTTTGCCTCTTCAGGAGGTTCAACAGTTCGTAATCATGTGAACCTTGCACTTGGCTCTTCGCCTCTTCGAAATGTCCAACAATGATGATACTATAGTACAATATTCTTCTGGAAATCTGACACCAATTGAACTACTGCACGTCCACCGCGAGGGAGAGGGAGAGGGCGTTGTAGTAAAAACCCTCTCCTCGTCCTGTGAGCTACCGCGTGCGTGGGCGAGGGAGAGGCGTAGTAAGCAAGCTTCTCCTCATTTGGCGAGTTGACAGGACACATTAAAGCAGTACTAGTGCTAGTCCATACTGCGTCCTTTCCGGTTAATATGGCTTAATTTGAAACAAGAAAAATACACTGGCGGACAATATATGTAACAATACGCTCTTTACGGTCACTATATAGTTTTGCGGTGATTATACGATCACTAGCTCATCGTAGAGCACCGTATTTCACCCTACTGATTGGCCACATAGTCGACGTGGCACTTTGTTGACTGGTTAAATTTTCACTGGTTTCTGGGTCCCACCTGTCAGTTGGCAGAGCAAAGATATCAGTTAAACAAAACTTTACACAGGTGCGACAGGAGTCCAACACTTGCGCGCGAACCACCCTGGCTGTGTATGTGAGTGCATGCACATGTACTCCCTCGCTCTTCCAACAAAGAGTGTACATCGGCTAAAAAACAAAGAGTGTACATCTACACTTCCAATGCATTTAGCCTTTAATCTACTCCCTCCTTTCCGGTTTATAAGGCTCAAATCTGAAATCTCATCAACCAAAGCACATGGTGAGTGGAGGAATGTATCTCTTACTTTACAAAACTATCCAAACTAAATTGATGCATTAATTGGGATTGATGGCAATGCATGCATTCTTGACCACTAGGTAAGTAGTAGCATCGCATGCATTGGTGAGTTCCTTTTTAATTCTTGCATGCAAAGATTTAATGCATCTTGGAATCTCAAAAGGAGATGGAGATGAGCCCTTTAAATCGGAAAAATGAAAAAAATTTGATAAGCCCTATAAACCGGAAAGGAGGGAGTAATCGATATTGATTAACTAATGCACCAACTTGTGCTCTAGCTATAGGCTACATGTCTATCCTTAATTACAGCATGCCCAACAACCTTCATTTAGTCTTCTTCTCTCAATGGTCGCATGCACACATAAGTCTGCTACTTTTGGGCGTTAATTATGCCATGGTCAATGTGTAAATCTATAAATGTACAGTCTTTCACGGACGTAGGGAGTAGGTTGAGCACTTGAGCGTGACCGTGTGTGTTGCCTCGTGTGCTGTGTGCCGCATGGGTGCGTGAGTGTTGCGTGCGTCCATGTGTACGTGCGAGTGTTGCATGTTCCATGCATGCATGCATGAGGCTTTTACTCCCTCCCATTGACATGTTCATATTTCAAGCTTCATTAAAACGTTGCATGCAAGAATTAAGAGATAACTCACCAATGCGTGTAAAAGTTCTGGTCATTTGTTCCTCACGCATGCATTCCAATTAATACGTTCATAAACACAATTTTCCTGAGGAAAACGAGCCCATTATTGAGTACTTTCGGAAAAAAATCTTCGGGCACTCATCATTTACTATTACATTGGTTGATGATTTTTTATTGACCTGTATATAAACCTCCATCCTGGCTTAATGGTCCCCTTCGTACTTAGTGTAAAATTTTGACCGTAAATTTAACTAACAAAGTGTCAATGCATGTCATAAAAAACTATACCATTAAAAACTATGTTCAAATACGAATCCAGTGACATGATTTTTGGTGAAACGCATTATCATTTTGTTAGATAAATACTCCCTCCATCTAGGTGTATAAGTCACTTTACGAAAACCAAATAATCCCAAAACACTTACGCGCGGTTGAGGGAGTCCTGGATTAAGGGGTCCTCGGGTGTCCGGGCTGTGTGTAATGGGCCGGACTGGTGGGCCATGAAGATACAAGGTATAAGACCTTCCCCCATGTTCGGACAGCACTCTCCTTTGCGTGGATGGCAAGATTGGTGTCCGGATGGATCCTTGTCTTTGCCTTCTTCAAATCTATCATGTCTTCGCACATCTGATTCTCCTGGCGACGAATGTGATGGTTCAACTCCTGGATGAAAGCTACGATTGATCTATCCTTCTTGGTGCAGATCATCTCCCATTGCTCATCTCGGCGCCCACAAATCTGATACATGGTGTCCTTAAGATCCTTGTTGTAGACTTCTCAAATGCGTCCCATGGTAATGTGGGCTACCATGCTCTTGCCTAGGCTCCAGGTGGGTGCTTCAAAAGAAAACTCTATGGGCTTAGTGGTTGGCGAGAACGTCCTTCCTTTGAACTTGAATCATCCAGCGCTCCTCTTCTGGTAAAGTGGCGTTTGTAAGTCCCGATGAAGCTTGGTATTCCGATGTTCAGGTACCTAGTGACTTCCTTCAAGTGGCGTCCAAAGGGGGTGTCTTCATCCGGTTGTGCAAACTTGTTCCTTGAATCCGCCATCCTAAGAGTACAAAATGGAGAGGAGTCAGAAATGAGTAGAGAAAAGTGACCTATGGGTTATCTTAGTGGTCGTGTCCTACACTCAGCGTGTGCTCTGATACCATCTTGTAGCGACCCGACCTCAAAGGGTCAAGTCTTTGTGCTTCAGTGTCATCCCTGTATCGGTAATGCTGACACACAGAGTAGTCGAAGGATTTATAACAGAGTAGCAATCACACACTTATTACATCGAATGTCTCAAAAGTGAACTTATTACAATAAATATGGCTTAAGGCCATCTAATACGATAACAACGGAAGGCTTGGAAGATAAAGTGAGTCCATCAACTCCAACGGCATAGTTGAGCTGCACGGCAACGACCTAACGAACCTTACTTCTCATCTGAAAAGTCTGCAACATAATACGTTGCAGCCCGAAAACGGGTCAATACATGGAATATGTTGGCAATATAACACATTAGAGAAAGTACAGAATAATGCTATCACTACATGCATATTTGGCTGGTGGAAAGCTCTATGGTTACAGTTTTGCGAAAAGCCAATTTTTCCCTAAAACAAAGGAATAAATTTTATTTTAACTATCATGTAGTTGAAACATCATTGAGAAGGTTCCTCCAACTCAATCCCAATTAAAAGTAATTATCAACCCAACAATGTTAAATTAGAGTGATGAGATACTTAGGATAATCCAAGTACTAGATACTCAAGATGTCCATAACCGGGGACACGGCTAACCATGATTAGATTGTACACTCTGCAGAGGTTTGCGCACTTTTCCCCACAAGACTCGATCTCCTCCGTTGGATTTCTCGCACTACATGGTGTTTGAGAAACGGATGACCGAGAAATAGTCTTTCAGAAACATTAACTCTTTACTCCGGGTAGACCATACCAACCTACATCCCTCTACCTGCTGATCCACCTCTTCAAGAGCTCATGCAACTTACTCAACTATGCTAGAGCCCATAATAGCATGTGGCTGCACACGGAAGTTTCTAGCATGAAAATATCTCAGTTCCCTTTGAGCCTGGGTGGCAGACCTTAGGATTATCACACGGGTACTCCGGGATATCCGAGGACAACACTGGATTCTCCAGGTGCCCGACAAGCAATTCACCCAGATGTGTATTAAGGTTGCCACCTTAAGTTGTACCACTAATTAATCATCTCACATCTGTCATGAATTCACTCACCCAAACCACGTCTACGAGCATAGCAATATAAGCAATATGTAGAAGTAACTCCCAAGGGTTTGATAATAACAGGACAATAGGTTCTACCTCATCAACTACTTCCCAATACCCACAAGTTAATCATATCCTAATCATGCAGTGTTTGAGGATTGGAGCTAATGCATAAAAACTGGGTATGAAAAGAGTATGATCAATGTGTTACTTGCCTTGCTGACGATCCACAAAACCTAGGGACTCGTAGTAGCACGCTTCGCACTCCGAGAATTCTATCGCAAGCAAACAATAGCATACATAAGCAATAAATCAAAGAAGCACGGGTAAATCTCAAATAAGAAGAACTAACCAGAAAGTTCAACTTAAGAACTCCGGTTTGCAAAAAGAATCAAATCAAACGGAGCAACGAAACTCAAACTACAAAAGAAACAAGATCCGTTTACTAATCTAAACTAAAGTCAAATTTTACAGTACCAAAATCTTGTTCAAGTTGATTAAACAGAAAGAGGGTTTCGAGATGAAGATCTAGGCGCTTGAATCACCTGATTCCGATAAACGAGCGAAAAGATAAACTGAAACGAAAATCGGATAAGAAATCTCGATCGAAAAATAATCGCGAAAAACCTGAGAAAAAGAAAAACTGACGAAAAGGCTAACGAATGAACGTTCGTTGTCAGCGGCTAACGGGTGAACACCGTTCGTTAAAACGAACGTACGGATGAACATCCGCTAACTAAACTAAACCGGGGAAAAATAAAACCGATCTATTCTAAAAAACCGAAAACTAGGGTTTCTAAAAAAACAGGATCGGTTTAAAAATAAAACCGAATGATGGCGGCGGCGGCGTATACCTCCGGTGAGGCTCGTGGGTCCGGCTCGGTGAGTCCGCTCTTGGCGGCGGGTGGTGCGGGCGGCGGCGGCAACGACGACGTCGGGCGGCGCTTCTGGCGGCGGCTTGGCCGGCGGCGGCGGCGGCTTCGGCAGGTGGCGGGTCGGGTAGTGGTGGTGGGGGTCGGGTGGCGTATATAAGGAGGGGGGCTGCTGGCTTGGGAAGGGGGCAAGGCGACGCGGGGACAGAGTCCCGGTCGGACTCGGCGACGGCGGCGGCGGTCCCGGTCTCTGAGGGAGAGCAATGGCCTGAAGCGGTTGGGCCGGCTTTGGCTCGGTTGGCTTCGCCCACCGACGAGAAGATTTTTAATTAATTTCGCCAAAACTTAAATAAATCCTAGAAAATCAAATAAAATCTAAAAATTACAAAACAAATTTTCACCGTCTAAATAAAATATTTAGAACGAGATGAACATTTTCTTGGCCCTAAAATGCAACTTTGGAAAACATGCAATTTTTCTAATTCAAATAAAATAGCAATAAACTCCGAATAAAATACAATATTTGATATTAATATTTTCCTCCAATACTTCATTTATTTTGGAGAAGTCATATTATCTCCTCTCATATATTTTAATATGAAATATTTCCGGAGAGAAAAATAATTAAAACCAAAAATCCTCGTTTCAATATTTGATAGAATTCAAATATGAAAACAGTGAAATCCCAAACTCTCTCCGAGGGTCCTTGAGTTGCTTAGGATTTCGAGGATCGCGAAACGAAATGCACCAAAATATGATATGCAGGAATGATCTATGTATAACATTCCAAATTGAAAATTTGGGATGTTACACTTGCTACAAGAATTGGATTTGCATATTGTTGATAGAAAGGGAGCTGAGAACCCCGTTGCAGACAACTTGTCTAGGTTAGAGAATGTTCTTGATGACCCACTACCTATTGATGATAGCTTTCCTGATGAACAACTGAATGTCATAAATGCTTCTCGTACTGCTCCATGGTATGATGATTATGCTAATTATATTGTTGCTAAATTCATACCACCTAGTTTCACATACCAGCAAAAGAAAAAGTTTTTCTATGATTTGAGACATTACTTTTGGGATGACCCACATCTTTATAAAGAAGGAGTAGATGGTGTTATTAGACATTGTGTACCTGAGTATGAACATGAACAGATCCTACGCAAGTGTCACTCTGAGGCCTATGGAGGACACCACGCTGGAGATAGAACTGCACATAAGGTATTGCAATCCGGTTTTTATTGGCCTACTCTCTTCAAGGATGCCCGTAAGTTTGTCTTATCTTGTGATGAATGTCAAAGAATTGGTAATATTAGTAGACGTCAAGAAATGCCTATGAATTATTCACTTGTTATCGAACCATTTGATGTTTGGGGCTTTGATTATATGGGACCTTTTCCTGCCTCTAATGGATATACACATATTTTAGTTGCTGTTGATTACGTTACTGAGTGGGTAGAAGCTATTCCAACTAGTAGTTCTGATCATAACACCTCTATTAAGATGCTTAAAGAAGTTATTTTTCCGAGGTTTGGAGTCCCTAGGTATTCAATGACTGATGGTGGTTCACATTTTATTCATGGTACTTTTCGTAAAATGCTTGCTAAATATGACGTTAATCATAGAATTGCATCTCCTTATCACCCGCAGTCTTGTGGTCAAGTAGAATTGAGTAATAGAGAGCTCAAATTAATTTTGCAAAAGACTGTTAATAGATCTAGAAAGAATTGGTCCAAGAAACTTGATGATGCATTATGGGCCTACAGAACTGCATATAAAAATCCTATGGGTATGTCTACATATAAAATGGTTTATGCAAAGGCATGTCACTTACCTCTAGAACTAGAACATAAGGCATATTAGGCCATTAAAGAGCTCAACTATGATTTCAAACTTGCTGGTGAGAAGTGGTTATTTGATATTAGCTCACTTGATGAATGGAGAACCCAAGCCTATGAAAATGCCAAATTATTTAAAGAAAAAGTGAAAATATGGCATGACAAAAGAATACAGAAGCGTGTGTTTAATGTAGGTTATTATGTATTGCTATACAACTCTTGTTTAAGATTTTTTGCAGGAAAACTTCTCTCTAAATGGGAAGACCCTTACGTTATCGAGGAGGTCTATCGTTCCGATGCCATAAAAATCAACAACTTCGAAGGTACAAATCTGAAGGTGGTGAATGGTCAAAGAATTAAACATTATATCTCAAGTAATCCTATAAATGTTGAACCAATGTTATTGAAACCGTAGCCCCGGAGGAATACATAAGGGACACTTTCCGGAACGTTTCAGACTCCGAAAAGGAATAGGTATGTGGTACGGTAAGTAAACCGACTCCAAAATAGTTATAAAGGAAAATTTTGTCCGTTTTGGAATATTCAGAAAAATAGAAAAATAAGAAGCTATCCGAGAAGGACACGAGGCCTCCACGAGGGTGGAGGGTGCGCCCTACCCCCTAGGCGCGCCCCCTACCTCGTGGGCACCTCGTGTGCTCTCCGGACTCCGTTTTCTTGCATGATACGTATTTTGGTCGGTAAAAAATCATTATATAATCTCCCTAAGGTTTTGACTCATGTATCACACAAATATCCTCTATTTTCGTTTCGAGCTGTCCTGCTGCAGAATAGAGCAACATGTCGTCCCAGGATTCGGAAGGAGAAAGCTATGTGGCTGATTACCTTGCAAGTCCTATGGTCTATGGAGATGTGGAGCATTGTGGTTGGACTACGGAAGAAGAAGAGGACTATGAACCCAAGAGAAAGGAGGAAACGAGCTCAGATGAAGATGAAGTCCCCTTACCTCAACCTGGGGACTTGCATGTGGAGTTCAAAAAGTCAAGCCTCCCTGATAGAGCAAAGAAACTTAAGATCGAGTTTATCCCTTTTCGTCTCTTGCAGGAGAATAAGAAGGAACTATGCAAAAAGATATTAAGCCTGGAGCAGGAGATTGATGACTTGAGGGATCAAAATTCTGTCCTCAAACGCAAATTAAGGAAGAAGCCTACATCACCCCCACCTTCTTCACCATCCCCGAAGAAGGAGACATAATCACATGGGTATGGGCACTCCCCTTGGCAACTACCAAGCTTGGGGGAGGTGCCCCGGTATCGTATCACCATCACACTCCTATCTTTACCATTTTTCTTAGTTTGATCCTATTAGTAGTATCTTGATCTAGTAGAATAAAGTTTTGGTATGATCTAGTTTTGAGTTTTGCTTTATGATCCCTCTTTGTAATCGAGTCCGTGAGCTATATAATAAAGATTAGTGTTGAGTCAAGGGCTTGATTATTTTGTCATGATCTTGAGTGAATAAAAGAATAGAGAAAAGAATAAAAATAAATAAAGAGATCATATTGATCTTATGAAGAGTAATGACTTCACATAGAAAGAGTGTGATGATTAAAAATTGTTGAGAGTTGACAAACATAGCTTTGGTCATCGTTGCAATTACTAGGAAGTAATAAAGAAAGAGAGGTTTCACATATAAATATACTATCTTGGACATGTTTTATGATTGCGAACACTCATTAAAATATGACATGCTAAAGAGTTGATGTTGGACAAGGAAGACAACGTAATGGGTTATGTTTTCTTATATCTAAGATAAAGTATATTGTCATGGATCATCCAACATGTTGAGCTTGCCTTTCCCCCTCATGCTAGCCAAATTCTTTGCACCAAGTAGAGATACTACTTGTGCTTCCAAAAACCCTTAAACCAGTTTTGCCATGAGAGTCCACCATATCTACCTATGGATTGAATAAGATCCTTCAAGTAAATTGTCATTGGTGCAAGCAATAAAAATTGCTCTCTAAATATGTATAACTGATTGGTGTGGAGGAAATAATCTTTATACGATCTTGTGATGTGGAAGAAAAATAAAAGCGACGGACTGCATAATAAAGGTTCATATCACAAGTGGCAATATAAAGTGACGTTCTTTCGCATTAAGATTTTGTGCATCCAACCCTGAAAGCGCATGGCAACCTCTGCTTCCCTCTGCGAAGTGTCTATCTTTTATTATTATCTTCTACCTTATGCAAGATTCATGGTGATCTTCACCTTTCCTTTTTTACATCTTATCCTTTGGCAAGCACAGGATGTTGGAAAGATCCTGATATACATATCTAATTGGATGTGGGTTAGCATGAATTATTATTGTTGACATTACCCTTGAGGTAAAAGGTTGGGAGGCGAAACTATAAGCCCCTATCTTTATCTGTGTCCGTTTAAAACTCCGTAACCACAAGTATTGCGTGAGTGTTAGCAATTATGAAAGACTAAATGATAGTTGAGTATGTGGACTTGCTAGAAAGCTCTGACATAGACTCTTTCTGATGTTATGATAAATTGCAATTGCCTCAATGACTGAGATTATAGTTTGTTAGTTCTCAATAAAGTTTCTGATTCATACTTTGCATTGGGAATAGATTATTACTTAAGCATAAGAAATCATATGACAATATCCATATATGTTGCTGTTATGAGAATAAGCATGATGCCCTCATGTCCGTATTTTATTTTATCGACACCTCTACCTCTAAACATGTGGACATATTTATCGTTATCGGCTTCTGCTTGAGGACAAGCGAGGTCTACGCTTGGGGGAGTTGATACGTCCAGTTTGCATCTTGATTTTATATCGATATTTATTGCAATATGGGCTGTTATTACACATTATGTGACAATACTTATGCCTATTCTCTCTTATTTTACAAGGTTTACATAAGGAGGGAGAATGCCGGCAGCTGGAATTCTGGGCTGGAAAAGGAGCAAATATTAGAGACCTATTCTGCAAAACTCCGAAAGTCCTGAAACTCCACGAAAGTTATTTCTAGAAATAATAAAAAATACTGAGCGGAAGAAATACGTCAGGGGAGCCTCCACCTTTCCACGAGGGTGGGGGCGCGCCCTACCCCCCTGGGCGCCCCCCTGCCTCGTGGGCCCCCTGTTGGCCCTCCGGTGCCCATCTTCTGCTATATGAAGTCTTTCGTCCGAAGAAAAATCATAAGTAAGCCTTCGGGACGAGACTTCGGCGCCACGAGGCGGAACCTTGGCGGAACCAATCTAGGGCTCTGGCAGAGCTGTTCTGCCGGGGACACTTCCCTCCGGGAGGGGGAAATCATCGCCATCATCATCACCAACGCTCCTCTCATCGGGAGAGGGCAATCTCCATCAACATCTTCACCAACACCATCTCCTCTCAAACCCTAGTTCATCTCTTGTATCCAATTCTTGTCTCTAACTCTGGGATTGGTACCTGTAGGTTGCTAGTAGTGTTGATTACTCCATGTAGTTGGTGCTAGTTGGTTTATTTGGTGGAAGATCATATGTTCAGATCCTATATGCATATTAATACTCCTCTGATTATGAACATGAATATGCTTTGTGAGTAGTTACATTTGTTCCTGAGGACATGGGTGAAGTCTTGCTATTAGTAGTCATGTGAATTTTGTATTCGTTCGATATTTTGATGACATGTATGTTATCTATCCTCTAGTGGAGTTATGTGAACGTCGACTACAAGACACTTCACCATTATTTGGGCGTAGAGGAAGGCATTGGGAAGTAATAAGTAGATGATGGGTTGCTAGAGTGACAGAAGCTTAAACCCTAGTTTATGCGTTGCTTCTTAAGGGGCTGATTTGGATCCATATGTTTCATGCTATGGTTAGGTTTACCTTAATACTTTTGTTGTAGGTGCGGATGCTTGCAATAGAGGTTAATCATAAGTGGGATGCTTGTCCAAGTAAGGACAACACCCAAGCACCGGTCCACCCACATATCAAATTATCAAAGTACCGAACGCGAATCATATGAACGTGATGAAAACTAGCTTGACGATATTCCCATGTGTCCTTGGGAGCGCTTTTCTCTAATATAAGAGTTTGTCTAGGCTTGTCCTTCGCTACTAAAAGGATTGGGCCACCTTGCTGCACTTTATTTACTTTTGTTACTTGTTGCTCGTTACAAATTATCCTATCAGAAAACTAACTGTTACCTATTATTTCAGTGCTTGCAGAGAATACCTTGCTGAAAACCGCTTATCATTTCCTTCTGCTCCTCATTGGGTTCGACACTCTTACTTATCGAAAGGACTACGATAGATCCCCTATACTTGTGGGTCATCATTCTCCAAGGCTTTGTCAGGAATCTCCTTATACATGTTGGCCATGGAGTTGTGATCTTTCTTCCTCTTGGCATAGACATCTATGTCATCCTCATGCTCTACAGGGGCATTGATCAGCTTGGCCCATTCAGCAACTGTTGATTGGTACCTTGTAGCTTCAGACATCCAAACAATCCTTCCACCAACATAGAAATGAGCTGTAGAATAGAATTGCATAATGAGCTCATCATTCCACTTGATGAGTTTCTGACCCACAAAAGTGTCTACTCCACATAGTCTGAAACTTTCATGCACTCCTGAGAAGTGGTCTTCATTGTTGTCGATGTACTTCCAGTCTTCCCACTTCATATCACAGACAATGGGCTTCTTATCTAGCAGAATAGTCTCATAGAAGTCCTGCTGCTCCTTGGTGTGAAACCTATAATCCACAGCAGTCCTTCTCCTCACAGCATATGGATATGATTCTCTCCATAGTTTGAGACCTGCATCTTTTCTGATTTTCATATTTTCTGCCACTGGATGATTGTCATCATGGTCAGGGATCTTGGGCTTGAGCTTCCCAAGCACTTGGGCTTCAGCATCTTCTTCTTCTTCAATCTTAGGCACTGGGGCCTTGTTCTTCTCAGCAGCTCGTATGTTCCTTGTGCTCCTCTTTGGTGCAGTCTTGGGGGCTGGAGCAGAAACTTTGGGGGTAGTCTTGGGCTTAGAAGGGGCAGCCCCAGACTTGATGGCATACCCTATCAGCTTTTGAGTTTTAGGTGCTGGTGCAACATCCTCTTCCTCTTCCTCTTCCTCATCAGACTGAGTCATCATTGAGAGTTTTCCAATCACTCTGGCCAAGGTCTTCTTGACCCTTTCCTTTCTCTTCTTGCCCTCACCAGCAGCCTCTCCACCAGTTGATTTGGAAGTTTCAAGAGTGGAGGTTATGGCCTTTGACATGGCCACCCTCTTTGTAGGAGCATTCTTGTTCAAACCAGGCTTTGTAGATGCAGCTGTGCCAAATTCCTTCTTGACAACCTTTTCTTGGAGCTGACCTCTTCCTCAGCAGCTACATAGTCTTCATCTTCAGAATCAGAATGTTTCTTCCTCCTGTGCCTAGTAGCAGCCTTAGGCAGGTTGCTAGGAGTACTTCTGCTGCCTTCATCATAACTGCGAGAGGGAATAGTGCCCTCACTCAGATTCACCTGCTCCTCAGATTGTTCTGGCTATCACTCTGATCTGATATGTCTAATACTACAAACTGACAGCTGACCCTGTGAATAGTTATAGATGAGATAGACTCGCTGAGCATCACAAAGTGCAGAGATTTTGCAAAAAAAATGAGTCAAAAACTTAGTTTTATTTTTCCACTGAAATCATTTCGGAGCTACCAATTTGTTAAACTCGGTGACACCGAAGCAACTTTGGAGTCTAAAATAGTGGAATCGGTCAGACCAAGACACAGTTCGGTGGCTCCAAAATTGCTAGGGTTCCACTGAGAGTTGAACTCAGTCACGCCGATTTGGAAGTTTCGGTCAGACCAAAAATTACAAGTGCAATGGCCTAATTCAAATCGATGAGACCGATTTCCACAACTCGGTTGGTCCGAGATGAGTTTGGCGGAAAACTAACCCTAAATTTTCGAGTCAAAACTAATCTAAATGAAGTTTTTATTGGATAGATTATACGTGGTAAGAAACATGGCATTGACTTTGTGCTAAGAATCGGAGATAAGGATTGCACAAAGGTTCAAACTCATACCCTAGCTCGGTGACGAGCTCGCTACGGTGGCAATGGCAGTGTATATTTCCATTGACAACGATGGAGACCAGTGGCGGGAGGTTGCTGGTGACGAGAGGACGATCCAGAGACCTGACTCGGCAGAGCAGGATACGCGCGGGCGAATAGGTTTCCAAGAAATTTCCAAAATTTAACCCGTCGGTATATATATCCTGACCCTGTCGGCGTGACCGAGTGGAACAACTCGGTGGCACCGAGATGCAGAATCGCAAGCGCTTACTGCAACTCGGTGTGACCGAATGGTTCTAATCGGTTGCATCGAGATTGAAAACCTAGATCAACTCAGTGAACTCGGTTTAACCGAAAAGGATCAATCGGTCAGAACGAAATGCACATAGAGATTTTGGAAGTTTAAGTCTATGACGAATCAGTGACTCCGAGTGCTCCTCACCCAGAGGGTTTGAATCTGACCTTATCAAACTTTGTGATGTAGCATGAATAGAGTTTGAGACGAGAAAAAAATAGATAGCTAGAGAGGGTTCTTAGGCATTCTTGTCAATCCATTTGGCAAAATAAGAAGAGCCAAACAATCAAAGCAACAAATGGATGTACTCGAATCAGAAAAATATGCAATCAACGTGCTCACACAATAAAATGGCAAATGAAATATGTGGCAAAGCATGCACAAACACTCTAGCATCTATCAAGCAATTGGCGATGACTAGGTCATCTATATATGAGTATATTGACTTAGGAGTCAAATGAGAACATTTGATCATAGGTCATACTCATCATTTAAGCACAAGTGGGGTTACCACTTTTACATACGACATTGTTGTGTTCACACCATTAGAGTTGCTTTAGCTCAATTCTTAGAGTAAAACTCCCTCTAGATGTGATATCCCTCCTTAAGAGAGATGAACTAACCTTGGGTTTTGTCGATGATGAATTCATGTATATGTTGAAGATGTGGATGCTCAATGTTGATGTAGATCATTCGGAGCAATCCATTGGAGTGAGTTGCACTTTCAATACCTACACGGGTTAGTCCCACAAGGAACAAACAAGGATATCCATAGACATAGAGTGAAGTTCACACAATATGATGTCCATGAAAGCATTAGGTTACCTTGTCCCTTGTCTTACCAACAAGAGGGTTTGTGACTCCTTGAACTAGTGCAAGATGTGAAAGTTGTTTGAACTTGTGCTCGCCAAAATGATATGAGTGAAGTATGTTGGCGGAGTCATCCTGAAGAACTCTCTAGTTCTTCTTACTCGGGATCCACATCAACTTGATGGGAATCCTTGGAGTTGTAGTCGTACTTGATGTATTAGAACTTGATGTAGTCTTAGGAACCCACTTGACCAAGGACTTGGGAGCTTCTTCAAATGCATCAATCTCCTCTTGGAACTTGTCCTTGCCTTTTTGGTTGTGGTCTTGTGGTGGAAGATCATCTTGAGCTTGTGTCCCCTTGAAAGAAGTACGATCATACTTATGTTGTTGAGGAACAAACTTCATCTTGGGGAATTGATCTTCTTCCCACTCAACTCCATTGGCATTGAACTTTCGTTCAAATCCAACACCTTGATTATTCCGGTGCCTTCCTTGCTTGCGTACAATTTCCTCAAATTGCTTACTTCCGGCAAGGCTCTTGTATACACCTTTCTTTATAATTCCCTTCAATAGGCTATTCTCTTTCTCAAGAGTAAATTGGCTAAGAGAGTCATTAGTGGAATCAAAAGAACTACTAGAAGCAAGAACATTGGATTTAACATGATTATTGTTACTACTAGAAGAAGAATCTTTCTTGTTCTTGTAGCTAGATTTTACTTATGGCATGTAAGTAGACAAGATTAAACGCTTGGCAATGTAAGAAGAACTTTTCTTACGAAGATCATCATTGATTGCCTTTAAGAACCCATGCTCTTGCTCAAGGTTGAGCTTTTCAAAGCATAGCTTCTCATGAGTCTTTAAAAGCTCTTGATGATCTTCCAAGGTAGTTTCATGAGCTAACTTAAGAGTGTTTAGTTCTTTAGTTAGATGATAAATATCCTTCTTATCATCGTCATTCGTTTCATCTTGATTAGCATGATTAATAGCAAGTTCATCAGAGTTTTCATCACTAGAGTTGTCAACAAGTAAATCATCATCACCTAGCAAATCATCCTCATCACTATTGAAATCAACATACTCGGGGTGTGATACCTTTGGGCCTTTAGCCATGAAGCATCTACCAATTCCTTCATTTGGTGAGTCAAATATGTCATAGGAGTTGGTTGACACAAGTGCTAGACTGGCAACACCTTCATCTTGAGTATATTCGGAGTCGGAGTGATAACTTCTCTCTGAGTGATGGTAGGAGTCGGAGTTGGAGCCAGATACCCATTCACCAACGTGAGCTTGATGTCTTCGTTTTGTGTAGCTCCTTGATAACTTGTCATTCCTTTCTGAATCCTTGCTTCTACGAGAGGTTCTTCGTTCATAACGATCATCTCTACTCCTTCTCTCTCTTGGAGGTGATTTAACTCTTCTACTTCTCCTTTTAGGTGAGTCTTCTCTTCTTTTGTAGGGAGCCGCACACTCATTGGAGTAGTGTCCGGGTCTTCCACAATTGTACCTTGACTTGGAACTTCTTTCCTTGCTTCTACTCTTGTAGAACATGTTGAAATTCTTCACCATTAGGCTCAATTCCTCATTGAAGGCTTGTTTCTCACTTGATGATGTAGGACCATCACATGAGGCTTTGTAAGCACTACTTGACTTTTTGTGAAGCTCTTCTTTATCATTGAGTGACATCTCATGTGCAACAATTCTTCCAATGACTTCCGTTGGCTTGACATCTTTGTAGTTGGGCATCATTTGGATCAATGTGCACACGGTATCATATTTTCCATCCAAGGTTCTTAGGATCTTCTTGATGATGAATCTGTCGGTCATCTCTTCACTTCCTAACCCAGCAATCTCATTTGTGATGAGAGCAAGCCTAGAGTACATTTCAGCGACACCTTCACCATCCTTCATTTTGAACTTGTCAAGCTGACTTTGAAGCACATCCAATTTGGATTCCTTGACGGAGTCAGTACCTTCGTGCATATCAATCAAAGTATATATCCGAAATTTCCTTTGCATTCTCAAGACGGTTGATTTTTTTGAATTCTTTGGTGCACAATCCGTTGAAGAGGATATCGCAAGCTTGAGCATTGTGTTGCAGCATTTTCAACTCTTCCGCGGTAGCTTCACGGTTCGGTTCTCTCCCATCGAAGAATTCACCTTGCAAGCCAATACACACAATAGCCCAAACGGCAGGGTTATTTCCAAGAATATGCACTTTCATCTTATGCTTCCAACTAGAAAAATTTGCACCATTAAAGTAAGGAATTCTACGGTGGTAATTTCCGTCGCTAGACGCCATACTCTTCTGGGTTGTGAAACCAAGGCTATGATCACCAAAACTATGGAAATCAAGGCAAATGGGGACCAAAGCTCTGATACCACTTGTAGGACCAAAAGTATGTCTAGAGGGGGTGATTAGACTACTTGACCAAATAAAAATCTAGCCTATTCCCAATTTTATGTCTTGGCATATTTTAGCAACTTATCACAAGTCAAGCAATCAACCTACACATGCAATTCTAAGAGTATAGCAACAGAATGTAAATCGTTGCATATGAAGGTAAAGGGGAGGAGTTTGGAGGGAGCAAACACAATGTAGACTTGGAGATTTTTTGGCGTTGTTCCAATAGGTGGTGCTATCCTACATCCACGTTGATGGAGACTTCAACCCACGAAGGGTAACGGTTGCGCGAGTCCATGGAGGGCTCCACCCATGAAGGGTCCATGAAAAAGCAAACTTGTCTATCCTACCATGGCCATCACCCACGAAGGACTTTCCTCACTAGGGTAGATCTTCACGAAGTAGGCGATCTCCTTGCCCGTAAGGACTCCTTGGTTCAACTGCACAATATTGACGGAGGCTCCCTAGTGACACCTAACCAATCTAGGAGACACCACTCTCCAAAAGGTAATAGCTGCTGTGTTGATGATGAACTCCTTCTCTTGTTCTTCAAATGATAGTCTCCCCAACACTCAACTCTCTCACACAGATTTGGATTTGGTGGAAAGATTATTTGAGTGGAAAGCAACTTGGGGAAGGCTAGAGATCAAGATTCTTGTGGTTGGATTGGAATATCTTGGTCTCAACACATGAGTAGGTGGTTCTCTCTCAGAAAATGAATGGTGGGACCGATAACACAACTCGTTGGGACCGATTCATTAGGGTTAGTGCATAACGTAATCTCGGTGAGACCGATCACATCAACTCGGTGAGACCGATTTCTATAATAGGCAAACAAAGAGTTGGTCAGGCAAACTCGATGGGACCGATTGCTCATTTCGGTGAGACCGAAACGTTACGAAAAGGAAACACAGAGTTTGCATTGCGAACTCGGTGGGACCGATCGCTCATCTCGGTTAGACCGAAATGTTACGAAGGGAAACCGAGAGTTAGCAATCCCATCTCGGTGAGACCGAGATCCCTATCGGTGAGACCGGACTGGTTAGGGTTTCTGGCTATGGCTATATCAAATGAACTCGGTGGCGCTGGATAGATCAAATCGGTGGGGCCGAGTTTGACTTTTGGTTTGGGACATATGTGGAAATGAGAAAGTGATTGAGGGTTTTTGGAGCATATCACTAAGCATTTTGAGCAAATAAGCCATTAAGCAACACCTCATCCCCTTTTCATAGTATTGGCTTTTCCTATGGACTCAATGTGATCTTGGATCACTAAAATGAAAATGTGGAGTCTTGAGCTTGAGCCAATATGTGTCCTTAGCATTTTGAGGGGTCCACATCTCTAGTCCATTCCATGCCAATCAGTGAACTTTCTAAAATGATCATCTTGAAAGAGCATTAGTTCAATGAGCTATATGTTGTTAGGAATTACCAAAACCACCCTGGGATTAGTTGCACTTTCAAAACTGAAGTCTATGGCAGCTCTTACCGCACTCATGACCCGCTTCTGCGCGGGAGAGGACAGCTGGTTGGCTCGTAGAAGCAACAGTACCAACAACCCTGGCACCTCCGAAGCCAGGGATGGCAATGGCAGGCCACGATGCAACAAACATAAGCGTCGAAACAACAATGAAGAAACTAAAGACATAGCGGTTAACGCCGGATTTAGTGGCTCTAAATCCGGTCAGCGGAAGAAGCCATTCACAGGAAATAAAGATGGTCCATCCAATTTGGACAAAATACTCGATCGGCCTTGCCAGATTCATGGCACCCCTGACAAGCCTGCCATGAATTCCAACAGAAACTGTTGGGTCTTTAAACATGCCGACAAGTTAAATACCGAACATAAGGGGAAAGGGCCGCCAAGCGAGGATGATGAAGAGCCCCGCCCACCGAACACAGGGGGACAACAGAAATTTCCCCCTGAGGTGAAAACAGTGAACATGATATATGTCACGCATATCCCCAAGAGGGAACGCAAGCGAGCACTAAGGGACGTCTACGCCGTAGAGCCTATCACCCCTAAATTCAACCCGTGGTCGGCTTGTCCGATCACCTTTGATCGCAGGGACCACCCGACCAGTATCCGTCATGGAAGTTCGGTAGCTCTGGTCCTCGATCCAATTATCGATGGGATCCATCTCACTCGAGTCCTTATGGACGGCGGCAGCAGTCTTAACTTGATTTGTCAAGACACTGTTCGTAAAATGGGTATTGACCCATCAAGAATCAAGCCTAGTAACACCACCTTCAAAGGAGTTATACTCAGCATCGAAGCCCGCTGCACGGGTTCATTAACATTGGAAGTAGTCTTCGGTTCGCCGGACAACTTCCAAAGCGAAGACCTGATCTTTGACATCGTCCCTATCCGCAGTGGTTATCATGCACTGCTCAGACGTACCGCCTTTGCCCGATGCAATGCAGTCCCGCATTATGCTTACTTAAAGCTCAAAATGCCTGGACCCCATGGCCTTATCACAGTCAATGGAAACATGGAGCGCTCCCTCCATACTGAGGAGCACACCGCGGCCCTTGTTGCCGAGGTACAGAGTGGCCTCATCAAGCCCAACACTTCATCGACCATCAAGCCTCCGGACACCATTAAACGACTCTGGCCTACCCTACAGAATGACAACTTGGTCAATCCAGAGCTGGACTAGCAGTTCCGCCTCCATCAATCACCCCATCTAACCGTGGCATATGTATCATGTGTGCATAACTACACACTTAAAATACCTTGGGCAACGGCGGAGGCACATTGTGGACGAGGTTCATAGTGCGGCTCGACCCTATTCGGACCTTAAACATTTATTCTTCCCTTTTCTTTTTTTCCTCTCTCCTCTCGTATCACAGGTTCGTTAAGACCTAATAAATTCACGGTCGTATAAGGGCCCTTTTCCAGGCCCCTTTTTTCTAAACGATCGTCGATTGCTCCTCTCAAAGGATCTTGCACCAAGGCGAAAAGCGGCGCAGACGTGCGGCAGGGTGTCCAGGGAATCTTCAAGACTACCTTTCTCTCTTTTAGGCCTTGTATACAGCCTTCCCTTGTTCACAAATTCTCGGCATGTAAAATAGCCTTGATGCTTATGGCATGATCTGTAATAGCACGTTTTGACGTATCAATCTGATTATAAGGGAAATTGTTTTTTACCAACCCTTGTTCGATATTGGTTCATTACACAATCTTTATTCCCCCTTTGCGTCAGATTGCCATATATACTCTGGTACGGCCTAAGTACCAGGGGCTCTATTAGACCACATATACTTTCAACAAAAAGTCTGAACACTTCTATAGTACACTTCGGCGTCCCGAACTGTCGGATTTCGGGTTCCGGCAGACCCTTTGGGTTCGAACTCTGGGGTGCACGCGGAGATCTCACCTCCAACCTACCTACACCTTGTCGCCTCGCAAGGATCTAAACTACACAAAGAGCAACACAAGGGACACAAGGTTTATACTGGTTCGGGCCACCATTGTGGTGTAATACCCTACTCAAAGATGTGGTGTGGTGGATTGCCTCGAGGGCTGATGATGAATAAGACAAGGAAGAACAGCCTCGTGAGGGTCTGTTCTTGGCAAAAGGACAATCGATAGGGGAGTTCGGTCGCTTCTCTCTCTCTGGATTCGAGATTGATCTCTATCTCTATTCCAGACGCCTCTACCCTGTGGGTGGCTAGTCCTATTTATAGGCAGATGCCCTGGGCCTCTGCCCAAATATTGAGCGGGAAGGGCGCCAACAATTGGCCATTTTGAAGGGGAACATCTAGTACACTTATCCTGACTAAAGTTGGTCCACGCCTGCCAAAGGCTCTGACAATGACGTCGGCTTGGGCTCCACGATGACCTCCTTCCTGCCGTTGTGTTGGTCTTGGTCTCGTTGCACCGAAATGGTTGCCTTTGCTTGATGCTCTCGCCTGCGCTTGCCTCCTTTGCACCAAAGAGGAAACGAGGACACTGTGCGGGCTGGCGCCCTTGGTTGTCATGGCTTGCGTCATGGGCACCTCGTGAGGTACCCCGCCTTGATATCTCCGCCTCCTCGCGAGCCATCCTGACGAGGCCGCGCCTGAGGAAGCTTCCTGTCGTCCGCCCTGCGAGGCTTGGCCCCTCGCGAGGGTCTTGAGCTTGTGCTGACGAAGATGAGCCGTACTGGGCCACCTCTTGAGCCACACCGCAGGCCGCAGGCAGGCAAGTCTGGGTACCCCAGTTCCCAGAACGCCGACAGTAGCCCCCGGGCCCAAGGCGCGCCTGGAGTTGGCTTAGCAGAGAGGCGAAGCGGCAAGTGCGAAGCGCCACGGGCCCTAACAGCCTGCGGCGTTTGGCGTCGCGTGGCGGTTGATTTGACGTGGGCGTCTCCACTTCCCCATGACGCCTCGGCAACTGCACGAATTGACAAGTCCCTGCATGCAAAGCGGGTCATGATAACCTATGATCGTGGAGGTCGACGGTTGGCCTTCCCCGGCTATAAGCACGGAACGACGCGTGTAGTTAGCGTTCTTTAGGATCTGCTCCCTTTGTTCCTTGCGAGGAATCAAAAAACGCGCCCCGTGGGGGCTTGTAAGGTGCCTGTGGTTCTGTTTGTTAATATGATCCTCGTCGTGAAGTGGTGCGAGATGCTCATACCATCTTAGTTTAGTTCCTCCTTTCGAACCTCACGAGGGCTCGATGCTCTGCGCCGACAGGTCCCGGTCCCAAGGCAGGCTTCAGCCGTCGCTGGTATGCCAGGTCGCGATGCCGTGGTCAAGGCCAGGAGGTGAGCGGCCCGGGTCCAGTAAGAGCCCCTGAGTCGCGATGCTCAGGAGGTCCCCTTTAGCGCTCAAGCAGCCATCGTTCGGTGAGAAAGGAGCGCGACGTTGCTAACACGGGATTGCCTTAGGTGCGAGGTCAGTGCTGCGATAGCTAGTATTTCTGGAGGAGGACTTATCTCGGGGGTCAGGAACCGCTTCTTGGTGCGGCGTTAAGTCCACGCATCGGCAGAGGAGGAGTTTCCTGGCGAGGTCCCCGCGTGCCTCTTCCCTCTCGCCTTTACTCCCCTTTTTGCTCTACGTCCTCGGGTCCCAGCTCTCGAGCGAGCTCAGCCGTCGCTGGTATGCTAGGTCGCGATGCTGTGGACAAGGCCAGAGGGTGAGGGCTGGAGAGCCAGTAGGAGCCCATGAGTCGCGATGCTCAGGTACCCCCCCTTTAACGTGCAAGCGGTTTGCACGGACGAGAGTGAAGGAGACGCCATGAGGGGCTCGCCTGAAGCTGTTCCTTGAAGAGATCCTGCAGGCTCATCACAAGAAGAACAAGAGTTCACCATGACAATCGACAGTCAGCCGTTGGTTGCTCTGGAGGGGTGACGAGGCACTGAAGGCTTGACGAGGTGGCGCCATGCGGGGCTGCCGCGGCCAGAGCTCAGCCATTCAGGTTTGTCGGTGTTGCGGGGCGGACCCATGCATAAGCGTCGTGCCGTTAGGGAGCAGCTCCATCGCTTGGTGTCAATCGAGCGGGCGACTAGGTCAAACACGTTAATCACGAAGGAGCAAGTTCATTTGGATAGGTGCAGGAAGGCGGACATCGCTGGTCTGCGCCCGGCGACTTGGGATTATGCAGCCCGAGGCCCCCCAATAAAGTAAACTAGAAACATGAATCAAAGAGGATACGTGCGCAGGACGGACCCACGCGACCAGGAATGGTGCAGCCACAGGCGCGCCCAGCTGAAAATGAAACTCAAGGATGTCACCGATAATGTTGAAGACGAAGGGATGCCGAAGTAGCGGACGTCGTGTGCTGCGGAAGCCGATCTTCACGAGCCCCCAGGTCCAGGAGCCTCGGGGGGCTCCGGAGGCGCTGGTGGCTCCTCATGGACCATCTCCATCTCCGCCAGGACTGCGGAACGCCTGGCCACTTGAGCCTCCAAGATGCTCCTCATGAGGCGCTGGCGCATGGCAGCCGCGTTCGGCAAGCCGTAAGGCATGCGAACGTAGCTGTTGGGTGGACCTTCACAGCGCCCCATGCGTGAGGGCCAGAGGCACTCCTGAGAGGCGGCTCGGTTGAACCCTGGTATGTCAATGCAGACGTGCAGCCCACCATCCTCGCCTGGATGGGGAGCTACGGTGGGTAAGCGGCGGCTGCCACTCATGACTCTTGACTCCTGCAGCTCCTGAATGATCTTGCTGACGAACTCCTGAGGGTTTGGCCCTCCTTGCCTCGCTCCTTCCCGAGGGAAACGTGCTTTGAAACACGCCTCCAAGTGGTGCCCGAGCGCCTCCCTCGTGATCTTAGCAATGTCGGTGGCCCTCCAGGAGAGAGCCCCCGAGCCTTACTCGAAGAGGGCGCCGGGCGCGCCTTCCTATGTGACAGAAGGAGGTGCCCCCTGAACAGGCGCGGACCCTGAGGGGCCTGCCTCCCGAGGGGTCGGGCCAGGCGATGTCTTCTTCTTCTTAGGAGCAGCCTCGGGGAGCCTCCCGCTCCTGTGATCTGGGTCTTCAATTGACGCGGCTTGAAAAGCACGCTCCAGGGAACACACTGCGTCTCTCTCTTCACAAGGCACCGTGATGACTCCACCGCTTCCTGGCATCTTGAAGACATTGTAGCCGTGATGAGTCACGGCCATGAATTTGGCCAGAGCTGGGTACCCAAGGATGGCATTGTATGGCAGGCGAATGTGGGCGACGTCGAAGTCAATGAGCTCGGTGCGGTAGTTGTCGTGCGCCTCGAAGGTGACAGGGAGGCGGACCTGCCCTATTGGAACTGTGGAGCCATCAGTGACTCCGGAGAAAGGCTTGGTTGGCTGAAGCTGATTGTACGACACTTGGAGATTGTTGAATGTCTCGACGGACAGGACATTGAGCCCTGCTCCGCCATCGATGAGGGTCCTGGTGACTTGCACGTTGCTGATGATTGGGGAACAAAGCATCGGGAGGACTCCGGCTGTGGCTGTGCACTTGAGCTGATCCGCTGAGCTGAACGTGATGGCACATGCTGACCACCTAAGAGGGCGTGTGGCTTCTAGCTTGGGGAGGACTGCATTCACTTCGCGGGCGAACTGCTTGAAAATGCACCGAGAGGCAGGGGCTTGAGCTCCGCCCAGGATGCAAGTGATTGCGCGCGGCTCCTGGAAGCCCCCAGCCCCCTCGTCCTAATGATGGTCTTCATTTCTCCTTGGCGGCGGTGGAAGAGGAGGGAGGCCTGCGTTGCCTTGTGGGCGATCCTCGTGAGGCTGATCCCTCCAGCCTCCCTCGTGAGGCGGGTCCCTCCAACCTCCCTCGCGAGGCTGATCCTGCCAGCGGTCCTCGCGAGGTCGGTCACGCCACCCTTGGCGAGGGCCACGGTCTTCCCAACGTCCTATGCTTCTTCCCCGTCCTCGGCCGTAGCCTCGATCATTACGGTCGGGGCGTCGACCGATTCGCCCTTCTCGCATGGCCCTGAGCTCTTGGCATTCGTTGGTGTTGTGGGTGTGGAGGTCGTGGTACACGCAGTACCGGCTGCCCTTGGAAGACTCGGGCTGATCCCTGCCTCGCTTGGTGTCTTGTTCTGCCGCGAGCATGGCAGCCCCCTTGCGCTTCACGTCCTTGACCTTGGGCTTCTTCTCTTCGGGGTCGGCAGCCGGCAGCTCGAGGAGGGAAAGGCGTCCTTCCTCAGCCCTGGTGCACTTGGTCGCCAAGTTGAACAGCTCCAGGGATGTGCACAGGTCTTTCATGCATCGCCAGCTCCTCCTTCATCTTGACGTCACGCACACCGTCGGAGAAGGCTGAGATGATGGCTTCCTCGGTTACCTTGGGAATCTTGAGGCGTGCGTTGTTGAAGCGCTGGATGTACTACTGCAGGGTCTCTCCTTGCCGCTGTTTGATGCGGCGCATGTCGCTCATGGCAGGAGGCCGGTCGCGAGTGCCTTGGAAGTTGGCGATGAAGCGGGTGCGCATCTCGTCCCAGGAGGAGATCGTGCCAGGAGCCAGGTTCATGAGCCATGTTCAGGAGCCAGGTGCGGGCACCGTCCTTGAGCACCATGGGAAACCAGTTCGCCATGACCTTCTCATCCCTGTTGGCGGCTTCGATGCCCAGCTCGTAGAGCTGGAGGAACTCCGCAGGGTCGGCCGTGCCGTCATAGCGAGGAGGCAGGCCTGGCTTGAACTTGTCGGGCCATGCGACACTGCGTAGCTCGGTGGTGAAGGCGCGACATCCTACAGTTGCCACGGGAGGCCTTTGGTGATGGAGGGATTGATCTTGCGGGTCCCCGTGCGCTGCCGCTGGGAGCTGCGCGGGGTCTTGGTGTGCTGGAGCAGGGACGCGGTCGCAACGAGCCGGTGCAGGGAGCACTCGGGAAGCTTCTTGGGGGCGAGGGACCTCTTGGAAGCTCTGCTCTTGCTGCGCTGGTGCTGGACGGAGTGGGTTCCGCCCAGGGGCCACGCGCCTTGGGGCCAAGGCGCCTTCTTGAGGGGGAGGCGGCTGAGGCGCCCCCGGAGCTTCATCGCCTGCGCAAGGCGGGGTGCGGTGCAGCGAGAAGGACGGCGCGGGGGAGGCCTCCGCGGCGCGGATGAGCTCGGCGATGCGGTCGAGCCACTCCTCGTAGACGTCGTCGACGGGGCGGTAGCGCAGAAGCTCGTTTGCCGCGATGAGCGCGGCTCGAGCCTCCATGGGCGCGCGGAGCGCACGGGACGAAGAACCAGCTGGGGCGAGCGAAGGAGTAGCGGTGCGGCCGTCTCGCCTCACGGATGGATGCTGGGACGACGCCTGCTGCTCGTTCCCCGCCGGGCCGGTGGCGGCGTTGACGGCAGGCAACGGGGAACGGCGGGGGCGGCCGCCGACGGGGGCCGTCTGGGCGACGCGAGTAGCGAGAGCGGCCCGACTCTCGGCGCGGGCCCGACGAGCATCTGACATGGATGCGAGGGGTGGCGAAGAACAGGGCGGCGGAAGGCGGATTCCGGTGCACCCCTACCTGGCGCGCCAAATGTTGGATTTAGGGTTCCGGCAGACCCTTTGGGTTCGAACTCTGGGGTGCACGCGGAGATCTCACCTCCAACCTACCTACACCTCGTCGCCTCGCAAGGATCTAAACTACACAAAGAGCAACACAAGGGACACAAGGTTTATACTGGTTCAGGCCACCATTGTGGTGTAATACCCTACTCCAGTGTGTGGTGTGGTGGATTGCCTCACGGGCTGATGATGAACAGTACAAGGAAGAACAGCCTCGCGAGGGTCTGTTCTTGGCCGGTGCGACGAACTGATAGGGGGCGTTCGGTCACTTCTCTCTCTCTGGATTCGAGATTGATCTCTAGCTCTATTCCAGATGCCTCTACCCTGTGGGTGGCTAGTCCTATTTATAGGCAGAGGCCCTGGGCCTCTTCCCAAACATTAAGCGGGAAGGGCGCCAACAATTGGCCATTTTGAAGGGGAACATCTAGTACACTTATCCTGACTAAAGTTGGTCCTTGCCTGCCAAAGGCTCTGACGATGACGCCGGCTTGGGCTCCACGATGATCTCCTTCCTGCCGTTGTGTTGGTCTTGGTCTCGTTGCACTGAAATGGTTACCTTTGCTTGATGCTCTCACCTGCGCTTGCCTCCTTTGCACCAAAGAGGAAATAAGGACACTGCGTGGGCTGGCGCCCGCCTGGCGCCCTTGGTCGTCATGGCTTGCGTCATGGGCACCTCGTGAGGTACCCCGCCTTGATCTCTCCGCCTCCTCGCGAGCTAGCCTGACGAGGCCGCGCCTGAGGAAGCTTCCTGTCGTGCGCCCCGCGAGGCTTGGCCCCTCGCGAGGGTCTTCAGCATGTCCTGACGAAGATGGGCCGTACTGGGCCACCCCTTGAGCCACGCCGCAGGCCGCAGGCAGGCAAGTCTGGGTACCCCCGTTCCCAGAACACCGACATGAACATCGCATTATATGCATCAGCTCCGAATAATGTCTTTGGTCAATAGTTGGGTTGCCTGGCTCCTGTGATTACTACCTCACGTTCCGCTTGTTCGGCTAAGGTAGCAAAGGGAGAACTACTAGGATTGTGTTTCTGGTTCGCCGGGTCAAACACCTCAGTAGAGAAAGCCAAAAATTGACTATCATGATAAGGCGACAGCTGGTTGGCGGTTCGGTGACTTACTATAAATCTCTTGCGATTTCTTCCGTATTATACAAAGGACTGGCCTTCATCCAGTCATGCGTCTAAGGCATCCCAGTTCGAATGGCCGCATATGCACCGGGGGCTAGTACTTAGTCCCACAGTCAAACTCTTATGGCTAAGTGAAAGTGATAAAGACGCATAGTCTGATTGCCTAGTTCACCGCGCAGATACTTCCTTTACGGACCAAGACGTTGGGTCAAGTGTGATCGTGCACTATTCCGAACACCCCCGTAGCATCTACGTGGGGGCTAAAGCCGACGACTGGTAAACTCTCAGAATTAAAAACAGCCGCACACGAGGAAAGTAATTTTCGATAAATTCATAAGTATATTACAAAGCCCCGATTCATCAAACAACACCTAGACAGCTCGGATACATTCACTCAAACACGATATCCTTTGAGCATTGGCCATCTACTATCCGGGCACCCTCCAGGACATAGTCAAAATACCGCTCCGGCTTGCGGTGGTCCTTGCCTTTGGGCGGGCCCTCAGTCGCCACGACGGTCGCCTTCATCTTCGCCTAGTGCATCTTGACATGGGTGAAAGCCATCTGCACACCCTCTATGCATGGCGAGCGCTTCACAGCTACCACTCGGGGCAGTGCGTCAGTGAGTCGCTTCACCAGGCCGAAGTAGCTGCTAGGAATGGGTTCGGTTGGCCATAGCTGGACTATGACGTCCTTCATGGCCAATCTGGACATCCTATGCAGCTCCGCCCATTGAATCATCTGGTTATTCAATAACGCCGGACACTGCAGCGCCAGGAACTGTGACTAGAAGAGCTTCTCCTCATGTGTCCCTCCTGGGCCCAGAAGAATTGCGTGGCGTCGACAACACTCTTCGGAAGATCCGCAAATGCGTCTGGAGAACTCCACAACCAAGTGAGCAAGGCATATCTTTGACCGCCAAATATACTCTGCAAAAGAAAGGGCTTACCAGCCGCTATTTGTTCGGCCTGGCGGATCTCCTCACGAGCCGCCCAGGACTCAGTCTGCGCCTCCTTGGCCTCCAGGAGAGCGTTGGCGAGATCGACCGCTTGGGCCATATTCTTCTCCTCCAAGACCTCGCACTTGCTGGCGGCGTCCTTGAGCTCTTGCTCCACCTCGATCACCCTCTCCTCATACTGGCGGAGGGCGGCCTGCTCCGCCTTTAAATCCGCAGCTGGTTTGTCAGCGGCCGCTTTGCTCGCCCTCGCGTGCCCTTTGGATTGCACAAGGGCGCTCTTGAGGGTTTCAACCTCGGTGGCGCTACTTGCAATCATATTCATGACAACGCATGAGCTGAAGATGTGCATTTGAATATCACTTCAAGCACGTAAAACAATCTTTTAAAACATACCTTGCGCCTCATAGAACCGCCTGCTAATGCGGTCGATATCAACATCAGTTAGCTTCAGCTTCCGCTTGAGTTCGGAAACTTCAGCGGCCTGAGCGGTCGCCGCTAACAGGGAAGCCTGTTTACCAATAGACAAGTACGTTACCTCCTGCGATTATTATTTGATCCTTTGTTCGGCCGTTTTTCAAAAACAAACAGAGTCTCAGGGGCTACTATCTATACACAGGCATATTTTTCATATGAAAGGCGGCTAAGAATATTACATCGCATACCTCGAAGCATGTTAGCAGGCAGGTGAATGCATCGTTCAGCCCGCTCTTGGCGGACTGAACCTTCTCAACCACCACACCCATCAGGGTGCGGTGTTCCTCCATGATGGAAGCACGTCGCAGTGCGTCCACCAGAGTGTTCGGCGCCTCCGGATTAGTGGAGGTCGCCGCCGGAGTTGGCGCTCCCCTCTCCTTTTAAGGGGGTTGCTTACTTGATTCCAGAGCCACATGGGTCTCCGGAATGGTGTTCGGCTGGGGTTCGGACTGTTCAGGGCCCTCGTCGTCAGTCTCCATGGGGGTTGCACCCCCCATGTTCTCGGCAGCTGAGGCATTACCCTCTGGTGCCGTCTTGGCGGCCTCCCGCACCTCTCCGTGGCCCGGAGAGGCCCTTCGGGACAACACCTCGGTGTCATCCATGGTGGTTGGCAGAGAGGCTCGCGGAGGCGTCTTGCTCTCCACCATCTCCGGTGCCAGAGAGTTCCCCTCAGATGATGATGGTTGGGGGAGGTCACGGGCCGGACTGAAACACACAAAATAATATGTTATATTGCAATCATAAAAGACCGTATATCTGTGAAGTATCCTTTGGCACTTACGATGTGGCCAGGGGCTTTTCCTTGGGGCGCCTCTTGGGGGTGTGTTCGGCATCCGTGTCCGAACCATCCGAGAGGGTTATCTTCCCCCTCTACGACGCCTTCGCCTCCGGGTCTACGGAGGTGGTCCTTTTCTTCTTCCTCCCCTTAAGGGGAGAATCGCTTTCTGCCTCCTCCTCCCCTTTGTCTTCATCTCCCTCGTGGGAGGAGAGAGCTTCAGTATCTCCGAGCACTGCGTCTGAAGTACCTTTACGGTGGAGGCCACCCTTGGCCTCCTTGCTCTTCTTATTGACCTTCTTTTCCGGCGCCTGATACGGCGCTGGGACCAGCATCCTCGTTAGCAAAGGAGTGGCTGGGTCTTCAGGTAGCGGAGCCGGAGACTAGATCCGCTCCGCCTTCATTGTCGAACCCTAAATGAGGAATGAAAAACTCAGTATACCCTTTGATTTGTGAACCGAAGTTATGTTCGGAAACAAAATACTTACCGGGGTGGCCTGATTCACACTGTCGAGGCCGATGTCGTCGGTCTTCTTCGGCCATGTCTTCTGGGCCTTGAAGAGCAGCTTCCAGATCTCTTTGTGCGTTGTTGCCAAAGAATCGCTGCAGGGTCCGCGACCCTTCTGGATTGAACTCCCACATATGGAGAGGACGGCGCTGGCAGGGGAGGGTCCGGCGGAAAAGCATCACCTAAATCATGTTAGTAAGACTGGTGTTCTTGCCTATCATATTTTTGATGTGCTTTTGCAGCATCATCACTTCATTGGTCGACCCCGAGTCCAAACCATTGTTGGTCCATGACACGAGCCGCATAGGGGGCCCGGATCTGAACTCAGGAGTGGTCGTCCATCTGGCGCCGTGGGGTTCGGTGATGTAGAACCACTCCTGCTGCCATACCTTGACGGTCTCCATGAAGTCTCCTTTGGGCCAGGTGGTGTTGGGGAGCCTGCTCACCATGGCGCCGCTGCAGTCTGCGTGCTGCCTGTCGACCACCTTCAGCTTCACGTTGAAGACCTTGAGCCATAGGCCGAAGTGTGGGGGGATGCGGAGAAGCGCCTCGCACACGACGATAAACGCCGAGATGTGGAGGAAAGAATTTGGGGCTAGATCATGGAAATCTAGCCCGTAATAGAACATGAGGCTGTAGACAAAGGGGTGGAGGGGAAACCCTAGTCCGCGGAGGAAGTGGGGGATAAACACCACTCTTTCGCCGAGCTCTGGAGTGGGGATGACTTTATTTTTGGCAGGGAGCCTATGTGCGACGTCCGCAAACAGGTACCCCACCTTCCGGAGCTCCTTGACGTCCTTCTCCATGACGGAGGAGACCACCCACTTGCCCTGTGAGCCGGATCCAGACATGGCTGGAGAGGTTGGTGGCGGTGGGAAAGATTGAGGCTTGGGCGCTGGAGCTCGAGGATGGGAAAGCAGAGGAAGGAAGAAGGCGTGTGGTAAAAAGAAGGGATCTTTATCCACTTATATAGGCAGTGAATATCAAGCACCCCCTCAAGCCTTAAAACTTGCCTGTTCCCAAGGAGTCGTGCGAATGGCATGGCTGGATTACCTAAACCCGTATTGATGAGGATCCCACAATAAGTGGACATGATATCTATTTTGACAAGACGTGTCAATGGAGGATGCTCCTCGAAACGCGAAGTGGGAGGCCAAAAAATGGTTTGAAATGATAAAGAGGCCAGACGTGACATTTCGCCAAAAAAGTCGTCAGTTGACAGACCTTATTTTGATTAAGTATTTTTGCCTTCGTGGTTGATGGTTGTGATTGTTATAATGAGCTGGATACCGTTCTTTTATTCAGAAAATTGCTTTGGAGTATTCGGAGGAGGAACCCGCCTTGTAATGTTGAAGACAATCTGCGCGCCGAACACATCGTCATTGAAGACTGGTTCAGGGGCTACTGAGGGAGTCTTGGATTAAGGGATCCTCGGGTGTCTGGGCTGTGTGTAATGGGCCGGACTAGAGGGCTGTGAAGATACAAGGTAGAAGACCTTCCCCCGTGTCCTGACAGGACTCTCCTTTGCGTGGATGGCAAGATTGGCGTCCGGATAGATAGATTTCTTCTTCTGTAAGCCGACCCTGTACAACCCTAGGCCCCACCAGTGTCGATATAAACCGGGGGGTTAGTCCTAGAGGCTATCAGAATTCATACTTACGATCTCCAGGTAGATGAACTCTTGTAACCCCTATACTCATCAAAGTCAATCAAGCAGGAAGTAGGGTTTTACCTCCATTAAGAGGACACGATCATGGGTAAAACATCGTGTCCCCATTGTCTCATATTACCTTCGATCCTCAGACACACATTTCGGGACCCCCTACCCGAGATCGGTTGGTTTTGACACCGACAGCGGTGCATTAACTCCCACCTCATTTCTTGACATATCAACCAATAAGAGATGTGGCGTGCATGTTTTCAATGACTCAAGACTACCAAACAGGACATGCAATGGTTAGTTCATTGCATGCAATGCTATTAATTAGCAAATAAACATTGAGATCTCTTGTTTTTCCCTCCTTGGTCATGGTGCACAACCAAAGATGACTTATTCACCTGGATGGAGGGAGTAGATGGTCAAAGTTTGACCCAAAATTAATGCATTGGTAAACATAATTTTTTGAGGAAAACGAGTGCATTAATTGAGTGTTTTTGAAAACTACAAAAAATATTCCACCACTCATCATCTACCTTGGTTGATGAGATTTTTGAATTGATCCCTATAAATCAGGAAGGAGGTAGAGTACTAGTACTCCTACATTATTGGCGTCGGTTGCCTTAGCCAATCTTTCATTTTGTTGGACAAGATGAGCGTATAGGAATAGGGATACTATATATAGGAAGTCTTCATGATCCATTATTCCCCATCTCAGTCAGAGATAACTATTCAACTAGTCTTCACAGTGAAGTGACAATACACGCAGCAGCAGATGGGACACTTAATTAATAAGCTGAACCAGCGTGTTGGCGTAACTAAATCAGCCTTACCCAGTACTACCATCATGTTTGCCAGTGGATGATGACCCACAAGTATAGGGGATCTATCATAGTCCTTTTGATAAGTAAGAGTGTCGAACCCAATGAGGAGCAGAAGGAAATGATAAGCGGTTTTCAGCAAGGCATTCTCTGCAAGCACTGAAATTATCGGTAACAGATAGTTTTGTGATAAGGTAATTTGTAACAGGTAACAAGTAACAAGTGTAAATAAAGTGCAGCAAGATGGCCCAATCCTTTTTGTAGCAAAGGACAAGCCTGGACAAACTCTTATATATAGAAAAGCGCCCGCGAGGACACATGGGAATTATCGTCAACCTAGTTTTCATCACGTTCATATGATTCGCGTTCGGTACTTTGATAATTTGATATGTGGGTGGACCGGTGCTTGGGTGCTGTCCTTACTTGGACAAGCATCCCACTTATGATTAACCCCTTTTGCAAGCATCCGCAACTACAAAAGAAGTATTAAGGTAAACCTAACCATAGCATGAAACATATGGATCCAAATCAGCCCCTTACGAAGCAACTTATAAAGTAGGGTTTAAGCTTCTGTCACTCTAGCAACCCATCATCTACTTATTACTTCCCAATGCCTTCCTCTAGGCCCAAATAATGGTGAAGTGTCATGTAGTCGATGTTCACATAACACCACTAGAGGAAAGACAACATACATCTCATCAAAATATCGAACGAATACCGAATTCACATGACTACTTATAGCAAGACTTCTCCCATGTCCTCAGGAATAAACGTAACTACTCACAAATCATATTCATGTTCATAATCAGAGGAGTATTAATATACATATAGGATCTGAACATATGATCTTCCACCGTATAAACCAACTAGCATCAACTACAAGGAGGAATCAACACTACTAGCAACCCACAGGTACCAATCTGAGGCTTTGGGACAAAGATTGGATACAAGAGATGAACTAGGGTTTGAGAGAGATGGTGCTGGTTAAGATGTTGATGGACATAAAACCCCTCCCGATGAGAAGATCGTTGGTGAGGACGATGGCGATGATTTCCCCCTTCCGGAGGGAAGTTTCCCCGGCAGAACAGCTCTGCCAGAGCCCTAGATTGGTTCCACCAAGGTTCCGCCTCGTGGCGGCGGAGTTTCTTCCCGAATGCTTTCTTATGATTTTTACTCTGACAAAGACTTTATATAGCAGAAGATGGGCATTGGAGGCCTGCCAGGGGGCCCACGAGGCAGGGGCGCGCCCAGGGGGTAGGGCGCGCCCCCCCACCTGCGTAGGCAGGGTGTGGGCCCCCTCTGGTATTTTCTTCGCTCAGAATTTTTTATTTATTCCAAAAATGACTTAGTGAAGTTTCAGGACTTTTGGAGTTGTGCATAATAGGTCTCTAATATTTGCTCCTTTTCCAAATTGAAATTCTAGCTGCCAAGATTCTCCTCTTCATGTAAACCTTGTAAAATAAGAGAGAATAGGCATAAGTATTGTGACATAACATGTAATAACAGCCCATAATGCAATAAATATCAATATAAAAGCATGATGCAAAATGGACGATCAACTCCCCAAGCTTAGACCTCGCTTGTCCTCAAGCGTAAGTTTATAACGATAAATATGTCCACATGTTTAGAGATAGAGGTGTCGATAAATTAAAATACGGACATGAGGGCATCATGATCATTCTTATAACAACAACATATATGGATATTGTCATATGAGTTCTTATGCTCAAGTAATAATCTATTCACAATGTTAAGTATGAATCAGAAACTTCATTAAGAACTAACAAACTATGATCTCAGTCATTGAAGCAATTGCAATTTATCATAACATCGGAAAGAGTCTACATAAGAGCTTTTCAGCAAGTCCACATACTCAACTATCATTCAGTTTTCACAATTGCTAACACTCAGGCAATACTTATGGTTATGGAGTTTTAATCAGACACAGAGAAAGATAGGGGCTTATAGTTTCGCCTCCCAACCTTTTACCTCAAGGGTAATGTCAAAAATAATAATTCATGATAACTTATATTAGGATCTTTCCAACACAATGTGCTTGCCAAAGGATAAAATGTAAAAAGGAAAGATGAAGATCACCATGACTATTGCATAAGGTAAAAGTAAAAGATAGGCCCTTCGTAGAGGGAGGCAGAGGTTGTCATGTGCTTTATGGTTGGATGCACGAAATCTTAATGCAAAAGAACGTCACTTTATATTGCCACTTGTGATATGAACCTTTATTATGTAGTCTGTCACTTTTATTGCTTCCATATCACAAGATCGTATAAAGTTTATTTTCTCCACACTAATAAGTCATACATATTTACAGAGCATTTTTTATTGCATGCAATGATGACAACTTACTTGAAGGATCTTACTCAATCCATAGGTAGATATGGTGGACTCTCATGGCAAAATTGGTTTTAAGGGTATTTGGAAGCACAAGTAGTATCTCTACTTGGTGCAAAGAATTTGGCTAGCATGATAGGGAAAGGCAAGCTCAGCATGATGGATGATTCATGACAATATACTTTATTTCGAATATAAAAAAATATAACCCATTATGTTGTCTTCCTTGTCCAACATCAAATCTTTAGCATGTCATACTTTAATGGGTGCTCAAAATGATAAAAGATGTCCAAGATAGTATATTTGTATGTGAAAACCTCTCTTTCTTTATTACTTCATATTAATTGCAACGATTACCAAAATTATGTTTGTCAACTCTCAACAACTTTTAATCATCATACTCTTTATATGTGAAGTCATTACAGTCCATAAGATCAATATGATCCCTTTTGTTCTTTTTATTGTTTCTTTTTCTTTTATTCCCTCAAGATCAAAATAATCAAGCCCTTGACTCAACACTAATCTTTATTATAAATAGCTCATGGACTCGATTACATAGAGGGATCATAAGGAAAAACTCAAAACTAACTCATACTAAAACTTTATTCTACTAGACCAAGATATTACCAAAAGGATCGAACTAAGAAAAACGGTAAAGATAGGAGTGTGATGGTGATACGATACCGGGGCACCTCCCCCAAGCTTGGCAGTTGCCAAGGGGAGTGCCCATACCCATGTGATTATTGCTCTTTCTTCGGAGGTGGTGATGTGATATTCTTGGCTATGATACCCCTCAGGATACGATTCTCCTCCTCGAGCTTGTTGACTTGTCGCTTAAGTTCCATTATTTCCTTACGGAGCTTACCCGTGACGGTTAAAGCTCCTTGCACCCATGGATGCTGCATAGCTGCGGGAGAACAAGTAACACTCCTTTTCATATTTTCATAAGAGAGAAATTTGACATTGGAGGGGATGACCGAGTTTGGGATAGCTGAGCTCTATAGTTCCCCCATCGTGAATCCTGCCCGGAAACGAGAAGTAACTTCTTGATCCTCCTCCATGGCATCTATTCTTTTCAAGTCAGCTTCCATCTCTTCCTCTGTTGAGGGCCCAAAGTGATAGGCATTGCTGTTTGCCCCTAGACCTGGTGTCGGATCAGACACCCGACTCTCCCCGACTAACTCTTGAGAAGACATCTTGCTCTAATCTGCGGCAGAAACAGCTCAAAACAAAAATAGAGGATAATTGCGTGATACGGTGGTCAAAACCTTCGGGAGATTATATAATGAATTTTTACCGACCAAAAGAAGTATCGCACAAGAAAACGGAGTCCGGAGAGTACACGAGGTGCCCACGAGGCAGGGGGCGCTCCCAGGGGGTAGGGTGCGCCTCCCACCCTCGTGGAAGCTTCTTGTCCTTCCCGGACTGCTTCTTATTTTCCTATTTTCTTAAATATTCCAAAACAGAAAAAAATTGCCATTAGAACTGTTTTGGAGTCGGTTTACTTATCGTACCACGTACCTATTCCTTTTCGAAGTCTGAAACATTCTAGAAAGTGTCCCTTATGTACTCCTCCGGGGTTTCGGTTTCAATAATATTAGTTTCAACATTTATGGGATTACCTGAGATATAATGTTTGATTCTTTGACCGTTCACCACCTTTGAACATTTGTGCCTTCGAAGTTGTTGATTTTTATGGCACCGGAACGATAGACCTCCTCAATAATGTAAGGGCATTCCCATTTAGAGAGAATTTTTCCTGCAAAAATTTTTAAACAAGAGTTGAATAGCAACACATAATCACCTACATTAAACTCACGCTTTCTATCCTTTTGTCATGCCATCTTTTAACTTCTTCTTTAAACAGTTTGGCATTCTCATAGGCTTGGTTCTCCATTCATCAAGTGAGCTAGTGTCAAATAACCTCTTCTCACCGGCAAGTTTGAAATCATAGTTGAGCTCTTTAATGGCCTAATATGCCTTATGTTCTCGTTCGAGAGGTAAGTGACATGCTTTCCCGTAGACCATTTTATATGGAGACGTACCTATAGGATTTTTATATACAGTTCTATAGGCCCATAATGCATCATCAAGTTTCTTGGACCAATTCTTCCTAGATCTATTAACAGTCTTTTGAAAAATTAATTTGAGCTCTCTATTACTCAACTCTACTTGACCACTAGACTGCGGGTGATAAGGGGATGCAATTATATGATTAACATCATACTTAGCAAGCATTTAACGAAAAGCACCATGAATAAAATGTGAACCACCATCAGTCATTAAATAACTAGGGACTCCAAACCTCGGAAAAATAACTTTTTTAAGCATCTTAATAGAGGTGTTATGATCAGCACTACTAGTTGGAATAGCTTCTACCCACTTAGTAACATAATCAACAACAACTGAAATATGTGTATACCCATTAGAGGAAGGAAACGGTCCCATGTAGTCAAAGCCCCAAACATCAAATGGTTCAATAACGAGTGAGTAATTCATAGGAATTTCTTGACATCTACTAATATTACCAATTCTTTGACATTCATCACAAGACAAGACAAACTTACGAGCATCTTTGAAGAGAGTAGGCCAATAAAACCTGATTGCAATACCTTATGTGCAGTTCTATCTCCAGTGTGGTGTCCTCCATAAGCTTCAGAGTGACACTTGCATAGGATCTGTTCCTGTTCATGCTCAGGTATACAACATCTAATAACACCATCTACTCCTGCTTTATAAAGGTGTGGGTCATCCCAGAAGTAATGTCTTAAATCATAGAAAAACTTTTTATTTTGCTGGTATGTGAAACTAGGTGGTATAAATTTAGCAACAATGTAATTAGCATAATCAGCATACCATGGAGCAGTACGAGAAGCATTTATGACATTTAATTGTTCAACAGGAAAGCTATCATCAATAGGTAGTGGGTCATCAAGAACATTCTCTAACCTAGACAAGTTGTCTGCAACGGTTCTCAGCTCCCTTTCTATCAATAATATGTAAATCAAATTCTTGTAGAAAGAGAACCCATCTAATAAGTCTAGGTTTAGCATCTTTCTTTTCCATAAGATATTTAATAGCAGCATGATCAGTGTGAATAGTTACTTTAGAACCAACAATATAAGGTCTGAACTTATCACAAGCAAATACAACTCCTAAGAATTCCTTTTCAGTAGTAGCATAATTTCTCTGGGCATTATCTAGAGTTTTACTAGCATATTGAATAACATTTAGTTTCTTATCAACTCTTTGTCCTAGAATAGCACCTACAGCATAATAACTAGCATCAGACATAATTTCAAAGGGTAAATTCCAATTAGGTGGGTGAACAATAGGTGGAGAAATTAATTCTTTCTTGAGTATTTCAAATGCTTCCACACAATCATCATCAAAGACAAAAGGTATATCTTTTTGTAATAGATTAGTCAGAGGCTAGGAAATTTTTGAGAAGTCCTTAATGAACCTCCTGTAAAAACCGGCATGACCAATGAAACTTCTTATACCTTTGATGTCCTTAGGACACGACATCTTTTCAATAGCATCAACTTTAGCTTTGTCAACTTCAATACCTCTTTCAGAAATTTTATGCCCCAAGAAAATGCCTTCATTAACCATAAAGTGGCATTTCTCCCAGTTCAAGACAAGGTTATTTCTTCACATCTCCGCAAAACTCAATCAAGGTTGCTCAAGCAATCATCAAAAGAGGATCCATAAACAGAGAAATCATCCATGAAAACCTCACAAATCTTTTCACAAAAGTTAGAGAATATAGCCATCATGCATCTTTGAAAGGTAGCGGGTGCATTACATAAACCAAAAGGCATACGTCTATAAGCAAAGGTACCGAAAGGGCAAGTAAAAGTGGTCTTTTCTTGATCATCAGCTGACACATGTATTTGAGAGAAACCAGAGTAACCATCTAGAAAGCAAAAATGTGTATGTTTGGATAATCTTTCTAGCATTTGATCAATGAGTGGCAAGGGGTAATGATCTTTTTTAGTAGCTTTATTTAATTTGTGGAAATCAATCACCATTCTATAACCTGTAATAATCTTTGCGAAATCAATTCATCTTTGTCGTTAGGAACGACAGTAATACCTCCCTTCTTAGGGACACAATGGACATGGCTTACCCACTGACTATCAACAACGGGATAAATTATACCTGCCTCAAGGAGCTTTAATATCTCCTTTCTTACCACTTCCTTCATCTTAGGATTTAGCCGTCGTTGGTGATCAATAACTGGTTTGGCGTCTTTCTCCAAATTTATTTTGTGTTGACATAGAGTGGGACTAATGCCCTTAAGATCATTGTGGGTGTCAAAACCAGCGGATCTCGGGTAGGGGGTCCCGAACTGTGCGTCTAGGCGGATGGTAACAGGAGACAAGGGACACGATGTTTTTACCCAGGTTCAGGCCCTCTCGATGGAGGTAATACCCTACTCCTGCTTGATTAATATTGATGATATGGGTAGTACAAGAGTAGATCTACCACGAGATCAAGGAGGCTAAACCCTAGAAGCTAGCCTATGGTATGATTGTTGTTTGTCCTACGGACTAAAACCCTCCGGTTTATATAGACACCGGATAGGTTAGGGTTACACAGAGTCGGTTTCAATGGTAGGAGATCTACATATCCGTATCGCCAAGCTTTCCTTCCACGCCAAGGAAAGTCCCATCCGGACACGGGACGAAGTCTTCAATCTTGTATCTTCATAGTCTTGGAGTCCGGCCAACAGTAAGAGCTCGGCTATCAGGACACCCCCTAATCCGGGACTCCCTCAGTAGCCCCCGAAACAGGCTTCAATAACGATGAGTCCGGCGCATTGATTGTCTTCGGCACTGCGAGGCGGGTTCTTCTCCGAATTCCATATACTTGTCGAATAGTGTCCGGCTTCTGATAAATGCTGCGCTCCTCGGATTCTACGCCCAATAATGGCCATCTTCCACGTGTTTGAATGAATGCGAACAGCCAGGGTATTTTTACAATTACCCCCTAGCCGCGCAAATGAGCCGCCTATAAAAGGGGCAAGGATCTAGATCTGAGTCACACCATCCCCCCTTTGCGAGCTTTCATCAGAGCGCCTCTGACCAAAGCCCATTCCATCATGGACAGTCGACGCGGCTCCTCTTCTCGCGCTCCTAGCCCTCAGCCAGGAAATTGGGAGAGCTGCTCTGTCCCGCATAGCGAGCTAGTTATACTCCAAGCCAAGGGATTTCTCCCCCCGGCCTTCATGGTTCCGGTTCGAGCCGGACTTGCCACCTACAAGGGCGGAAAGCAAGCGGAGAGCGTCCCCGATCCCTCTAAAGGAGAGCAGGTATACTTATATCCTATCTAGTAAGAGGCCTTGGATTTCCCATCCATCCGTTTCTCCGGGGGCTCTTGGAGTTCTACGGCCTCCAATTGCACCACCTTACTCCTGCCTCCATCCTGCACATCGCGGGCTTCGTGGCCCTTTGCAAACTATTCTTGGGCGTCGAGGCTCATTTCGGACCGTGGAAGAGAATATTCTGCCTAGTACCCCATTCTCATGAGGGGTCAATATATCAAGTGGGCGGAGCCGAGCTATGGCGCATCGCCGGGACCGGATACCTATCCGGAACCCCAAAGAAGGCGTCCGAAGACTGGCCTTCGGAATGGTTTTATATGGAGGACGTCGCGCTGCCGGATCCTGTTCGGATCAGCCTTCCGGAGTTCAGCAATGCTCCTCTGAAGAAGCGCCTAAGCTGGCGCCCTCGGAGCCCCCGGAGAGAAGATGACCGGGATGTCCGTTATTTGATGAGCCGAATAAGGTTACTGGCTCATGCCGGATTGACCATGACAGGAGTCATGGCAATCTGCATTATGAGGGGAGTGCAGCCGCTCCAATACAGGGGCCACCCCATGTGGGACTTCAACAGGGAGGACGATGCCACCCGTCATGGCCGCAAAGGGCCTGGATCGGTCACCGAACTGGTGAAGATCTTGTCTGCCATGTACAAAGGAGAGGAGGAGGATTTCCTCCGTGTCAACCCACTGAAGGAGTTTTCTTCGAATAATCCTCGAAGCTGGGTAAGCAAACATCTTTGTGACCTGTCCGATCCATGTTCCCGTAGTTAAATATCTCATTTCATGGTTTTTATGCAGAACTGCGCCGGATGGAGAAGATACACAGCCCGCCCCACAACCCGAGGATCCGGAACGGTCCTCGATCCGACCTCCAAGAGGATCCGGATATAACGGTGGAGTTGATCGACGGGGTGTTCTACCAACTTAGCATCGACAATGCTTTGGTAGCCATTACGGCCGATTACCATGGAATACTTCCAGCCCCACAGGTAATCTGAGACCAAGATCCCAAAACCCTGATAATGACCCATCCGTGCTTATTTTTTATCACCGTATACCAATGGTATTTCGCAGGGGGTTCCTTTGAGGCGGGAAGCCGAGCCTGCGGCGGCTGGCCAACAAGGGGCAGCACGGCCCCGCAGGTTAAAAAGAAGTGCGGTCCGGATCGAAACTCCGCCGCAACGGTATAGCGTGTCACCATACTCCCCGGATTGATTCCTGGAAGGCGTACTAACGCTGATGCTCTTTTCAGGAAAAAGAGCGCTTGCCGGACTGAGTCTGGAGAGATTGCCAATTGAACCTTCACCGGCCAAGCTTCCAAGCCGGGTTCGGAGGCTGAGGCGAGAACGAGACGTGCGTCGGATGCTCCTCCGACAGAGGATGCCGACAGGTTGTCCGCCACCAACTCCGAGGTGGAGAGTGCCTTGAATCACAGGCGTCGCCGGACAGTTCTTCGTGATGCATGTTTCTCCCAAGAGGCCTTGAATGCCTTTGATTCAGGAGATGCGCACCTCCGTGACGCTCAAGATGGTCTAGCCAGAGCCACGGAGCAGTATGTAAAGGACATACGGGTAAAAAATCTGACAGTTATATATGCCAGTAGCCCCCGAGACTTAAAATAGTTAGAATAACTGATTTAAGGATCATTTGTTATGCAGGATCTTACAGAGAAGAATACCCGTCTGTCCGAGGAGCTTGAAGAGTGCAAGGCCCAACTTGAGGCCGCACTAGCCGCTACAGGGGGAACCACAGAGGCCCCCTCTGGTAATATATGCTTTTAAAAAATAAATAGTTTATAAAGTGCGGCGGGTGTGTAAATCTGACCAAAACATTGCAGATGGCGCCGGACTAGATCCGGACAAGCAACAGCTCTTACGCCAGTTAAAGGCCGGCGAGAGCATGCTTACGAGGGTGCGGCAGGAGAAGAATAACCTCCAAGACGCCAACACCAAGCTGGGTGAGGAACTAAAGGACGTTCGTGCCTAGTTGTCTGACTCCGTAAAGGAGAATCGCCGGCTTCATCGCGGCATTTTCAGTAAGTGCTTGAGCGAACTTTGAAAAGAGTTCGGCGAGGAAGGTCGCTAACATAAACATGTATGTAGGTTTGCTCACAGGTCGTCCTGAGGAGGAGATGCCCAGTTCGTCGGGTGATCTTCTTCCCGAATGCGTCGGCTACATTAACGAGTCCGGCAGTGATGAAAGGCATCGGCCAAGCCTTGTGGCTATCTATCTCCCCGCCAAGGCATTGAGGAGCTGGCGGAGCGGCTTCAAGGAGCACGGCGGCGCTCCGCTATGGAAGATATCGGCCTGCCGTCAAAGGCGCCAGGAGGCTCGGGCCATGGTGAAGACGCGGTACACGGTTGTGACCTGCACCACATGGCCGAGGTCGGACCTGTGGGGCGGATGGGATGGAGATCCTGTAATCTTAGTGTACGCCAAGTAGAATTGGCCGCCAAGTATTCCCAGCAAGATTGTAAATTAGATAGCCTATTAGATGGCATTGAGGAGGAATACAATGAGTCGAATTGACTATGTAAAAATATGACATGAAAAAAATGTCTTCTAGCCGGATTGTAGATCGTTTGTCGTAGCGGACCTTTTCGCTTCGATCTCCAGACCCAATAGTCCGGAGTGTGTCCGAATACCTTCTTGGTTATATAAGAACCATGGTATGCATGGAGACAAGGCGTAGGGGTCATTGTTGCTGTATCAGACAAGTGCCCAACTAGTTATGTTACATTACATGGGTAGTAAGAAACATCTTCCAGGGAGAATAGTTCCGTTAAGGGTTCCTTTCGCTGGGATGCATGCCCTAAAGTGCATGTCGAAGCTGCTATGAAAGCAGAAAATCATCTGGGGGCAGATGGTTAAATAGTTAAAAATCATCTTTCAGTTCACCGACCGAATATTCCCTTAAGAACGCTAGCTTTCGGCTTCACCCACCGAGGTACACATCCGCTGAACCGGCAAGAGTAATCGCAGAGGTGCTCCTTTACCACCTAGCCGAACAATCGGGAACGTAGGGGTAAGCATGAGAGCCAGCAACCCAGCTTGGCCAAAACTTAAGTCATATCGATGCATATAATGGTGAATAAAAGGTATATGTGGAAGTTTAACACATGTCTTGGGCATGAAGCTCAGATAAATAAGCTTCATTAAAGAAGCCCCGAGTATAATGAGCGCGGACAGCGCGTCAAGTGTGTGCGGAAAAAGTGCAAACGAGCCTCTAGAGGCTACAAGAAGAAGAAGGGGAAGGAGAGAAATAAATGACAGCAAAAAAGAAAAAATAAAGAATGCGGATGGAGGAAGGAGACGAACTTGGAGTCCGGCACTTAGGCGTAGAATCTTCGTAGACGGGCTGCGTTCCATGGGTTCGGCTCGAGTCGGTTATCCGATGCGTTTTGTAGACGATATGCTCCGCCGGTCAGGACCTGGTCGATGATGAAGGGACCGTCCCATTTGGGCTTGAGTTTGTCCTTTTTCTTCTCCGGCAGGCGTAGAACTAGTTCGCCAATGTTATAAGCTTTGGCCTGTACTTCCATGCTTTGATATCTTCGAGCCTGCTGTTGATAGAATGCGGAACGAGCTTTTGCCACGTCGCGCTCCTCCTCCAATGCGTCCAAACTGTCCTGCTGATCGAGCTCGACTTCTCTTTCTTCATACATGCGTACGCGAGGTGAGTCATGTATTATGTCGCAGGGCAAGACTGCCTCTGCGTCGTACACCATGAAGAATGGTGTGAATCCGGTAGTACGATTCGGCGTGGTCCGCAGCCCCCAGAGTACGGAGTCGAGCTCCTCGACCCAGTGCTTGTTAGATTCCTTGAGGGACCGCACTAGTCTGGGTTTAATGCCGCTCATGATTAGACTGTTTGCCTGTTCGACTTGGCCGTTGGTTTGAGGGTGATAGACTGAGGCGTGATCGAGCTTGATGCCCATGTTTTTGCACCATGATTTGACCTCATCGGCCGTGAAGTTGGTGCCATTGTCAGTGATGATACTGTGGGGGACACCGTAACGGTGCACTACCCCTGATATGAAGTCCATCACTGGTCCGGATTTGGCCGTCTTAATTGTTTGGCCTCTATCCATTTGGTGAATTTGTCCACCATGACCAATAGGTATTTTCGCTTGTGGGTTCCTCCCTTGAGGGGTCCAACCATGTCAAGCCCCTGCACATGAACGGTCGGTGATGGGTATAGTTTTAAGGGCGGTGGGTGGCATATGGCTTTGGTTAGCAAAAGCTGGCAACCGACGATCGTTGGACTAAGTCCTCAAGATCTGCCGGGCCGTCGGCCAATAAAATCCTGTCGGAAGGCCTTGCCTACAAGGGCCGGGCTGCAGCGTGGTGCCCACCCAGTCCGCATGAATTTCAGCCAGGAGGTTTCGCCCTTCCTCTTGGAGATACACCTTTGAAGGACTCGGTAGTGCTTTTTTATAAAGCTCTCCTCATGGACTTTATAGGCTTTAGAGCGCCGTACTATGCAGCGAGCCTCATTTTGGTCTTCAGGGAGTTCCTGCCTAGTTAGGTAGGCTAGGAATGGTTCCGTCCACGTGGCGATAACCGCCATTATTTCGTGGGCAGAGGGTGTTATCTCGGGGGTGGAGCCTCCGGTTGTGTCAGAGTGTTCGGCGTCAGGCGGTGCGGTTGGGTCCAGATTGTTATTGCCGGACTCCCCTTCCCATAGTACGGATGGCTTGAACAGCCATTCCAAAAAGATATTGGGTGGGACGACATCGCGTTTTGCACAGATGTGTGCCAATATATCCGCCGCCTTGTTGTTCTCCCGGGCTATATGATGAAATTCGAGCCCTTCGAACCGTGCTGACATTTTTAGGACCGCATTGCGGTATGCTGCCATTTTCGGATCTTTGGCGCCAAAGTCTCCGCTTATTTGAGATATTGCGAGGTTTGAATCCTCACAGCACCTCTAGGCATTGAATGCCCATGGAGATCGCCATCCGGAGGCCGTAGAAGGGCCTCGATTCGCCGCGTTGTTGGAGTCCGTATACATTATCTCAAGGACATATTGGACTGTGTCCCGGTTGGGGACGCCAGACGACGCCAGCCCCTAGGCCATCCAACATTTTGGAGCCGTCAAAGTGCATGATCCATTGGAGTATCGCCGTACTTTTAGGGAGTTCGGCTTGATCCATTCGCCAAAGTTGGCCAAAACCTGCGACTTAATAGCTCGTCGTGGCTTATATGTTATGTCGAATGGGAGGAGCTCTATGGCCCATTTAGCAATCCGCCCGTCATGTCGCGTTGTTTATAATGTCATTAAGAGGTACTTCGAGGCTACCGTTATCGAACACTCTTGAAAGTAGTGTCGCAGCTTCGGGATGCCATGAACACGCGTATGCTATCTTTTGATAGTGTGGGTACGGGACTTGCATGGAGTTAGGACAAGTGGACACATAATAAACCGGTTTTGAATAGGGAACCGGTGTCCGTCCGCTTCTCGCCGACAACGAGCACCGCTACCGACAACTTGATGTGTTTGCGCGATGTATAATAGCATTGGTTCGCCCACGTTGGCGCGCGCCAGACCGGATTTGTTGCCAAATGGCCTTTATTTCTTCGAATCCGCCGTGGCGACATCCGCCCACTCAAGTGTTCGTGCGGTGGAGGAGGCGGAAAGAGGTAATGTCTTTTCTCCTAAGCGGAGATAAAGCGGCTTAGAGCCGCTTCGAATCCGGCCAATTTTGTATTTGTTTGAGGTCTTTTGAATATCCAATTGTGACAGAGCTCGAATCTTGGCTGGGTTTGCTTCAATTCCTCTACCGGACACAATGAAGCCCAGGAGCTTTCCGGCTGGAACGCCGAAGACGCATTTTTCCGGATTGAGCTTGATGTCATATTTTCGAAGATTGTCGAATGTGGGCCTCAAGTCGTCTACTAGAGTTTCGACGTGCTTGGTTTTGACGATCACGTCATCTACATATGCTTCCACCGTTTTGCCGATCTGGTTTGCCAGACATGTCTGAATCATGCGCTGATATGTTGCGCCGGCGTTCTTGAGCCCAAAGAGCATTGTGTTGAAGCAGAACAGGCCGCATGGAGTGATGAATGCTGTTGCAGCTTGGTCTGGCTCCGCCATCTTGATTTGGTGGTAGCCGGAGTACGCGTCGAGGAAGCACAATGAGTCGTGTCCTGCTGTAGCGTCAATTATTTGATCGATTCGAGGGAGGGGGAAGGGATCCTTTGGGCAAGCCTTATTAAGGTCTTTGAAATCAACACATAGGCGCCAGGATTTATCCTTCTTTGGTACCATCACCAGGTTCGCTAGCCAGTCCGGATGTTTTATATCTCCGATGAATCCGGCCTCCAAAGTTTGGCTAGCTCCTCTCCCATGGCCTGTCTCTTGGGTTCGGAAAAGCGCCAAGAGCCTGTTTGACTAGCTTGAATCCTTTTAGGATATTTAGGCTGTGCTCGCCACCGACGGGGATTCTGGCATGTCTCAAGGGTGTCGAGCAAAGATGTCCCGCTTTTCTTGTAGAAATTCTCGTAGTCTGGCGTCTACATCGGGTTTAATTGTGCCCGATGGAGGCCGTCTTTGCAGGGTCCGTTGGGTGGACTTTGAATTTGACTATTTCATCCGCTGGTTTAAAAGAGGCGGACTTGGATCTTTTATCAAGTATCACATCGTCCCTGTTCTCCGTGGAGCGCATCGCGGTGAGTTCCTCGACCGCTAGGGCTTTGGATAGTGCCTCGGGGGCTAGTGCGGTTGTCTTATTTTCGGCGCGGAGTGCTATGTTCAGATCACTAGCGAGAGTGATGATTCCGTTGGGACCGGGCATTTTAAGCTTCATGTACCCATAATGGGGTATAGCTTAAAAAATTGTGAATGACTCTCGTCCTAATAAAGCATGATATCCGCTGTTGAACGGGGCCACTTGAAATGTGACCTCCTCGGACCTGTAATTGTCCGGCGAGCCGAACACTACGTCCAGCGTGATTTTTCCTATGCAGCATGCTTCCCGGCTGGGGATTATTCCTCTAAAGGTTGTCGTCGGTGTCAAAACCGGCGGATCTCGGGTAGGGGGTCCCGAACTGTGCATCTAGGCAGATGGTAACAGGAGACAAGGTACACAATGTTTTTACCTGGTTCGGCCCTCTCGATGGAGGTAATACCCTACTCCCGCTTGATTAATATTGATGATATGGGTAGTACAAGAGTCGATCTACCACGAGATCAAGGAGGCTAAACCTAGAAGCTAGCCTATGGTATGATTGTTGTTCGTCCTCGGACTAAAACCCTCCGGTTTATATAGACACCGATAGGTTAGGGTTACACGAGTCGGTTACAATGGTAGGAGATCTACATATCCGTATCGCCAAGCTTGCCTTCCACGCCAAGGAAAGTCCCATCCGCACAAGGGACGAAGTCTTCAATCTTGTATCTTCATAGTCTTGGAGTCCGCCAACGGTAAGTGTTCGCTATCCGGACACCCCTAATCCGGACTCCTCAAGAGCCCCGAACCAGGCTTCATGACGATGAGTCCGGAGCGTTGATTGTCTTCGGCATTGCGAGGCGGGTTCTTCTCCGAATTCCATATACTTGTCGAATAGTGTCCGGCTTCTGATAAATTCTGCGCTCCTCGGCTTCTACGCCCAATAATGGCCATCTTCCACATATTTGAATGAATGCGAACAGCCAGGGTATTTTTACAATTACCCCCCTAGCCGCGCAAATGAGCCGCCTATAAAAGGGTCAAGGATCTAGATCTGAGTCACACCATCCCCCCTTTGCGAGCTTTCATCAAAGCGCCTCTGACCAAAGCCCATTCCATCATGGACAATCGACGCGGCTCCTCTTCTCGCGCTCCCAGCCCTCAGCCAGGAAATTGGGAGAGATGCTCATCCCGCATAGCGAGCTAGTTATACTCAAGCCAAGGGATTTCTCCCCGCCTTCATGGTTCCTGTTCGAGCGGACTTGCCACCTACAAGGGCGGAAAGCAAGCAGAGAGCGTCCCTGATCCCTCTAAAGGAGAGCGGGTATGCTTCATCTCTTATCTAGTAAGAGGCCTCGGATTTCCCATCCATCCGTTTCTCCGGGGGCTCTTGGAGTTCTACGGCCTCCAATTGCACAACCTTACTCCTGCCTCCATCCTGCACATCGCGGGCTTCGTGGCCCTTTGCGGACTATTCTTGGGTGTCGAGGCTCATTTCGGACTGTGGAAGAGAATATTCTGCCTAGTACCCCGTTCTCATGAGGGGTCAATATATCAAGTGGGCGGAGCCGAGCTATGGCGCATCACCGGGACCGGATACCTATCCGGAACCCCAAAGAAGGCGTCCGAAGACTGGTCTTCGGAATGGTTTTATATGGAGGACGCCCCGCTGCCGGATCCTGTTCGGATCGGCCTTCCGGACTTCAGCAATGCTCCTCTGAAGAAGCGCCTAAGCAGGCTCCCTCGGAGCCCCCGGAGAGAAGATGACCGGGATGTCCGTTATTTGATGAGCCGAATAAGGTTACTGGCTCATGCCGGATTGACCATGACAGGAGTCATGGCAATCTGCATTATGAGGGGAGTGCAGCCGCTCCAATACAGGGGCCACCCCATGTGGGACTTCAACGGGGAGGACGATGCCACCCGTCATGGACGCAAAGGGCCAGGATCGGTCACCGAACTGGTGAAGATCTTGTCTGCCATGTACAAAGGAGAGGAGGAGGATTTCCTCCGTGTCAACCCACTGAAGGAGTTTTCTTTGAATAATCCTTGAAGCTGGGTAAGCAAACATCTTTGTGACCTGTCCGATCCATGTTCCCGTAGTTAAATATCTCATTTCATGGTTTTGCGCAGGAACTGCGCCGGACTATGGAGAAGATACACAGCCCGCCCCCACAACACGAGGATCCGGAACGGTCCCTCGATCCGACCTCCGAAGAGGATCCGGATATAATGGTGGAGTTGATCGACGGGTTGTTCTACCAACTTAGCATCGACAACGCTTTGGTAGCCATTACGGCCGATTACCCCGGAATACTTCCAGCCCCACAGATAATCTGAGACCAAGATCCCAAAACCCTGATAATGACCCATCCGTGCTTATTTTTGATCACCGTGTACCAATGGTGTTTTGCAGGGGGTTCCTTCGAGGCGGGAAGCCGAGCCTGCGGCTGCTGGCCAACAAGGGGCAGCGCGGCCCCGCAGGTTAAAAAGAAGTGCGGTCCGGATCGAAACTCTGCCGCAACGGTATAGCATGTCACCATACTCCCCGGATTGATTCCTGGAAGGCGTACTAACGCTGATGCTCTTTTCAGGAAAAAGAGCGCTCGCCGGACTGAGTCCGGAGAGATTGCCAATCGAACCTTCACCGGCCAAGCTTCCAAGCCGGGTCCAGAGGCTGAGGCGAGCACGAGACGTGTGTCGGATGCTCCTCCGACAGAGGATGCCGACAGGTTGTCCGCCACCAACTCCGAGGTGGAGAGTGCCTTGAATCACAGGCGTCGCCGGACAGTTCTTTGTGACGCATGTTTCTCCCAAGAGGCCTTGAATGCCTTTGATTCGGGAGATGCGCACCTCCGTGCCGCTCAAGATGGTCTAGCCAGAGCCATGGAGCAGTATGTAAAGGACATACGGGTAAGAAAATCTGACAGTTATATATGCTAGTAGCCCCCGAGACTTAAAATAGTTAGAATAACTGACTTAAGGATCATTTGTTATGCAGGATCTTACAAAGAAGAATACCCGATTGTCCCAGGGAGCTTGAAGAGTGCAAGGCCCAACTTGAGGTCAAGATCGCCGCTGAGGGGAGCCACAGAGGCCCCCTCTGGTAATATATGCTTTAAAAAAATAAATAGTTTATAAAGTGCGGCGGGTGTGTAAATCTGACCAAAACATTGCAGATGGCGCCGGACTAGATCCGGACAAGCAACAACTCTTACGCCAGTTAAAGGCCGGCGAGAGCGTGCTTACGAGGGTGCGGCAGGAGAAGAATAACCTCCAAGACGCCAACACCAAGCTGGGTGAGGAACTAAAGGATGTTCATGCCCAGTTGTGTGACTCCGTAAAGGAGAATTAGCGGCTTCGTCGCGGCATTTTCAGTAAGTGCTTGAGCGAACTTTGAAAAGAGTTCAGCGAGGAAGGCCGCTAACATAAACATGTATGTAGGTTTTCTCACAGGTCGTCCTGAGGAGGAGATGCCCAGTTCATCGGGTGATCTTCTTCCCGAATTGCGTCAGCTGCACGAACGAGTCCGGCAGGTGATTAAAGGCATCGGCCAAGCCTTGTGGCCATCTATCTCCCTGCCCGAAGGCATTGGGGAGCTGGCGGAGCGGCTTCAAGGAGCACGGCGGTGCTTCCGGCTATGGAAGATATCGGCCTGCCGTCAAGGCGCCAGGGAGGCTTGGGCCATGGTGAAGACGCGGTACACGAAGGCTGACCCAAACCACATGGCCGAGGTCGGACCTGTGGGGCCGGATGGGATGGAGATCCCTGTAAGCTTAGTGTACGGCCAAGTAGAATTGGCCGCCAAGTATTCCAAGCAATATTGTAAATTAGATAGCCTATTAGATGGCATTGAGGAGGAATACAATGAGTCGAATTGACTATGTAAAAATATGACATGAAACAATGTCTTCTAGCCGGATTGTAGATCGTTTGTCGTAGCGGACCTTTTCGCTTCGACCTCTTGACCCAGTAGTCCGGAGTGTGTCCGAATACCTTCGTGGTTATATAAGAACCGTGGTATGCATGGAGACAAGGTGTAGGGGTCATTGTTGCTGTATCAGACAAGTGCCCAACTAGTTATGTTATATTACATGGGTAGTAAGAAACATCTTCCAGGAGAATAGTTCCGTTAAGGGTTCCTTTATTTGGGATGCATGCCCTAAAGTGCATGTCAAAGCTGCTATGAAAGCGTAAAATCATCCGGGGCAGATGGGTAAATAGTTAAAATCATCTTTCAGTTCACCGACCGAATATTCCCTTAAGAATGCTAGCTTTCGGCTTCACCCGGTCGAGGTACACATCCGGCCGACCCGCGGTAGCAATGGCAGAGGTGCTCCTTTACCACCTAGCCGAACAATCGGGAACGTGGGGGTAAGCACAGAGCCGAGCAACCCAGCTTGGCCAAAACTTAAGTCATATCGATGCATATAATGGTGAATAAAAGGTACATGCGGAAGTTTAACACATGTGCCGGGCATGAAGCCCAGATAAATAAGCTTCATTAAAGAAGCCCCGAATATAATGATCGCGGACAGCGCGTCATGTGTGTGTCTTGGAAAAAGCGCAAGCGAGCCTCTAGAGGCTACAAGAAGAAGAAGGGGAAGGAGAGAAATAAAATACAGCAAAAAGCAAAAATAAAGAATGCGGACGGAGGAAGGAGACGAACTTGGAGTCCGCACTTAGGCGTAGAATCTCGTGAGACGAGCTGCGTTCCATGGGTTCGGCTCGAGTCGATTATCCGATCGTTTCACAGACGGTATGCTCCGCCGGTCGGGACCTGGTCGATGATGAAGGACCTTCCGTTTGGGCTTGAGTTTGTCCTTTTCTTGTCCGCAGCGAGAACTAGTTCGCCAACGTTATAAGCTTTGGCCCGTACTTCCTTGCTTTGATATCTTCGAGCCTGCTGTTGATAGAATGCGGAACGAGCTTTTGCCACGTCGCGCTGCTCCTCCAATGCGTCCAAACTGTCCTGCTGATCGAGCTCGGCTTCTCTTTCTTCATACATGCGTACGCGAGGTGAGTCAAGTATTATGTCGCAGGGCAAGACTGCCTCTGCGCCGTACACCATGAAGAATGGTGTGAACCCGGTAGTACGATTCGGCATGGTCCGCAGCCCCCAGAGTACGGAGTCGAGCTCCTCGACCCAGTGCGTATTAGATTCCTTGAGGGACCGCACTAGTCTGGGTTTAATGCCGCTCATGATTAGACCGTTTGCCCGTTCGACTTGGCCGTTGGTTTGAGGGTGATAGACCGAGGCGTGTCGAGCTTGATGCCCATGTTTTGCACCATGATTTGACCTCATCGGCCGTGAAGTTGGTGCCATTGTCGATGAATGATCTTGTGGGGACACCGTAACGGTGCACTACCCTAATATGAAGTCTATCACTGGTCCGGATTCGGCCGTTTTAACTGGTTTGGCCTCTATCCATTTGGTGACTTTGTCCACCATGACCAATAGGTATTTTTGCTTGTGGGTTCCTCCCTTGAGGGGTCCAACCAAATCAAGCCCCCAGACCGCGAACGGCCAGGTGATGGGTACAGTTTTAAGGGCGGTGGGTGGCATGTGGCTTTGGTTAGCAAAAAGCTGGCAACCGAAGCATCGTTGGACTAAGTCCTGCGCATCTGCCCGGGCCGTCGGTCAATAAAATCATGTACGGAAAGCCTTGCCTACAAGGGCCCGGGCTGCGGCGTGGTGCCCACCCAGTCCGACATGAATTTCAGCCAGGAGGTTTCGCCCTTCCTCTTCGGAGATACACCTTTGAAGGACTCCGGTAGTGCTTTTTTTATAAAGCTCTCCTCATGGACTTTATAGGCTTTAGAGCGCCGTACTATGCAGCGAGCCTCATTTTGGTCTTCGGGGAGTTCCTTCCTAGTTAGGTAGGCTAGGAATGGTTCCGTCCACGGGGCGATAACCGCCATTATTTCGTGGGCAGAGGGTGTTATCTCGGGGGCGGAGCCTCCGGTTGTGTTAGAGTGTTCGACGTCAGGCGGTGCGGTTGGGTCCAGATTGTTATTGCCGGACTCCCCTTCCCATAGTACGGATGGCTTGAACAACCGTTCCAAAAAGATATTGCGTGGGACGGCATCGCGTTTTGCACCGATGTGTGCCAATATATCCGCTGCCTGGTTGTTATCCCGGGCTATATGATGAAATTCGAGCCCTTCAACCGTCTTGACATTTTAGGACCGCATTGCGGTATGCTGCCATTTTCGGATCTTTGGCGTCAAAGTCTCCGTTTATTTGAGATATTGCGGGTTTGAATCGCGCACCTCTAGGCGTTGAATGCCCATGGAGATCGCCATCCGGAGGCCGTAGAAGGGCCTCGTATTCGCCGTGTTGTTGGAGTCCGTATACATTATCTCAAGGACGATTGGACTGTGTCCCGGTTGGGGACGCCAGACGCCACCAGCCCCTGTGCCAGCCAACATTTTGGAGCCATCAAAGTGCATGATCCATTGGAGTATCGCCGTACTCTTTAGGGAGTTCGGCTTGATCCATTCGCCACGAAGTCGGCCAAAACCTGCGACTTAATAGCTCGTCGTGGCTTATAAGTTATGTCGAATGGGAGGAGCTCTATGGCCCATTTAGCAATCCGCCCGTTCGTCGCGGTTGTTTATAATGTCATTAAGAGGTACTTCGGAGGCTACCGTTATCGAACACTCTTGAAAGTAGTGTCGCAGCTTCCGGATGCCATGAACACCGCGTATGCTTTCTTTTGATAGTGTGGGTACCGGACTTGCATGGAGTTAGGACGGTGGACACATAATAAACGGTTTTGAATAGGGAACCGATGTCCGTCCGTTTTCGTTCGACAACGAGCACGCACGCCGACAACTTGATGTGTTGCGCGATATATAATAGCATTGGTTCGCCCACGTTAAGCGCCAGACCGGTTTGTTGCCAAAATGGCCTTTATATCTTCGAGTCCGGCCGTGGCGGCATCCGTCCACTCGAAGTGTTCGGTGCGGAGGAGGCGGTAAAGAGGTAATGCCTTTCTCCTAAACGGGAGATAAAGCGGCTTAGAGCCGCTACGCATCCCGTCAATTTTTGTATTTGTTTGAGGTCTTTTGGAATATCCAATTGTGACAGAGCTCGAATCTTGGCTGGGTTTGCTTCAATTCCTCTACCGGACACAATGAAGCCTAGGAGCTTTCCGGCTGGAATGCCGAAGATGCATTTTTTCGGATTGAGCTTGATGTCATATTTTCGAAGATTGTCGAATGTGAGCCTCAAGTCGTCTACTAGAGTTTCGACGTGCTTGGTTTTGACGACCACGTCATCTACATTTGCTTCCACCGTTTTGCCGATCTGGTTTGCCAGACATGTCTGAATCATGCGCTGATATGTTTGCGCCGGTGTTTTTGAGCCCAAAGGGCATTGTGTTGAAGCAGAACGGGCCGTATGGAGTGATGAATGCTGTTGCAGCTTGGTCTGGCTCCGCCATCTTGATTTGGTGGTAGCGAGTGCAGCGTCGAGGAAGCACAATGAGTCGTGTCCTGCTGTAGCGTCAATGATTTGATCGATTCGAGGGAGGGGGAAGGGATCTTTTGGGCAAGCCTTATTAAGGTCTTTGAAATCAACACATAGGCGCCAGGATTTATCCTTCTTTCGTACCATCACCAGGTTCGCTAGCCAGTCCGGATTTTTTATATCTCTGATGAATCCGTCCTCCAAAAGTTTGGCTAGCTCCTCTCCCATGGCCTGTCTCTTGGGTTGGAAAAGCGCCAAGAGCCTGTTTGACTGGCTTGAATCCTTTTAGGATATTTAGGCTGTGCTCGCCACCGACGTGGGATTCTGGCATGTCGAAGGGTGTCGAGCAAAGATGTCCCGCTTTTCTTGTAGAAATTCTCGTAGTCTGGCGTCTACATCGGGTTTAATTGTGCCCGATGGAGGCCGTCTTTGCGTGGTCCGTTGGGTGGACTTGGAATTTGACTATTTCATCCACTGGTTTAAAAGAGGCGGACTTGGATCTTTTATCAAGTACCACATCGTCCTGTTCACCGTGGGCGCATCGCGGTGAGTTCCTCGCCGCTAGGGCTTTGGATAGTGCCTCGAGGGCTAGTGCGGCTGTCTTATTTTCGGCGCGGAGTGCTATGTTCGGATCACTAGCGAGAGTGATGATTCCGTTGGGATCGGGCATTTTAAGCTTCATGTACCCATAATGGGGTATAGCTTGAAAAATTATGAATGCCTCTCGTCCTAATAAAGCATGATATCCGCTGTTGAACGGGGCCACTTGAAATGTGACCTCCTCGGACCTGTAATTGTCCGGCGAGCCGAACACTACGTCCAGCGTGATTTTTCCTGTGCAGCATGCTTCCTGGCTGGGGATTATTTCTCTAAAGATTGTGCTGCTTCGCTCAATGCGGTTCCAGTCTATTTCCATTTTTCGGAGTGTTTCCTTATAGATGAGGTTTAGTCCGCTGCCGCCATCCATGAGTACCTTAGTAAGGCGAAAGTCGTCTACTATCGGGCTGAGGACCAATGCGGCTGGTGCCCGGGCAGTTCGGAATTTAGGTTCGTCACTGGCATTGAAGGTAATAGCCGTGTCACTCCATGGATTTATTGTTGCTACTTGGTAGACTTCGGCAAGGTTGCGGAGTTGTCATTTTCGCATGTTATTTGATGCAAAAGTCTCGAAGACTGTTAACACCGTACTAGTGTTGCTGGGCTGGGATTCTGAAGCTAGAAGCTCTTCGCCACTTTTGGCCACCTGCCGTAGTATCCAACATGCTCGAAGGCTATGAGTTGGAGTGGCGCCCTCTGCGCCATGAATTTTGCAGGGTCCGTTTAGCCAACCCTCCAGTACGGTTCCGTACCCTTTATGGGGTTTTAGTTTTTTGGTATTCAACCCAAGTGCTTGATAATGATGCACCCTTTTGTTCCGGACTATGCATGTATTCGAGGCCGAATTATCCCAAAATTTACTTTCGGTTTTCCAGGCGCTCTCCATCGCACAGTACTTTTGTACGATGGTCACCAAGTCAGCAAAGCGTGTAATTTCGCAACGACTTATGGCGTTTAGGATTCCTTGTCCGTGCAATTACTGCAGAAGATTGGTATTGCGTCCTCCTCTCGGCGATCCTTTATCCTGTTCATAACCAAGAGGAATCGCCCAATAATGATGTACTGCTTTGGCGGCTCTTGCGGTTCGAGAGAGATCGCTAATGTTTGGGTGGGCGGGTGGCACTATATCCGGAACCCTGTCCAATTTAGGACTCAAGGGCCGGGAAGTTTTCGAACTCGGAAGTTTGGATTTTTTAGTGCTATCCAATGAGTCCGACCCGCCGCCTGACTTTAAGTTCAGGGCTTGATTGACATCCGTCCCTCCGCAGGAATCCGGCATGGAGGGATCGGGAATCCGGACGTAGCTAGTCCTTAAGATAGGAGAAGAGTCGCCGCATTGCTCCTCTATCACAGCAACATGATGGCTAACCTGGCGAGAGTTGATCTCTCTCAGATCGGTTTTAGGCCCGATCCGGTCGTAATCTGTGGCGACTCCCAGGGCGGCGATGCGATCCAAGAGCTCGTTTATGGAGGAGAGCTTGATCGGATCTAACTGTTCGGCAAGTTCGAACTAACATGGAGATTGGTTTCGATGACTCGAGAGGTCATCGTCGGTATGAACGGCCGAACTAGCGGTCATGAGAAAACTGCCTAGCGAAGAGTCGACCAAAGGCCAAGGCTTCTTTGGCGATGGTATCGTCTTTAAAAGACGAGATGAGGCATCCTACCGATGGCGGCGGCACGCAGGAACTCTCAATGAAAGCACCAATGTCGGTGTCAAAACGCGGATCTCGGTAGGGGTCCCGAACTGTGCGTCTAGGCGGATGGTAACAGGAGACAAGGGACACGATGTTTTACCAGGTTCGGCCCTCTCGATGGAGGTAATACCCTACTCCTGCTTGATTAATATTGATGATATGGGTAGTACAAGAGTAGATCTACCACGAGATCAAGGAGGCTAAACCCTAGAAGCTAGCCTATGGTATGATTGTTGTTTGTCCTCACGGACTAAAACCCTCCGGTTTATATAGACACCGGATAGGTTAGGGTTACAGTCGTCGGTTACAATGGTAGGAGATCTACATATCCGTGACGCCAAGCTTGCCTTCCACGCCAAGGAAAGTCCCATCCGGACAAGGGACGAAGTCTTCAATCTTGTATCTTCATAGTCTTGGAGTCCGGCCAACGGTAAGAGCTCGGCTATCCGGACACCCCCTAATCCGGGACTCCCTCAATCATCAAGAGTGTATCCAATAGCAGCACGGTGCTTCTTCAGAGTTTTCAATAATTTCTCTTCTTCATGCTCTGAAAGGTTAGCACTAATAATAACAGGATATATCTTCTTTTCATCAAGATAAGCATATTTAGAGTATCTGGTAATGGTTTAAGCTCAAACACGGGATCACCCTTTGGTGGAGGAGGATCCCCTAGGATTTCAACAGGCAAGTTGTGTTTCAGAATAGGTCCCTGTTTAAAGAATACTTCATCTATTTATCTTCTTTCATTCATAAACATATCATTTTCATGGTCGAGAAAATATTGTTCTAAAGGGTCATTAGGAGGCACGACAATAGAAGCAAGACCAATAATTCCATCTTTACTAGGCAATTCCTCCTCAAGTGAGGTTATCTACTAAATTTAGCAAAATTAAACTCATGAGACATATCACCCAAACCAATAGTAACAACATCCTTTTCACAGTCTATCCTAGCATTAAACCTGTTCAAGAAGGGTCTACCAAATATAATGGGACAAAAGCTATGTTGTGGGGAACCAAGAACAAGAAAATCAGCATGATATTTAACTTTCCCACACAATACTTCAACATCTCTAACAATCCCAATCGGTGAAATAGTATCTCTATTGGCAAGTTTAATTGTAACATCTATTTCTTCTATCTCAGCAGGTGCAATATCGTGCATAATTTCTTTGTATAAGGAATGAGGTATTGCACTAGCACTAGCACCCATATCGCACAAGCCATGATAACAATCATCTCCTATTTTAACAGAAATAACAGGCATGCCTACAACAGGTCTATGTTTATCTTTAGCACCAGGTTTAGCGATTCTAGCAGTTTCCTCACAAAAATAAATAACATGCCCATCAATATTATCTGCCAAGAGATCTTTAACCATGGCAATATTAGGTTCAACTTTAACTTGCTCAGGGGGTTTGTGTGTCCTAATATTACTTTTGTTGACTACAGTTGAAGCTTTAGCATGATCCTATATTCTAACAGGGAAAGGTGGCTTCTCAACATAAGCAGTAGGAACAATAGGATCATTATAAGTGATAGTCCTTTCTTCAACTTTAATAGGTGCAACTACTTTTACTTCAATGGGAGGATTATATTTAAACCACTTCTTCTTAGGGAGATCAACATGAGTAGCAAAGGATTCACAGAAAGAAGCTACTATCTCAGAGTCAAGTCTATATTTAGTGCTAAATTCACGGAAAGCATCGGTATCCATAAAAGATTTAACACAATCAAACTTTGGTGTTATACCTGGCTCTTTACCTTCGTCGAGGTCCCAATCTTCAGAGTTGGTTTAACTATTTCCAACAAATCCCATTTGAATTCAATAGTCTTGATGATAAAAGATCCAGTACGAGAAGTATCGAGCATGGAGCGATTATTGAAGAAAGCCGAGCATAAATTTTTTGAATAATCATTTCTCTTGAGAGCTCATGATTGGGGCATGAATATAACAATGACTTAAGCCTCCCCCAAGCTTGAGCGATTCTTTCTCCTTCGTGAGGCCAGAAATTATATATATAATTACGATCACGACGAACAAGATGCATAGGATAAAACTTCTGATGAAATTCCAATTTCAATCGTTTGTAGTTCCATGATCCCATATCATCACATAGCCTATACCATGTCAATGCCTTTCCCTTCAAAGATAAAGGGAAGACTTTCTTATTGATAACATCATCGGGCATACCTGCACGCTTAAATAATCCACAAACTTCATCCACATAGATTAGGTGTAAGTCAGGATGCAATGTTCCATCTCCTGCAAAAGGATTAGCTAGCAGTTTCTCTATCATACCCGAAGGAATTTCAAAGTAAACATTTTCAGTAGGTTCAGAGGGTTGAGGAGCAACTCTTTGCTCTCTTGGTCGGGGTGAAGATACCCGAACAAGCCCCTCAAAGGATTATGTTCCATAGTAACAAGTGACGATGAAATTTCAGCACACTATATAAATTTTTCCTTACCAAATTCCACCTACCAAAGGCGCTTCACTCCCCGGCAACGGCGCCAGAAAAGAGTCTTGATGACCCACAAGTATAGGGGATCTATCGTAGTCCTTTCTATAAGTAAGAGTGTCGAACCCAACGAGGAGCAGAAGGAAATGATAAGCTTTTTTTCAGCAAGGTATTCTCTGCAAGCACTGAAATTATCTTTAACAGATAGTTTTGTGATAAGGTAATTTGTAACGGGTAACAAGTAACAAGTGTAAATAAAGTGAAGCAAGATGTCCCAATCCCTTTTGTAGAAATGGACAAGCCTGGACAAACTCTTATATAGAGAAAAGCGCTCCCTAGGACACATGGGAATTATCGTCAAGCTAGTTTTCATCACGTTCATATGATTCGTGTTCGGTACTTTGATAATTTGATATGTGGGTGGACCGGTGCTTGGGTGCTGTCCTTACTTGGAAAAGAATCCCACTGATGATTAACCCCTATTGAAAGCATTAAGGTAAACCTAACCATAGCATGAAACATATGGATCCAAATCAGCCCCTTACGAAGCAACTTATAAACTAGGGTTTAAGCTTCCGTCACTCTAGCAACCCATCATCTACTTATTACTTCCCAATGCCTTCCTCTAGGCCCAAATAATGGTGAAGTGTCATGTAGTCGACATTCACATAACAGAACTAGAGGAAAGACAACATACATCTCATCAAAATATCGAACGAATACCAAATTCACATGACTACTTATAGCAAGACTTCTCCCATGTCCTCAGGAACAAACGTAACTACTCACAAATCATATTCATGTTCATAATCAGAGGAGTATTAATATGCATATAGGATCTGAACATATGATCTTCCACCAAATAAACCAACTAGCATCAACTACAAGGAGTAATCAACACTACTAGCAACCCACAGGTACCAATCTGAGGCTTTGGGACAAAGATTGGATACAAGAGATGAACTAGGGTTTGAGAGGAGATGGTGCTACTGAAGATGTTGATGGATATTGACCCCCTCCCAATGAGAGGATCGTTGGTGATGACGATGGAGATGATTTTACCCTTCCAGAGGGAAGTTTCCCCTACAGAACAGCTCTGCCAGAGACCTAGATTGGTTCCACCAAGGTTCCGCCTCGTGGCGGCGGAGTTTCTTCCCGAAAGCTTTCTTATGATTTTTCCTCGAACGAAAGACTTCATATAGCAGAAGATGGGCACCGGAGGCCTGCCAGGGGCCCCACGAGGTAGGGGTGCGTCCGGGGGTTAGGCGCCCCCCCTCGTGGCTGTGGTGTGGGCCCTCTGGTATTTTCTTCACTCAGTATTTTCTATTAATTCCAAAAATGACATCCGTGAAGTTTCAGGACTTTTGGGGCTGTGCAGAATAGGTCTCTAATATTTGCTCCTTTTCCAGCCCAGAATTCCAGCTGCCGGCATTCTGCCTCTTCATGTAAACCTTGTAAAATAAGAGAGAATAGGCATGTGTATTGTGACATAATGTGTAATAACAGCCCATAATGCAATAAATATCGATATAAAAGCATGATGCAAAATGGACGTATCAGTGGAGCACACTTCCGCAAATACGCCTACGCACCTCTCTCCTCCATTAACTGACATATGGGCCCTCTTGAGGTAGACCCACATGTCATCGGTGTAACTATTTACACTCTGAAGGACGGTATATCCTGGTAGTAGTACTAGTAGAATTGAGATTTAATGCACTTTCTTCCCTATCTTTCACTCTTCTTCCTCCTCTCTTCTTCTTCCTCCTCTCTTCCCCATCGTCGGCCGCACACCATTTCACCCTGCTCACTGCTTGCCTGCCCGCGCCATCTTCCTTGGTAGCTCGCACGTACCATATCCCCGCGCTTACTGCTCGGCCACACACGCCATCTTATTCGCTCGCCCGCCCGAATCCACTTCCTCACTGGCTCGCAGGCACCAAAAACCCCAATCACTCAGCACCCTATGAACCCTATGGCAGAACCGACTGACATGCAGAGCCGCGATTGGAATTCCCTCCCCGACATTTTCTTGGAGAAGATTTGTAATCGTATGGACCTGCTCAGCACCGTCCGCCTGGCCGCATGCTCGGTGTCTTTGTACCCTCTACTCGTCTGCAACCGGCCAGCTCTTTTCAAGACACCCTGCTTGCTGACGCCCGATCCTCGCAGGTGGCCTAGACACCGACTTGACGTTCCTACGGAGGTTGATGTGGTGCCCCTCGACATGCTACCACTACCTGTCCACCTGTCCTTCATGCGCGGCCACTACTGGGCGGGCATGAAGGCCAACTAGATCGTCCTCATCCACCAATCCGGTTCTCCATGGAGTCTCGTGGATATCTACACCCAGCGAGAGAGCACCCTTCCATCGTTGGATACCGCTACCATCAAGCCTCATGGCCCACACCTCGAGCTTTTGGCTCGACCTCAGTTTACTGAAGGTTGTAATCTGCGAAGTTCCCACACCATCAGAAGACTACATGGATTACAAGCTCATTGACTTGTTCAACATGGGATTAGTTTACCTAGAATCCGGTCGCCATACATGGTTATGGATCATCGTCAATCCTGTTGAGTCAACATTTCTGTCTGATGCTATAGTGCATGATGGCATCGTTTACGCGGTCGACACACATATTTGCTACCTATACCGGTGGAATCTATCGCCGGTTAATTGTTCTATCTCATCTCATCTTTACCTTATGAATACGACTGTCTGTTCATTGTTATAAATTTAGAATAGATAGTATGTCTATAACCACATCATTGTTATATGTTCCTCTCATTTCCTAGATTTTTATGACCACACATGTTATTGTTAGAGTTGATATGAGAACAATTGGCATCTAATGATTGTTAGAATATATATTAGGAGTATAACCTCATGATTGCTATATGTTACTCTCATTTCCAAGATTTTATAACAACGCATGTTATTGCTTAGAGTTGATATGAGAACAGTAGTAAGTGCTATGGTAGAATATGAGTAGGCCCTGTCATAGCTGTTTTCCTCTCATTGTTACATGATGTTTGAACCATGACATATTGCTAGAATATGAAAGCCATTGGCTTATTTTTTGAACTTGGGGTATGATTATGACCACGACATTGCAATTCTCTGTCTATGATATGTGTCACTATTATAATAATCTTAATTCCACACATACTCTGAACATGATTGTTTATTTTTGTCCTTTTGGTATCCAATTTGAATTGTTGTAGCAGACGCAAATGCGCTGGCCTTCATGATTCCAGGACCTGGAATCATACCAGCCGATGGGTGGTGGTTTATCGCTCGTTCAGCTGACGGCGATCATTTGATGCTCATCCGCACGTACCAAATTGACTAAACCATTACATCAAACCACATGCAGTACAATGCCTGGGGCGTTCGTGACATTGATGGCTATGGCTGCTTTGTATTCAAGAAAGATCCCAACTCCGTTGGGCCAGGCGTATTCAACTGGAGGCGAGCTTACAGCCTCAGCAACCACTCCATGTTCCTCGTGCTCAATTATCCGATCATCCAACCAATCATCGATCATATCACCGGCGATTATTACCATGCTATGCAACTTCCATTCTCCAAGGGGAACTGTGTTTACACATCATACCATGGGTTTCATGAATCACCATATCCAGATATTGGTCGACACAGCTTGTTGCCAGATAATTTTCAGTGTGTGAAAGGCATCAAGCTTCCATGCGATGGATGGCTTTTGCAAACCCGACATGCGGCGATTTGATTCATGCCAACAGCAAATATGCACAACTTAATTCATACTGATATCTAGACTGAGCCATGTATCCTGCTGCTGTAGCATGACCCTCTTTCGTTGGATATTATGTACTATTGTTAGTTTGAAGCACTCCTCTGGTTTGAAGGATAGTGTAACATCCCAAATTTTCAATTTGGAATGTTACACATAGGTCATTCATGCATATCATATTTTATTGCATTTTGTTTCGCGATCCTCAAAATTCTAAGCAACTCAAGGACCCTTGGAGAGAGTTGCGGATTTCACCGTTCTCATATTTGAATTTTCTCAAATATCGAAACAAGGATCACTTTGGTTTTAATTATTTTTCTCTCCGAAAATATTTCATAAAAAAAATATACGAGAGGAGATAATATGACTTCTCCAAAATAAATGAAATATTGGAGGAAAATACTAAAATCAAATAATATATTTTATTTGGGTTTTATCGCTATTTTATTTGAACTATGAAAAATATGTGTTTTTTAAAATTGCATTAGAGGCCCAAATAAATGTTCACTTTGTACGCTATATTTTTAGAGGACGGGGAATTTTTTTTCAGGATTTTTGGAGTCCGGTTAGTATTTCTTTTCTTCGTTTTCTGCGTGTCAGATTATTAAAAAAAACGCAAACGACTTACTGGGCCGTGTCCGACCTGGACACTGCACCTGCGCGACTTGATAAGCCGAGGCCCGCAACCCCGAGGCCCAAGTCGCGCCGCCGCTGCCCCAACCCTAACCCTAGCCACGCGCCACCGCCACCGACATGTTTGCCGAGGTAGCCGCCGGTTTTTTAAACCGATCGGTTTTATTTCAAAAACCCTAGATTCGTTTTTTAGATCGGTTTTTCTCGGTTTGGTTAAATAGCGGACGTTCGTCCGTACGTTCGTTTTAAAGAACGCCGTTCATCTGTTAGTCACAGACAGCGAACGTTCGTTCGTTAGCCTGTTCGTCAGTTTTTCTTTTTCCAGGGTTTTTCCGCGATTATTTCCGATCGCGATTTCTGCCCTGAGTTTCGTTTTAGTTTATCTTTTTGCTCGTTTATTGGAATCAGGAGATTCAAGCGCCTAGATCTTCGTCTCGAAGTTCTCTTTCTGTTTAACCAACTTTAACAAGATTTTGATACAGTAAAATTTGACTTTAGTCCAGAATAGTAATCGGATCTTGTTTCTTTTGTGGTTTGAGTTTCGTTGCTCCGTTTGATTTGTTTCTTTGTGCAAACCGGAGTTCTTCAGTTGAACTTTCTGGTTAGATCTTCTTATTTGAGTTTTACTCTTGCATCTTTGCTTGATTGCTTATGTATGCTATTGTTTGTTTGCGATATAATTCCCGGAGTGCGAAGCGTGCTACTACGAGTCATTAGGTTTTGCGGATCGTCGGCAAGGCAAGTAACACATTGATCATACTCTTTCATACCCAGTTTTTATGCATTAGTTACAATCCTCAAGCACTGCATGATTAGGATGTGATTAACTTGTGGGTATTGGGAAGTAGTTGATGAGGTAGAACTTATCACATGTTTTATTATCAAACCCTTGGGAGTTACTTCTACGTTATGCATATATTGCCATGCTATGCTCGTAGACGTGGTTTGGGTTTGAGTGAATCCATGACAGATGTGAGATTATTTAATTAATGGTTCAATTCTAAGGTGGAAACTTTAATACACATCTGG
>CM038676.1:115345560-115607991 GCA_021605205.1 Aegilops longissima
TTCATTTCTCTACTGTGTTACTATGCCAAAGATATTCCATGTCTCAACCCGTTTCGGGCTGCAACGTATCATGTTGCAGACTTTTCAAACGAGGAGTAAGGTTCGCTAGGTCGTTGTCGTGCACTCAGCTATGCCGTTGGAGTTGATGGACTCACTTTATCTTCCAAGCATTTCGCTGTTATCATATTAGATGGCCTTCAGCCATATTTATTGTAATAAGTTCTCTTTGGAGACTATCGATGTAATAAGTGTGTGATTGCTACTCTGTTATAAACCCTTCGAGTAATGTGTGTGTCAAGATTACCGATCCAGGATGACACCGGAAGCACGAGACTTGACCGTCTGAGGTCGGGTCGCTACAAGATGGTATCAGAGCACACGCTGAATGTAGGACACGACTAACTCCCCTGCGTAGGATGTGCTAATAATAATGATGGAGATGCTGTTTAGAAGCCATATATAGCTAATTTTTTTAAATAATATATTTTTTATTATTTTTCATAAATATTACGCTGGGTAATTTTTTTTCAAAAATAATACACCGTTGGCCACCGCAGCCGACTTGGTTTAGTCGGTCCACAAAGAGGCCGATTGATTCCAATCGGCCTACAATGGCCGACCGCCCTATCGCCCACTGTGGGCTGATTATCCTGTCGCCCATGTGGGCCGAATCGAGCTAATTGGCTCATTGTGGGCTAATTGTTTTGCAAAAAAGTAGGCATAAAAATATATGTTTTAAAAGATGTTAATCATGTAATTAAAAAATGTTAAACATTTATAAAAAATATTCCTGATGTACACAAAAATGTACAATATATATGCAAAAAGTTGACTAAAAATATGTTTTAAAAGTGTTAATTTTATTTAAAAATTGTTAAATGTGTATAAAATGTTCCTTATCTATACAAAAATATAGAATGTGGATGAAAAAAGTTGACACTAAAAAATATGTTTGAAAAAATGTTAATCATGTATTTGAAAAATGTTCAACGAGTACACAAAATGTTTCATGTATTGGAATGAAAGGTTACACATTCTATATTTTTTTATAAATAAGGAACATTTTTATACATAAATTTAACAATTTTAAATACATGCTTAACACTTTTAAAACATATTTTATGTCAACTTTTTGCATATATATTGTACATTTTTGTATGCATGAGGAACATTTTTTATACACGCTTAACATTTTTAATTACATGATTAACTTTTTTAAACATATATTTTTTATACCTACTTCTTTTGCAAAATAATTAGCCCACAGCGAAATAATTAGCTCCAATGCCCATAGTGGGTCGACAGGACGCAGTCAGCCCAAAGTGGGCCGACAGGGCCAGTCGGTCAGCTGTAGGTCGACTAGAACTAATCGCCTGCTGTGGGTCGATTAGGCCTCAATGGCCTGCAGCAATGACGACGTGTATTATTTTTTGAATTTTTTATCCATCGTAATATTTATGAAAATTAATAAAATATGTATTATTTTAAAAAATAGCCCATACATACATACATACATACATACATACATATATATATATATATATATATATATATATATATATATATATATATATATATATATATATATATATATATATATATATATATATATATATATATATATATATATATATATGTATCTCTACTACCGGGTGTAGTTACATTCCATATATATATTCTGCTAATATTAGCAGAATAACTATTCTGATAACACTTCCGCACTGCGCGCTCAACGCAATTGCACGTCATTGTTTGAACCAAGTGTGATGCAGTACTCATATGAGTGAACTTCCCGTCGGAAAAAACTGCATGCGTTGTTTTTTTGGTACTGTTTTTGCTCTAGTCTTTTAACTGTTTATTGGAACAAGGCGTGTAATATACCATTGAAAAGCTATGGATTAGGTGCAACTTCGATATGTTGAACACTTTGTGAGATTCTACACGGTTTAAGAGCAGGTTTGAAAATGGTGCGGCCCATGACAAGTGGCAGCGAGCGTTTTTTCATGATTTCTTCTAAACCGCTTGTCAGAACGAAGCAAATGATACGCCGTTGGAAAGATGTCGTCAAGGTGCATCTTTTTCATATCTATTATTTTCTCTAATTCCTTACGGTTTTAAGAGCAGTTTCAAATTTACTAAATCCGAATTCAGTTTTTTAAAAAAATTCAAATTTTCGGTACTGTTTTCGCACCAGTTTTTTAACCGTTGGTCGAAACGAGGCGTGTAATATACCGTTAAAAAGATATGGACGAGTTGCAACTTTCATATGTTGAAATGTTTTTGAGATTCCTTACAGTTTTAAGTTAATTTTAAAATTATACAGTGGACGATGAGTGGCAGCGGCCGTTTTTCACAAATTTTTTACAAACCGCTGGTCGGAATGATTCGAACGATACGCCGTTGGAAAGATATCGACGCCGCGCAACTTTTTCATGTAGAACACTCTCTCTAATTCTTTACGGTTTAAGAGGAATTTTGAATTTACCGAAATGCGGACACTGTTTTTCGCAACACCCGAATCGACGTGCGTACTTCATCCAACTGAAAACCGCACTGCATCGGATGAAAACCGCACTGCATTAGACAGGTAAGGGAACTGCATGGTTTCTTTTTTGTGGGACATAAATTTTTGAAGACGAGCAAGAAAACCACACTGCTTTAGACTGAAACCCGCACTGCATCAGACAGTCAAGCGAACTTCATTATTTCTTTTGTCGGACGTAAATTTTCTCAAGCGAGGAAGTGGACCACACTTCACGTGGGTAGTAAGTGAATCGCGACACTACCGAAAATGAATCGCAATACTATTGAAAGTGAACCACATGTGTTTTTGTCTTTTATCATATTTATTATCTTTAACGCACGTAGACCAGGCATGTGGACCACAAGAACTGAGCAAGTGAACTTCATCTAATATAGAAGCGAGCTTATTTTTTTGTTAACCAAGTGGACATAGAGGAGTTTTATACCGGACTACGTGAGAGAACAAAGTGAGCTTCAAAGATACGCACACACAAATTACCACCGAAATGCATGATCACTCACGCTACATTTCAAAAATAGAACACAAAATTACACGGACTTGCTGTACTGCATGGACGCGCCGGCAGACTGCACGGAGGGGCACGTCCAATCAAAGGTCAATGCGGCGTCCAACCGAAGTACATCACGTTTATTTCCAACAAAGTGAGCTTGGAAACATAAACATCCATTCATTATTTTTATAGTCACACAGCCATCTAGTACACAGCAGGATCAGCTGAAGTACGCTAGGCAGAGAATTGCTCATAGTACAAAATGACCATCCATTCTTACTAGTGCACTACACGCGCAGAACTGCACCAAAAATAACAGAGATAAGAACTGCACACCTACGACCCCCGCACTGCTCGCACAGAACTGCATCACGCGCATATGTGAGCTCCATGGTTGCCAACGCTAAACCGCCCACTAGTATGATGCGGATCTGCAAGAGAGGAGTGGAGGATTGATGATCTGCAAGAGAGGAGACAAACAGCAGAAACAATTTTTTCGTCAGTGGTGGTTGTGGATGAACCACACCGGGGGACGCGGCGCACTGCATGCGGGATCAGGGTGCACTACACATCCAAAATTCAGAAAAAAAGGAAAAACGGATGGCGAGGTGCACTGCACGCGTGATCAGCGGTCTTCGCCATTGACCCGCATCACCATGGTATCCCAAGAAAGAGGGAAGTCGTGCTGGCCACCACACATGTCGTCCTCGATAGCCACAGACGAGGGAAGCTGTACAGGAGGGAGCGGAGGCCATGGCCGCCGTATTCGGATGAGGGGAAGGCTTTGGTGGCCACCACGCCGGGTAGCACCTCGCCCTGGCCAGGATCAAGGGGCGGCGACCCCGACAGGAAGAGGATGGCCGCCGGGGAGGCAGAGGGAGCTCGGGTGTTGGGGGCGTAGGAGATCGGTGCGCCGGCGTTGTGTGAGGAGGGAGGGAGAGTTGGAGAGTCCGAGGGAGGCAACAGGGGGTGCTGGGAGGGTGCATCGGGTGCCGGTGAACCAGAGGTAGGAGGAGGGGTGCGCTCGACAAATGGGATTTGTGGCCGCTCGTTTGGGAGGTGGGTGGGGTGGGGATCAGGGGTGGTTTTTTTTTTCTGGCGCTGGGGGCGGTTGCCGTCCCGAATCCGCCGCCGGGAGGGTCACTGGGGCGGTTGCCGGCACAAATCCGCCAGGGGGAGGTGCGCTGGGGGCGGTTGCCGGCCCAGATTCGTCATCGGGAGTCTACCTCGCTCGGGACGCATCGGATGTCATCGGATCTAGGCCCCTGCGAGGTGCCTACGCGGCAGGAAGGGTCCGTGCTCGCCGGAGGAGGCGAGGCCGACGCGAGGAGGAAGGAGGTGGGGCGGCAGCGCTGGGTGGAGGCCGGGGAGGGCGGCGCGGGGGACGGAGGTGGTGGTGCGGCGCGGTGGAGGGAGCGCGTGGTGGGGCTAGGTGGTTGCGTGGGAGCGGGAGGCGGTTGAAGACAGGGAAGGACGGTGTCGGTCGCACGGATCCAGGGGCGGCGTGGTGGCGCTTTCCTATCCGACGGTAGTGAGCAAGGTGGGTGGAGAGGGTGGGGCGGCTGGGGCGATGGAGGCGGAGGTTGGGGCAGATTGGGGAAGGTGAGGATGGTACGGGGGAGAGAGAGGAAGAAGGTGGAGCGGTGGGGCTACGTGTGGAGTGGGGGAAGGAGGTGGGCACGGTGGAGACAAAGAGGAAGAAGGGTGGAGGGGGTGGGGCGGGTGTGGTTCGGTTTGGTGTTTTTCCGCAATGCGAATGTGTTAGCAGAATAAGCCCGCTGTTAGCAGAATAATACTCTTAAAGGTGTTATTAGAATAGACCCACCCTATATATATGTATATGTATGTATATATATATATATAAGTATGTATATGTATGTATATATATATATATATATATATATATATATATATATATATATATATATATATATATATATATATATATATATATATCAATTAGGCTTCAAGTGCGTACTTGTGGTGAAAGTGTTGTCTAATGGGAATTATATTTTGTATTACTCATGTAGCCTACAAAGTCGGTCACACAGCCTTGTAACTTCTCACTCCATTTCTAAATTTGTACTAGTCCTCTATACCGTATATTTCTCTACTCGTACTACTACCTCCCTCCTAGTTTATTGGTCCCCTTCGTAACTTGTGTCAAATTTTGACCATAAATTTCACTAACTAAATGTTAATGCATGTCACAAAAAATTATATCGTTTTATTCGTATTTGAACATAGTTTCCAATGGAATAATTTTCGGTGACATGCATTGAAATTTTGTTAATTAAACTATGGTTAAAATGTGACACTAAATACGACTAGTAAGTAGTATAGTAGCAATACTAGTATACGTTGGTCAAATTATTCATCATGTCCTCACATTGAATTGGCGTGACAACATGCTGCGTGTGAGGTGACACAAGAGTCCCGGCGGCGTGTTCGGGTATTGTGGACTTCAGATTTGGAGTACCACTTATCCGCCGAAGTCGTTCATCATTCACTTAAAACAGTCGATTGCTCATACATTGAGTACCATATAACTGGAATTAACCGATGCAAGTCCACGAAGGATTGGTCGGTGCTGCCGACTGGCGTCAAGTTCGATCCCACGGATCAGGAGCTAATTGAGCACCTTGAGGCCAAAGTGAGTGCTGACAGCGCGAGATCTCACCCTCTCATCGATTTGTTCATACCAACCATCGACAGCGAGCGCAGCATATGCTACACCCATCCTGAGAAACTTCCAGGTAAGACACCGATCGGTCATGTACTTGCACAAACATATTCATTTGTTTATAGTTCTATTTTCATTTTTAGACGCAGACCTAGTGAAGCAATTACAATTTGACAGTTAATAAAAAGTGAAACAAGTGACTGCAACATGCCAAAGATGTTATGAAAATGCCAAGTACGTACACTAAAACCTGTATTGGACAATACTGCAGGTATTACACTGAGTGGCCTAAGCAAGCATTTCTTCCAGCGCAACTCCAAGGCGTTCAAAAGGGGCACGCGAACGTGTCGCAAGATACAGTCGGAGTGCAGCATGCACGCGATGTCGCACAAGATCGACAATACCTTGCCGGTGATGGTCAACGGCCGGCAGACGGGCATCAAAAAGGTTCTATGCTGCACACCAACAAGAACTTCGACCAGTAGAGGACCAACTGGGTGATGCACCAGTACCACCTCGGGGACCTGGAGCAAGAGAAGGAGCAGGAGCTGGTCCTCTACAAGATTTTCTACCTGATGAACACTAGGGCCATGACTAAAAAGATTATAAGTTAGTTTGTTATTGGTACTTGTACTACCTTGTCGTCTGCAAGTTGGTATTGTTGTTAACGATCTTTCGGTATGAACTTGACATTTTCTTCCAACCATCATGCCGAGGGTCGACGTGGATATAAAGATGAATCATTGTTTCGAAATGAATTTTCAGGCACCTGATTTTTATTTGATGGGTAGCATAAGCACCTGCCGTTCGAATTCCAAGTTCTCCAAATTTTTTGAAACAACATGCACTTATTATCATGATGAAAAAACAATATACCTGATGGAACCCAGTTATCAGTCTGTACTTGTAGAATTCTCTCATTTATTGAGCAGGTATATTGTTTTTTCAAGTCGAGCAAGTTTCAACTGGGATGTAGACTGCCCAGGCTTGGTTTTGTTTTTAACAGGCCTAGCCCATGACGACAACAGGGCACAATGATCCAACAGGCATCTACTGGCCTCTGGCCCGCCAGCATTAGTTATATTTTGTCTTAGAACATCCGCAGGCAGTTTTTTTAACTAAATCAAACACACAACCTAGTTCTTTTTTCCTCTTGAAACGCATGTCCTACTTCCGTTTTCTACTCTCTACCTATAGTTTTACTAGTTCATATACACGTATCATTATATTGAAAATACATAAAGTTCCCTTTTCATATTTACATCCTTATTTTTAGTTGTTGTTTTCCCTCCCAGCGCTGATTTTTTTACCACTGGTTTTCCCTTAAACCAACTCAATTGCCCCACGTCTTATTTGCTTACAAAAACAAAATGATTTTTTTTGGCAAATCAAATAGTTCGGACTCCACCGGAATATGCAAAATAAGGTTCAACTTTTTGACCATGGTCCTGGGCAGAAAATGGGTTGTAATAAATTATTTAAGAATTAGCAAATGGGCTGCAAATTATTAAAAAATAGCAAATGGGCTCTATGTTGTCTGCCACAGATTTGGAGGCTGACTTGTGCGCCTAGTAAGTTCATGCGTACACAAGGTTTCTCAGAAAAAGAAACTTAGTCAACAATCGACTATACCAACGTCAGACCGTTAGATGTCAATCTAACGACAATCATGCTTTTTCAGTCTCTGATCTTGCCGCTCCAACCGCCCAAACCAGCGCCGGCGGAACCGCCTGCTCCCGCCTCCCATGGCCGGCTGTGCTGCCGGGCAGGCCTCATGACCCCAACACACTCACATGCCTGGCCTGGCTATCCCTTTACTCACCCACACCTCCTAATATTTTCCAGCGACGACAGCCGAACCAGTCAACCCTCGTACTCCCACCGCACGGGCAGCCACTGCCGTGTCTTCCTCGGCTCCATGTCGTTCCCTTCCTAGGCCTTGCCGTCGTCCATCGCCCTGGTGCTCTCAGTGCGGCGTGGTTAACGAACGACATCCATCGGAAGTGGACTGTACGTGGAGAGGCTGACAACTGGGTCCACGATCGCACACAAGGAAATGCCTCCTTATTACGCACAAAGTAATGATTCCTCCACCTAACATATGGGACCCACCGGAAGGGCCTCTGTATTTCGTGAAAAAAACGTTGCCCCCGCTGACAGCTCGGACCCACCAACTATATCTTCGCACGCAAGGAAGTGCCTCCTTTTTACGCACAAAAACAATGAATACTCCCCCTGCTAGCTGGGACCCACCATGTGGGAAGCTGACTTGTGGGCCTACTAAGTTAATGCGGACGGAGGGCTTTGTCAACTTAGTCAACAAACGATTCTGTCACCGGTGACTGTTGGACTGTTAACATCCAACAGTCGTCCTGCTTCTTCAACATCTAATTTTCTTGCTCCAGCCGTCACAACCACTGCGTGCTCTTGCCTCTCGTGGCCGGTTGTGCTGCCGCGGAGGCCTCACCGCCCCTACTACTCCCACCGCTGGCCAGGCCCTGCAACGACAGCAGCCTCACACTACAGCCGAACCAGTGAACCCTCGTACTCCTCTCTGTGTGGGCATCCACTGTCGTATCTTCCCCGGCTCCACGTCGTCCCCTTCCTAGGCCTCGCCGTCGTCCACCGCCTTGGTGCTCTCGGCGCGGCGTGGTCAATGTGGGTCAAGGAACGACTTCCATCGGAAGAGTACTATACGTGGAGAGGCTGACAACTGGGTCCACGGCCGCAGCAAGGAAGTGCCTCCTTATTACGCACAAAATAATTATTCCTCCACCTGACAACAGGGACCCACCGGACTAGCCACCGTATTTTGCTAGAAAATGTTTCCCCCCTGACTACTGGGACCCACCAGCTACATCTTCTCACGCAAGGAAGTGCGTCCATATTACGGGCAAATAAAAAATGATTCGCCCCCTGACTGCTGGGACCCACCAGCTACATCTTCGCACGCAAGGAAGTGCCTCCTTATACTCCCTGACAGTCGGGACCCAGCTGGTCGAAGCGTACGTAGCGTTGTCATTCTGGTCACGTACGTGTACGTACATACTGGTCGGTCGGTCTGTCTACAGGCTGCAGCGATGAACCGTGGCTGAGTAAGGAACGACACGTGTCGTAGTAGAGGCGCGGACATAGCATGTACACGTACGTACAACCAGGGGTCCAAGAAAGTAAATACGGCAACGTACGTACATCTGGGCGGGGTCTCAAACGCCTACTCGCGCATACTTATGGCCAGGGCTCGTGTACATGGCTTGGTTGGAATGGAGAAACTACGTCGTCGTGTTCATCGGGAGCCAACCGGCTTGGACGGAATAGCCGATCAAAACGTGGCTTGGCGTACCGCAGAACGGTGGAAATGACCTTGTGTTCGACCGGCCACGGTCGAAACGGGATCCTATTCATCGGGACAGGTCTGGCGTACCGCAAAATGGAGGAAACGGACTTCTCTTTGACCTCCTATGGTTGAAACGGGGTCCTGTTGATCGGGAGGGGTGTGGCGTATCGCAAAACGGAGGAAACAGACTTGTGTTGGAGAGCTACGGTCGAAACGGGGTCCTGTTCATCGGGAGGCGTGTGGCGTACCGCAAAACGGGACTCCACGGGATAGTGTTCATCTCCACAGTCGACCTCCTCCAGCCTCCACGGGCTACTGTTCATCCACCGTCGACCTGCTCCAGCCGCCACCTGCGACTGTTCATCCATGGGCTCCTGTTCATCCAGCCTCCACCGCTCCTCCATCGTCTACTATTCAACCAGCCCTCTCCACGGGGTCCTATTCAACCACCCCTCCACGGGCTACTGTTCATCTAGCCCTCCACCGCCATTGCTCAACCAGCCTCCATGGGGTCCTGTTCATCCAGCCCTCCACGGGTCCTGCCCATCCACCCCAACCGCTCGACGGAGTCCCGCTCATCCAGCCGCAACGACCTCTACTACCACGGGTCCTGTTCATCCACCCCCCCACCGAACTGTTCATCCAACCCCCCAACAACGCCCATCGCTCATCAAGAGGTAGCATCGATCGGCTTTGTTAGCGTAGTAGCGGCGAATCACTCGGGTTCAGTTAACAACAAGGGATCGATCAGGGTTCAGTAACGTAGCTAGTGCAATCGCTCGGGTTCAGTTAGAGCCCAACGCCTTGCTCGGGTTCAGTTAGAACACAACGCCTCACACACACGCGCGTACGTGTACAAGAGGGACGCGCAAACCTCCGTGCATCGCTCGGCCCCGACCACCCACCGTAACGGGAACTCCCCGATATTTTCCTTGCCCTCGCTTCTACCACTTTTTTTTTCATCATGGATTGCCCAAAGAATGTCATGCAGTTGTGTCTCCGGCCCGCCCAGGACGAAAAGCCCATTTTATGACATGATTTTTTGTCATAGAAGTAGGAGCCCACCACATCTATGATGATACCGGGTTTTGTCACAATTACCGTCATAGAAGTTCCATAAGCATGACATAATTTTTTTTGTTCGGCCCAAAATGTCACGGCTGTGTCTTTTTCTTGTAGTGATCCTCCCGACGCTCCTCGATCTCCACCGCCTCCTGCATCTCCAGCTGCTCGGCGATCTCATGAGGAAGCAGGTGCTCCATTGCCACCACCGCCTTTTCGGACATGGGTTGCATGCTGGATTCCGAGGTGGCCTGGAATATCTGGGCATGTGCATCCTTGATCTTGGCATGGATGGCCTCGACCCAGGCCAGGGCGACATCGGCGGCACGGACGGTAGCTCGAGCGCTCTCGGTGTTTGTAGCCCTGTCGTAGAAGCAACTGTAGCTGTCTCGGATGCTGCAGATGCCCTCTCGGTGGATGCGGCGATGCTCAATGCGGATGCGGCGGCACTCTAGGCATAGGCGGCCGCGCTCTCGGCATAGGGGCCTTTACGAAGCGTTTCCACGGCGTCATCTTTGCAAGAAGGGGGTGCAGGAATGGGGATCGGGATTCGCGGATTCGGGGGTTGCCGGCACTCGAGCAGACGAGCCGGAGAAGCTTAAGGAGGAAGACTTAAATATACCCAGAAATTTTCATCGCAAACGGTTCCTACAAAAAAATAGTGTGTGATCTTGTGGATATTTTTTATTAGCTGCGAAAGACGAATTTGGAGTGAAGTGGCAAGGGATGGTGTTTTAAATGTATGAGAAACTTTGTAGTACTAATACAACTGTCATGTCAAATTGTGGAAAATTTCAGGGGTTATTTGACCTTTTAAGACATTTAAGTGATTTTCTAGCCATTTAATGACCGTAATTCAAATTTGAACTACATGTACATGCAACAGCTAACCATAATGGTTTGGAAAGTCATATTTTGTGTACTTGTGTGCGATTTAATTCCATGTGCAGTAAATTGGAAGGAATTTTCAAACATATTGGTCTAACGGCTATGACACAATGAAGCATGGAGTGCCATGGCATTTAAATTCCAAAACATTAAAAAAAAGATCAGAAACACATGAAACCTTGCTTGATGTAATGTCATGCCACCAAGATGATGTGGTAAATTTTTTGGCATGTTTGACGAAAGTTTGGACACACCCCTCACAAACTTAAGCAACTCACTAGAAGGCTCGCAGTTCCGAGAGGGAGCAATGCATGTTTGATGACGAAAATGAGATAGCTTCCCCTTACGGCCTACAATTTTTTCTACATTTAGCGTGCACTAATACAACTGTCATGTGAAAATTTGGAAAATTTCAGGGGTCATTTGACCTTTTAAAGACCTTTAAGTGATTTTCTAGCCATTTAATGGCCGTAACTCAAATTTGAACTACATCTGCATGCAATGGCTAATCATAACGGTTTGAAAAATCATATTTATTTACTTGTGTGTGAGTTAATTCCCTTTGCAGTAAATTAGAAGGAATTTTCAAACATATTAGTCTCACGGCATAGACACATGCATGGAGTTCCATGGCATTTTAATTCCAATAAAATTAAAAATGATCAGAAAAACATGAAACCTTTCTTGATGTAATGTCATGCCACCAAGATGATGTGGTAAAAAAATAGGCCTGTTTGACGAAACTTTGGACACACACCCCTCACAAACCGGAGCAACTCACTATAAGGCTCGTGGTTCCGAGAGGGAACAATGCATATTTGATGACGAACGGGAGATAGCTTCCTCTTATGGCCTTCAATTTTTTTTCTATGTTTAACGTGCACTAATACATCTGTCATGTGAAAATTTGAAAATTTTCAGGGGTCATTTGACCTTTTAAAGACATTTAAGTGATTTTCTAGCCATTTAATGACCGTAATTCAAATTTGAACTACATCTACATGCAACGGCTAACCATAACGGTTTGAAAAATCATATTTGTGTACTCGTGTGCGAGTTAATTCCATGTGTAGTAAATTAGAAAGAATTTTCAAACATATTAGTCTCACGGCATGGATACATGTACATGCATGAAGTGCCATGGCATTTTAATTCCAAAAAATTTAAAAACGATCAGAAAAACATGAAACCTTGCTTGATGTAATGTCATGCCACCAATATGATGTGGTAAAATAATTGGCCTGTTTGACGGAAGTTTGGACACACACCCCTCACAAAACGGAGCAACTCACTAGAAGGCTCGTGGTTCCGAGAGGGAAGAATGCATGTTAGATGACAAAATTGAGATAGCTTCCTCTTACGGCCTTCAAATTGTTTCTACGTTTAACGTGCACTAATACAACTTTCATGTGAAAATTTGGAAAATTTCAGGGGTCATTTGACCTTTTCAAGACATTTAAGTGATTTCTAGCTATTTAATGACCGTAATTCAAATTTGAACTACATCTACATGCAACGGCTAACCATAACAGTTTGAAAATCATATGTGTGTATTTGTTTGCGAGTTAATTTCATGTGCAGTAAATTAGAAGGAATTTCCAAACATATTGGTCTTACGGCATGGACACATGCATGGAGTGCCATGGCATTTTAATTCCAAAAAATTAAAATATGATCAGAAAAACATGAAGCCTTTCTTGATGTAATGTCATGCTAGCAACATGATGTGGTAAAAAAATTGGCCTGTTTGACGAATGTTTGGACACACCCCCTCACAAACCGGAGCAACTCACTAGAAGGCTCATTGTTCCGAGAGGGAACAATGCATGTTTGATGACGAACGGGAGATAGCTTCCTCTTACGGCCTTCAATTTTTCTCTTTGTTTAGCATGCACTAATACAACTGTCATGTGAAAATTTGGAAAATTCGAGGGGTCATTTGACCTTTTAAAGTCATTTAACTTATTTTCTAGCCATTTAATGACCGTAATTCAAATTTGAATAACATCTACATGCAACGGCTAACCATAACAGTTTGAAAAATCATATTTGTTTACTTGTGCGCGAGTTAATTCCATTTGCAGTAAATTAGAAGGAATTTTCAAACATATTGGTCTCACGCATGGACACATGCATGGACTGCCATGGCATATTAATTCCAAAAAAAGAACAAATGATCAGAAAAACATGAAACCTTGCTTGATGTAATGTCATGCCACAAAGATGATGCGGTAAAAATATTGGCCTGTTTGACGAAAGTTTGGACACACACCCCTCAAAAACTGTAGCAACTCACTAGAAGGCTCGTGGTTCCGAGAGGGAAGAATGCATGTTTGATGACGAACGGGAGATAGCTTCCTCTTACGGCCTTGAATTTTTTTCTATGTTTAACGTGCACTACTACAACTGTCATGTGAAAATTTGGAAAATTCTATGGGTCATTTGACCTTTTAAAGACATTTAAGTGATTTTCTAGCCATTTAATACCGTAATTGAAATTTGAACTACATCTACATGCAACGGCTAACCATAACGGTTTGAAAAAACATATTTTTGTGTACTTTTGTGTGAGTTAAAAAATCATGAGATGATGTAAATATCTCGTGTTCAACAAAGAAAATGTAAAGATCTGGCAAGACAACTGGCCCCCACACGATTGGCACTCTATTTCGCGCCTCGAGGTTTGGTAGGTGAGTGGCAGGGGTTATTAATCATACATGATTCTGTATTGGAAATCGTCAGCTATTAAGTTCACACAGAGATTTTGCTACGGGAATCGCGTGTAATTCAAACTATAGTACTCGTAAATTCCGGTGACCAGTGCGTGTATTGTTCCCGTCGATCTAGATTCCGGCCGCCAATAAATACTACCTTGCTCACGTCGTCCCGCCTACATTCTCATCTACATCCTCCGCACGCTCGCCCTTTCTCTCTCCCCTCTCTCTCTCTCTCAAATCTCTGCCATGGCGCCACCGGTCTGCCCACGCGCCGACGAGGAGTCGCTGCCCCCCAAGGACGCTCACTCGAAGAGCAGCAACAAGGACCCCTACGTGCCGTCGGACGAGGTTGCACCGGACCCCCCAACTTTGGATTGGTTTTGAGGCTAGTACAATCTTTGTCTGTGGAAGTCACTGTCGCCGGCTGAGAAAGCCAGACAAATGGCGTTCAAGAAGGAGATGGCGGAGGAGGAAGCCAGGTACCAGGCGGCCTGTGGGCCCGTGATGCCGCCTGGAAAAAGGAGGCAGTGGAGTTTTGGGGGCGGGCGCGTCATCATGCGGAGGAGGTGTACGAAGACGGGTACTTCGCGAGGAAGGTCAAAGGCGCTAGGCGCCTCATCATTGCGTGGAGGTGGGCCGATAAGCTCTAGCGTGCCACCGACGAGGAGCTCCGGTGGGCGCTGATACGTCCTTTTTGCATCATGCTTTTATATTGATATTTAACGCATTATGGGCTGTTATTACACATTATATCACAATAGTTATGCCTATTCTCTCTTATTTTATAAGGTTTACATGAAGAGGGAGAATGCCGGCAGCTGGAATTCTGGACTAGAAAAGGAGCAAATATTAGAGACCTATTCTGCACAACTCCAAAAGTCCTGAAACTTCACGGAGCATGTTTTTGGAATATATAAAAAATATTGGGCGAAGAATGTACCAGAGGGGCGCCACCAGCCAGCCACAAGGGTGGAGGGCGCGCCCTACCACCCTGGGTGCCCCCCGACCTTCTGGGCCCCTGGTAGGCCTCCGGTGCCCATCTTTGGCCATATGGTGTGTTTTGACCTAGAAAAAATCAGAAGGAAGCTTTCGAGACGAAGTGCCGCCGTCTTGAGGCGGAACGTGGGCAGAACCAATCTAGGGCTCCGGCGGAGCTGTTCTGTTGGGGAAACATCCCTCCAGGAGGGGGAAATCGCCGCCATCGTCATCACCATCGATCCTCTCATCAAGGGGGGGTCAATCTCCATCAACATCTTCACCAGCACCATCTCCTCTCAAACCGTAGTTCATTTGTTGTATTCGATCTTGGTCCCAAAACCTCAGATTGGTACTTGTGGGTTGCTAGTAGTGTTGATTACTCCTTGTAGTTGATGCTAGTTGGTTTATTTGGTGGAAGATTATATTTTCAGATCCTTAATGATATTTAATTCTCCTCTGATCTTGATCATAAATATGTTTTGTGAGTAGTCACGTTTGTTCCTGAGAACATGGGAGAAGTCTTGTTATAGGTAATGATGTGAATTTGGTATTCGTTCGATATTTTGTTGAGACGTATGTTGTCTTTCCTCTAGTTGTGTTATGTGAACGTCGACTACTTGACACTTAACTATTATTTGAGCCTAGGGGAAGGCATTGGGAAGTCATAAGTAGATGATGGGTTTCTAGAGTGACAGAAGCTTAACCCTAGTTTATGCGTTGTTTCGTAAGGGGCTGATTTGGATCCATATGTTTCATGCTATGGTTAGGTTTACCTTAATTCTTCTTTCGTAGTTGCGGATGCTTGCGAGAGGTGTTAATCATAAGTGGGAGGCTTGTTGAAGGAAGGGCAGCACCCATGCACCGGTCCACCCACATATCAAATTATCAAAGTAACGAACGTGAATCATATGAGCATGATGAAAACTAACTTAACAACAATTCCCATGTGTCCTCGGGAGCACTTTGCTTTATATAAGAGTTTGTCCAGGCTTGTCCTTTGCTACAAAAAGGATTGGGCCACCTTGTTTCACCTTAGTTACTTTATTTAATTGTTACCCTTTACGAATTATCTTATCATAAAACTATCTATTACCAATAATTTCAGTGCTTGCAGAGAATACCTTGCTGAAAACCACTTGTTATTTCCTTCTGCTCCTCGTTGGGTTCGATACTCTTACTTATCGAAAGGACTACGATAGATCCCCTATACTTTTGGGTCATCAAGACTCTTTTCTGGCGCCATTGCCGGGGAGTGAAGCGCCTTTGGTAAGTGGAACTTGGAAAGGAAACATTTATATAGTGTGCTGAAATTTACTGTCACTTGTTACTATGGAAAATAATCCTTTGAGGGGCTTGTTCGGGGTATCTTCACCTCAACCGAAAGAGCAAATAGTTGCTACTCAACCTATTGCACCGACTGAAAATATTTATTATGAAATTCTTCGGGTATGATAGAGAAATTGCTAGCTAATCCTTATGTAGGAGATGGAACATTACATCCTGATATGCACCTAATCTATGTGGATGAAGCTTGTGGATTATTTAAGCTTGCAGGTATGCCCGAGGATGTTGTCAAGAAGAAGGTCTTCTCTTTATATTTGAAGGGAAAGGCATTGACATGGTATAGGCTATTGGACGATATTGGATCATGGAACTAAAACCGATTGAAATTGGAATTTCATCAGACTTTTATCCTATGCATCTGGTTCATCATGATCGGAATTATATATATAATTTTGGGCTCGTGATGGAGAAATTATCGCTCAAGCTTTGGGGAGGCTTAAGTCAATGGTATATTCATGCCCCAATCATGAGCTCTCAAGAGAAATTATTATTCAGAAAATTTATGCTCGGCTTTCTCATAATGATCGATCCATGCTCGATACTTCTTGTACTGGTTCCTATATGAAGAAGGATATTGAATTCAAATGGGATTTATTGGAAATAATTAAATGCTTTTATGTATACTGATGCTTTTCGTGATTTTAGCACTAAATATGGACTTGACTATGAAATAGTAGCTTCTTTTTGTGAATCTTTTGCTACTCATGTTGATCTCCCTAAGGAGAAGTGGTTTAAATATCATCCTCCCATTGAAGTTAAAGTAGTAGAAACTATTAAAGTTGAAGAAGAAACTATTACTTATAATGTTGATCCTATTGTTCCTACTGCTTATATTGAGAAACCACCTTTCCCTGTTAGAATAAAGGATCATGCTAAAGCTTCAACTATGGTTCGTAAGAGTTACACTAAAACACCTACACCCTCTGAACAAATTAAAGTTGAACCTAATATTGTTATGGTTAAAGATCTCTTAGTTGATAATATTGATGGGCATGTTATTTACTTCTGTGATGAAGCTGCTAGAATTGCCAAACCCGATATGAAGGATAAACATAGACCTGTTGTTTGGCATGTCCGTTGTTTCTGTTAAAATAGGAGATTATATTTATCATGGCTTATGTGATGTTGGTGCTAGTGTGAGTCCAATTCCTTATACCTTATATAAAGAAATTATGAATGATATTGCACCTGCTGAGATAGAAGATATTGATGTTACTATTAAGCTTGATAATAGATATACTATATCACCAACTGGGATTGTTAGAGATGTTGAAGTCTTGTGTGGGAAGATAAAATACCCTACTTATTTTCCTGTTCTTGGTTCCCCACAAGATACTTTTTGTCCCATCATATTTGGTAGACCCTTCTTGAGTACTGTTAATGATAAGATAGACTACGAGAAAGTCATTGTTACTATTGGATTAGGGGATATGTCTCATGATTTTAATTTCTCTAAATTTCATAGACAACCCCATGATAAAGAATTGCCTAGTAAAGATGAAATTATTGGTCTTCCTTCTATTGTCGTGCCTCCTACTGATCCTTTAGAACAATATATGCTAGACCATGAAAATGATATGTTTATGGATGAAAGAAGGGAAATAGATGAAGTATTATTTAATAAAGGACCTATTTTGAAACCCAATTTGCCTGTTGAAATCCTTGTGGATCCTCCTCCACCCAAGGGTGATCCCGTGTTTGAGCTTAAACAATTACCAGATACTCTGAAATATGCTTATCATGATGAGAAGAAGATTTATCCTGTTATTATTAGTGCTAAGCTTTCAGAGCATGAAGAAAAGAAATTATTAAAAACTCTGAAGAAGCACCGTGCCGCTATTGGATATACTATTGATGATCTTAAGGGAATTAATCCCACTCTATGTCAGCACAAAATTAAATTGCAGAAAGACGCTAAACCATTTGTTGATCACCAACGACGGTTAAATCCTAAGATGAAAGAAGTGGTAAGAAATGAAATACTAAAGCTTCTGGAGGCAGGTGTAATTTATCCTATTGCTGATAGTCAATGGATAAGCCTTGTTCATTGTGTCCCTAAGAAGGGAGGTATTACTGTTTTTCCTAATGATAAGAATGAATTGATTCCTCAAAGAATTGTTACAGGTTATAGAATGGTAATTGATTTTCGCAAATTAAATAAAGATACTAGAAAAGATCATTACCCTCTACCTTTTATTGATCAAATGCTAGAAAGATTATCCAAACATACACATTTTTTGCTTTCTAGATGGTTATTCTGGTTTCTCTCAAATACCTATGTCAAAAGAGTATCAAGAGAAAACCACTTTTACTTGCCCTTTCGGTACCTTTGCTTATAGACGTATGCCTTTTGGTTTATGTAATGCACCTGCTACCTTTCAAAGATGTATGACTGCTATATTCTCCGATTTCTGTGAAAAGATTGTTGAGGTTTTCATGGATGATTTCCCCGTTTACGGAACTTCTTTTGATGATTTCTTAAGCAACCTTGATCGAGTTTTGCAGAGATGTGAAGAAACTAATCTTGTATTCAATTGGGAGAAGTGCCACTTTATGGTTAATGTAGGTATTGCCTTGGGGCATAAAATTTCTAAAAGAGGTATTGAAGCTGATAAAGCCAAAGTAGATGCTATTGAAAAGATGTCGTGCCCTAAATATATCAAAGGTATTAGAAGTTTCCTTGGTCATGCTGGTTTCTATAGGAGGTTTATTAAAGACTTCTCTAAAATTTCTAGGAATCTCACTAATCTCTTACAAAAAGATTTTCCTTTTGTTTTTGATGATGATTGTGTAGAAGCATTTGAAATACTTAAGAAAGTCTTGATTTCTGCTCCTATTGTTTAGCCACCTTATTGGAATTTACCCTTTGAAATTATGTGTGATGCTAGTGATTATGCTGTTGGTGCTGTTCTAGGACAAAGAGTTGATAAGAAATTAAATGTTATTCAGTATGCTAGTAAAATTCTAGACAGTGCCCAGAGAAATTATGCTACCACTGAAAAAGAATTCTTAGCAGTTATATTCGCATGTGATAAGTTCAGACCTTATATTGTTGATTCCAAAGTAATCGTCCACACTGATAATGCTGCTATTAAATATCTTATGGAAAAGAAAGATGCTAAACCTAGAGTTATTAGATGGGTTCTCGTGCTACAAGAATTTGATTTGCATATTATTGATAGAAAGGGAGCTAAGAACCCCGTTGCATACAACTTGTCTAGGTTAGAAAATGTTCTTGATGACCAACTGCCTATTGAATGATAGCTTTCCTGATGAACAATTAAATGTCATAAATGCTTCTCGTAATACTTCTTGGTATGCTGATTATGCTAATTACATTGTTGCCAAATTTATACCACCTAGTTTCACATACCAGCAAAAGAAAAAAGATTTTCTATAATTCAAGACATTACTTTTTGGATGACCCACACCTTTATAAAGGAGTGGCTGGTGTTATTAGACATTGTGTACCTGAGCATGAACATGAACAGATCCTACGCAAGTGCCACTCCGAGTCTTACGGAGGACACCACGCTGGAGATAGACCTGCACATAAGGTATTGCAATCCGGTTTCTATTGGCCCAATCTCTTTAAGGATGCTCGTAAGTTTGTCTTGTCATGTGATCAATGTCAAAGAATTGGCAATATTAGTAGACGTCAGGAAATTCCAATGAACTATTCACTTGTTATTGAACCACTTGATGTTTGGGGCTTTGATTATATGGGACCTTTTCCTTCCTCTAATGGGTATACACATATTTTAGTTGCTGTTGATTATGTTACTAAGTGGGTAGAAGCTATTCCAACTAGTAGTGCTGATCATAACCCTTCTATTAAGATGCTTAAAGAAGTTATTTGTACGAAGTTTGGAGTCCCTAGATATTTAATGACTGATGGTGGTTCACATTTTATTCATGGTGCTTTTCTGTAAAATGCTCGCTAAGTATGATGTTAATCATAGAATTGCATCTCCATATCATCCTCAGTCTAGTGGTCAAGTAGAATTGAGTAATAGAGAGATTAAATTAATTCTGAAAAACACTATTAATATATCTAGAAATAATTGGTCTAAGAAACTTGATGATGCTTTATGGCTTATAGAACCGCTTACAAGAATCCTATGGGTATGTCTCCGTATAAAATGGTCTATGGAAAAGCATGTCACTTACCTCTTGAACTAGAACATAAGGCATATTGGGCTATTAAAGAGCTCAACTATGATTTGAAACTTGCTGGTGAGAAGAGGTTATTTGACATTAGCTCACTTAATGAATGGAGAACCCAAGCCTGGAGTTTGCGCAGCGAGCAATTCTTTAATTTCTATTATTGTGAGTAGTTTTGTTGCGTTTGACTCTAATGTATCACTGTTTTCTCTCGCGAGAAATCATGGAGTGAGATTTCTTTTCCCTGAGTTGCTGCATCTACACCTTCTCATGACGTGGATTATTTTATTTCACACAGCACCACGACAGCAGACTCACAACCAAAATCATTCGAACACATACACTGCTTGCAAAATCTTGCAACTGTGATACAACTAACTGAGCACCTCCCGACAACAGTTAGCACCCGACACACCCCACCTACTCCTCATGATCAACGCCACCATGGAGAGCCAACACCCGAGCAGCAGCATCACGACGATCATCGAGGATCATCGCGCACAGGAGAACGGAGAGCCCCAGCACCGCTGCCAGCCCTCCGCACAACAGGATCACGTACCAGTCCGGCACCACCGCCGCCATTAGAGCCTCGCCTCGAGCTCCGGCAAACGGAGACAAAGGAGAAAGGAGGAGGAGGTGAAGCAAGGTCAGGTGGGAGGAAGAAGAGAAGAACACCTCTGCCGTTTTATAGCTCGAGCTTGGTGTACGGTGGGCAAGGTCCACCAGCGCCGCCCGTCGCCCGATCGCCGGTGTTCGGAGGCGAATCCGCGAGCAGCGTCGACAGCGCACTGGCCCGTGAAGTGAGTGCACGCTGCACCGGCAGCTAGCACGCCGTGCACTACCGCAGTACGGCCTAGATGCCCTACGAGCTAGACGTCGCCGGTGGAGAAAGCGTGCGGGAGAGAGGAAGAAGAAAGAACCAGAGGAAGAAGAAGAGACTGACAGTGGACCCTGGGTCCACCTGTCAGCTAGAGGGAGCACCGTGCTCTCAGGTACGACCAGTGTTTTTTTTAATTTAGAATTTATTCTAAATTTATATCCAGCGTAGAAATTGCTCGTTTTCCCCCAGAATCGTGGATTTTTCCACGTCGCGCCAGTGTTCCACACTGTGGTTTTGCACCACTTATTGCCCTCTCACTGTAGCCGCATTTGTTTTAATGCATTTTTTTTATAAAAATAGCTCTTAGCAAATCTCGAGGGCAAGATTTTTCTTAAGGGGGTAGTGTTGTAACACCCCAAAATTCTTAGTCTTGTTTTATTAATTAAAATTTTGCCAGGAAATTAACTTTCCTTTTCTTGGTTTTCTTGATTTCAGAACCATTCTTTTCTTGGTTTTTTATGGAATTTTTTTACCTCAAGTGAAAAAGCTTCCCAATTTTACTGGACTCTTTTATCCTCTCAAATAAAACATTTCTTCTATCAGTAGGATTATTTATATAATTATTCTTTCCCTGAGCTTTATTTCTCCAAAAGGGTTTTTCATAATTTTAGGATCCCATTTGCACTGCAACCCTTTTATAAATCCTCTCAAAAATCCCACAAAAATTTGGAGATGTCATATGATGTTTTTAAGCCACCTTTATGCAAAAATACCTTCTGTCATTTGGTAATTTTGAGCTCTACACCAGTTTTTCAAATCTGGTCGAGTGGACAGATTTGCACTACAGCCTATTTAAATATTTCTTTAAAGCTTCCACCAAAATTATGGGATGTTAGTAGCAGCATATGATTCAATTTTATGCAAAAACCCAGCTTTGTTCTTTGAAAATTTTGAGTGGATCAACCTCTTTTCCATTCTGGTCCAACTTGATGGTTTGTACAAAGAACCACATTTTAGTTGCTCCTTTATCCTTGATTTCTTTTCCTACTTGTAGTCCTCCCTGATAAACCCCTAAGTCCAGGAGCAAGCACCCATTGGATCATTTTTGGATCATGAAGTAATGCCACTTACCTCCTGTCCAGAATGGAAGTTTTGCAAAACTTGCACTAGCAAGTTTGTGCTTTGGACAAACTAACCTCACCACCCTCTCTTTCATCTAAAGAGACCCCAACCTGGAAGATTTGGCTACTCCAAGAAATGCCTAGATGCCTGTGGCATTTTGTCAAACACCTTGAGAGCATGGACAGATTGGGCATGAGTTTTGTTTTCATAGTGGACCTGATTCCCTGACCAGACCAACATGTCCCATGGATTTGCCTTAACCTACAACCCCAACCTGCTAACCCTCTTGTTGTTTAAAGCCCGCTAGCATGCATTAGCATTTTTTCGAGCACGTTCTATGCGTGCTCTGGGCGCGAGCAGAGCACGCGTTTTGCACGTGCCGCGCCCGAGCCGCCGCATCGCGCCCCTGGCTTGGCCCACCCTGCATAGCCGCGCCACGCGCTCCCCCTCTCACCAGAACGCGCCGAGCAGCCCTGGTGCCTTGCAGCACCGCCGACAGAGCTCCTTGGCGGCACGCCGGCATCCGCAGCGCGTCTCTGCCAGGTCGGTGCCGCCCAAGCCTCTCCCGCTCGCCACCTGCCCCTGGAACAGCTCAGTCTCATCCTCTCGCGTGTCCTCTAGCTCTCGCTGCCGCCACGACGCTCGCCGCGCTGAGGAGGCGGTTCACGGCGGACTTATCCACGGCCGCCGCAAACCGACCTCGTTGCGCTATAATGAGAGGCCCTCGAGCACGTTCCGTTCACTAGGCAGCCTCAGCATGCTCCCCTAGTTCTTCCGTGGCAGCCAATCAAACCAGGGAGGTCTTCTTCCCCACCTTTGGCAGCTGCAGCCGCCGCCACCGCCCCGGCCATTCCGGCGCCACCAGAGCCTCCCCCTCTCCACTCTCTTCACCAGGAACTCCCTCTCCCCCTAATGAATCAATCACCCTACTAAATCTTGATCGGGACTCGCCGCGGGCAAAAACCCACTTTGCCCGACGACCGCCGTTCGCTGCGAAGCTCGCCGCCGGCAGCTCTGTCCACCCCAGAGACCGTAGTGACCACCAGAGTGACCTTCTCGGTCCCCTGAGCCCGTGGATGGCCTCTGTTTCCCGAACGGTGCCGCTGTCACGCGAGCATCGCCAGTCTCCGCCTCCGCCGGGGGAGGAAGAGGAGGGAGGCCGACTAGTCAAACCTGACCAGTGGGTCCCCCGGGCCCACTGTCAATGACTCCACGCGCGGTCCACGCTGGTTAAGTGGAAACGTATTTCCAGAATACGCCTTGATGTGTACGATAATCGAACCGCTTTTTTTCTGTTTTATTTTAAATAATGATTTTGACCAAAACTTTGACCGCCTATAACTTTTTAACTATAACTCCAAATGAATTGATTCCTTTTCCTACCTCTCTCAAATTTGATCTAGTTTATTTTAAGATTTATTTGAAAAAATTTCAAGACAACTTTTTGTGCTGTTTTAAATTTGTGTGTTAATTCAAATTTATTTAAAATAGGACTTTGGAGAGAGAGAAGCAGACTATCAAAAGTTTTGGAGTGCACCCTGCCTTTCCACATATTAAAGGCAAGCATTCTGAACCCGGGCATAATATTTTGCATACATTGTTTGACACGATTATGGCACCACCTCAATACGTGGAACTCGTTATTTTATGTGGTGATGTGATCATTTGCATAAATGCTTATTTGAAATTTCCTTGCTGTTGGAAATGGACATGCTTGTGATAATGATCATCCTCGTATGCCTTTCGTACCTACCGGAAGGAAAACGGGAAAGTCTCTGTCTTGGGTAGACCTGAGTTTGTCGCTAGTTCCTCGTCGAGACGAGTGTGTCTAGCATGGCATGAGGGGTATGATGAGTGATGATTCTATCTGTTGGATGAAATATATTCGTCGGAGTTGGAGGGAGGAGAGGCCGGGGCGGCCGGATCTCGCCGGATTCGGCGCCGGCGGAGGCGGGAGGCGACGGGAGGTCCGGCGCGGGCGGCCGCTGGAGGCGCGGGCGGCACCGGCGGGAACCTCGGGGTGGCGGCGCTTAGGGCGGCGTGGCCGGGTCGAGGGCGAGGCGGCTGCCTGTGCGGGCGGCGGCGAGCCCGGCGGCGGCGGAAGGAGGCGCCGGCGCGGGCGCTGGGCTGGCAGGAGGCCCCGCACGACGGGCCTCGCGCCCGCTGGGTCGGCGGCGGCGGGCGCGGCTGCTCACGTGGCGCGCCGCGTTGGTCCGAGGCGGCGGCGGGTTTCGTCCGCGCGACGGACGTGTCCGCGCGCGAGGAGCGGGGCTAGGGTTTCGGGATCCGGAAAATTTCGGAGGGGAGGCTATATTTATAGGTAGAAGCAGCTAGGAAGCTCCAAATGGAGTGCGGTTTTCGCCCACACGATCGTGATCGAACGGAGATGGACATGGAAGTGACTTAGATGGGTTATTGGGCTGTTTTGAAGGGGTGTTGGGCTGCAACTTAAAAGAGGCCTTTGCGAGAGTGCGGTTAACCGTTGGAGTACCAAACGAGCTCCAAATGGCACGAAACTTGACAGGTGGTCTACCGGTGGTGTACCAAGGCCACTTGACAAACCTCGGTCCATTCCGAGAAAGTTTAGTACCCGCTCACGGAAAAAAAATGTAAAAGGGGACGCCGGGGGACATAGGAGTGCCGGATTGCAAAACGGACAACGGGGAAAATGCTCGGAATCATGAGACGAACACGTATGCGAATGCGATGCACATGATGACATGATATGAAATGCATGACATGAACAAAATGCAAAACGAAAAACAAAACCCAACCACGGAGGGAATATCATATCACAATGCCGAAAATGGCAAGAGTTGGAGTTACAAATATGGAAAGTTACATCCGGGGTGTTACAACACTCCACCACTACAAGAGGATCTCGTCCCGAGATCTAGGACTGAAAGAACTCCGGATATTCGAACGGAGGTGATCCTCGCGCCCTGTGTGGCTTCTCGGTCGGAATGGTGTGACCACTTCACTTTCAGGAATTTGATTGACTTGTTGCGAGTCTTGCGCCGGTTTCTTCAAGAATAGCAACGGGTGCTCATGATAAGAGAGATCTTCTTGGAGGTCAATTTCTTCGAAGTTGATAGTGCGCTCAGGAGTCTTGAAGCACTTGCAAAGCTGTGACACGTGAAACACATCGTGCACATTCGTGAAGTTGGACGGAAGCTCGTTGATAGGCGAGATCGCCTCTTTGCCAATGATCTTGAAAGGACCCACGATCTAGCGGCAAGCTTCCTTTGATATCGGGCGACGAGTGCCTTTCATTGGAGAGACGCGAGGTAGACATGGTCTCCGATTTCAAAAGCCACATCACGGTGCTTGTCATCATAATAGCTCTTCTAGCGCGATTACGCGGCTTTGAGATTCTCACGAATGACTTTGCACATTTCTTCGGCTTCTGTGATCAAGTCGTTGCCTAGAAGTTGGCGTTCACCTGTCTCGGACCAATTGAGAGGAGTACGGCACTTTCTCGCCATAGAGAATTTCGAATGGGGCCTTGCCCAACTCGCTTGGAAGCTGTTGTTGTAGGAGAACTCGGCATATGGAAGACAATCTTCCCACTTCATACCAAGGAAATGACACAAGCCCCGAGCATATCTTCAAGGATTTGATTGACTCGCCGACTTGGCCACTTGTTTGAGGATGGAAAGTTGTGCTGAAACGAATGTTGGTGCCCATGGCCTTCAAAAGAATCCCAAAACTTGGAGGTAAAGATGCTGCCACGGTCCAAGAGATCACTTGTGGAATGCCGTGCAAGGAGACAATCCTCGATGTGTATAGCTCTGCCAACTGAGCTGCTGTGATGGATTCTTTGATTGGAAGAAAATGAGCCACTTTAGTAAGCTTGTCAATGACAACGAAGATAGCATCATTTCCACGCTTGGACTTAGGAAATCCAGTCACGAAGTCCATCTCGATATGATCAAACTTCCATTCTGGAATAGCAAGAGGTTGGAGGAGACCAGCTGGTCGTTGGTGTTCTGCTTTCACTCTTCTGCAGACATCACATTCATTCACGAATTGAGCAATTTCTCGCTTCATTCGAGTCCACCAATATGACTGCTTGAGGTCATGATACATCTTCGTACTTCCAGGATGAATGGATAGAAGCGAATTGTGTGCCTCGTTCATAATGACTTTACGTAGATCACCCTTTGGAACCACAATCCGTCCTCAAAGAAAAGAGTATCTTTGTCATCAATGTGGAAGCACTTGTACTTGAAATGCCCTTGTCGATACCACGCTTCACCTTTTTCACCATGGTATCCAGGAGTTGAGCCTCACGAATTTGGTCTTCCAAAGTAGGAGAGACTATGAGGTTGGCAAGAAAGCCTTGAGGAACAACTTGAAGATTCAGCTTATGGAAAGCTTCACAAAGGTCTGGTTGGAAGGGCTTGAGGATTAAACTGTTGCAATAAGCCTTTCTTCTCAAAGCATCTGCAATCACATTGGCCTTGCCCGGAGTATATTCAATACTTGGGTTGTAGTCTTGAATCATCTCGACCCATCGAGTTTGCCTGAGGTTGAGGTTGGGTTGAGTGAAGATATACTTGAGACTCTTGTGATCAGTGAATATGTCCACTTTCCTTCCCAACAAGAGATGTCTCCAAGTTATTAATGCATGGACAACTGCCGCCAACTCAAGATCGTGAGTGGGGTAGTTCTTTTCGTTGGGCTTCAGCTGACGAGAGGTATAGGCCACAACTCTCGTCTCTTGCATTAACACAGCACCGAGACCTTGAAGAGAAGCATCACAGAAAACTTCGAATGGCTTGGATTCATCAGGAGGAGTTAAGACAGGAGCTGTGACAAGTTTCTCTTTGAGGTTGTTGAAAGCAACTTCACACTCAGGAGACCAGACATACTTCACATGCTTCTGGAGGAGGTTGGAAAGAGGCTTTGCAATCTTAGAGAAGTTCTCAACGAATCTTCGGCAATAGCTTGCAAGTCCAAGAAAACTGCGAAGTGCTTGACATTCGAGGAGGTTCCCAATTCACAACTCGCAGACACCTTCTCGGATTAACAGCGATGCCCTTGGCGGAGATGATATGGCCAAGGTAAAGAAGTTCATCAAGCCAAAATTCACATTTGGAAAACTTAGATAGAATTGATGCTCTCGAGCTTGTCGAGCACCAATCGCAAATGTTTGGCATGATCCTTCTTATTCTTGGAGAAGACCAAAATATCATCAAGATAGACCAAGACGAATTCATTGGTGTAGGGGTTGAAGATGAAGTTCATCATTCGAGAGAATGTTGGAGGAGCATTGACAAGGCCGAAAGACATGACAGTATATTCATAAGAACCAAAGCTTGTTCTTGATGCTGTCTTGGGAATATCTTGTTCACGAATGCAAATCTGATGATAACCCATACGAAGGTCAAGCTTGGAGAACACTTTAGCACCTTTGAGTTGCTCGAAAAGCACATTGATGTTGGGAAGTGGATACTTGTTCTTGATAGTCTTCTTATTCAATGGACGGTAATCGACGCAAAGTCGGTCCGTGCCATCCTTCTTCTGGACAAAAAGAACACCACAACCCCAAGGAGATGAACTCGGTCTGATCAAACCCAGACGCTCTTGTTCATCGATCTGCTTCTTCAATTCCTTCAGCTCATTAGGTCTAAGCTTGTATGGACGCTTGCAAACGGGTTCCGTGCCAGGCTCAAGATCGATAACGAATTCAACTGGCCGGTGAGGAGGCATTCCTGGAAGCTCTTCTGGAAAGACATCTTGGTACTCAAAACGATCGAATCGAGAGATAGCATCCAATTCGCCCTTCTCATTGAGAGAAAACAACCGAATGGTTTCATCACGAGCGGCATAGATGATCACATCATTAGAAGAGTGAGTCAATTGAATTTCCCTGGCAGCACAATCAAGCTGAGCTTTGTGCTGAGAAAGCCAGTCCATCCCGAGAATAAGATCAATATCCGAGTCGCCAAGAACAATTGGTTTAGCCAGAAATCTATAGTCGCCCATCTTGATAGAAACATCCGGGACATAATTATTAGCTGTCATTTGCTTACCCGGGGACACAATTGATAAATAACTAGGCAATACTTGATAACCCAACTCATGCTTAGATGCAAAAGGTCTTGAGATGAAACAATGCGATGCACCAGTATCAAATAAAACTTTAGCAGGAATATCATTAACTGAGAGATTACCCATTATCACATCAGTAGATTCCTCCGCTTGAGCTGCATTCATCATGTTCACCTTTGCAGACTTGGGATTATGCTTGACCACTTCATTGCTGGAAGATCTCACAGGAGGAGGAGGCGGAAGGCGCCTTTGGTTTAAGCACTTGTTCGCATAGTGACCTTCTCACGACATTTGTTGCAAGTCACCTCCGAGAGTGGACGGTGATAAGGATCATTTGACCTTGGAGCTTGAGAATTAGACTTGTTCTCGATAGCTTGGGTTGGGTGGGTGGGAAGATCCACGACCACCTGAGTTCTTCTGGCGATAAGGCCGACGTAAACGGAGGAGGAGGAAGGTAGAACTTCTGCTGCTTAGCTGCCACTTGAGAGGAAGAAGAAGACTGAACTGCATCCCTGATTCTCTTCTTAGAAGCCTCACATTTGAGCTGGGCAGCTTCTTGCTTCAGAGCCATGTTGTAGAATTCATCATACTTTTCTGGCTCAAAAAGCACGAGAGCTAATTGCAGATCTTCTCTGAGACCACCTCTGAATTGATAGATCATACTCTTTTCATCTGGGACGCCTTGCTTAGCGGGCGAGCGAGTTCTGAACTGGATATTGTATTAATACACGTACATGTTGCCTTGCTTGAGATTGCAGAACTCCTCACGCTTGCTCTCAACAACACTTTTCGAATGTGGTGAGCTTTGAAGTCTCGTGAAACTCATCCTGTAATGACACGACCTCCTCTGGAATCTTTGTATTGCTGGTACCACTCGGCAGCTTGGTCCTTGAGTTGAAATGAAGCAAACTTGACAAAGTCCTCAGGTATGACATTGCTACATTCAAAATGTTTGCAGATGTCCACAAGCCAATCGTCGGCGTCTGTGGCCTCGACACAGAAGCTGAAAGACTTCGGCTGATTAGCGAGGAACTGATTGAGGGTAGCAAAGTGCGGCTGATTGTTGCCTTGACCTTGATTTCCTTGATTGCCTTGCCCTTTGGTACGCTCTTGCAAGAGTTGCAAAATCATCTGAGCATTTGCATTGGTGGCTGCCATGATAGCTTGCCATGCCTCCGGATGCGGAGGTGGAGGTGGAGGGTTCGACTGACTCCCATCATTGCGATCCGGATTCAGACGCGTTGGCGGAGCCATCCTGAAGAGGGTGACACGTTAGCACTTTGATAGACAGATAGACAAGTTGAATCAACGGATAGAAATTGCAACATATAGTCTTCACAATAAACATTCGAACAAGGATGAACGAATGAATTCCAAAAGCTAAAATCACACGTCCATTAAGGTGAGAAGCCACTTGATTAAGGGTTGATGAAAAAACATAACAAGGTACGACTGGAACAAATAAGTGGTAAGGATTACTGTAACGCCCTCGATGCGGCTATATCTCCCACGTGTCGAAGCACGACTTAGAGGCATAACCGCATTGAAAGCAATGTCGCAAGTGAGGTAATCTTCACACAACCCATGTAATACATAAGGGAAAGAGATACATAGTTGGCTTACAATCGCCACTTCACGCAATACATGAGTAAAGCATTACATCATACAGATACAATCAAGGTCCGACTACGGAACCAAAATAAAAGAAGACTACCCCAAATGCTACACAGATCCCCGATCGTCCCAACTGGGCTCCACTCTCGATCAATCAAACGAAACAACACAATGAACAAGGTCTTCATCGAGCTCCTCCTTGAGCTCGGATGCGTCACCTGCACGGTTTCATCGCACCTGCAAACTTGTTTTGGAAGTATCTGTGAGTCACGGGGACTCAGCAATCTCACACCCGCGAGATCAAGACTATTTAAGCTTATAGGTAGGAGAAGGTAGTGAGATGGAGCTGCAGCAAGCGACTAGCATATCTGGTGGCTACCATACGCAAAAGAGAGCGAGAAGAGGAGGCAAAGCACGATCGAACAACTATGATCAAGAAGTGATCCTAGAGCAACCTACGTCAAACATAACTCCAACACCGTGTTCACTTCCCGGACTCACCGAGAAGAGACCATCACGGTTACACACGCGTTGGTGTATTTTAATTAAGATCAACTTCGGTTTTCTACAACCGACATTAACAAATTTCCATCTGCCTCATAACCGCGGGCACGGCTTTCGAAAGATAATACCCTGCAGGGGTGTCCCAACTTAGCCCATGATAAGCTCTCGCGATCAACGAAGGATATTCCTTCTCCCCGGGGAGACCCGATCAGTCTCGGAATCCTGGCTACAAGACATTTCGGCAGTAATAAAACAAGACCTGCAAAGCCGTCCGGATGTGCCGACAAATCCCGATAGGAGCTGCACATATCTCGTTCTCAGGGCACACCGGATGAGCAAGACGTCGGGTTGGCATAGACCCTGATTGCCCAGGGGGCGCCGTACATCGCTCGGTTTGGGCTAGCAATCGAAGGAGAACTGGCCCGGGGGTTTAAAATAAAGATGACCCTTGAGTCTGCAGAACCCAAGGGAAAAAGGCTTAGGTGGCAAATGGTAAAACCAAGGTTGGGCCTTGCTGGAGGAGTCTTATTCAAAGCGAACTGTCAAGGGGGTCCCATAAATCACCCAACCGCGTTAGGGACGCAAAATCCGGGAACATAATACCGAGATGACGAAAACTAGGGCGGCAAGAGTGGAACAAAACACCAGGCATAAGGCCGAGCCTTCCACCCTTTACCAAGTATATAGATGCATTAATTAAATAAGATATATTGTGATATCCCAACAAGTAAACATGTTCCAACAAGGAACAACATCTCCATGTTCCAACAAGGAGCAAACTTCATCTTCACCTAAACCTAACAACGCTATAAGAGGGGCTGAGCAAAGCGGTAACATAGCCAAACAACGGTTTGCTAGGAAAGGATGGTTAGAGGCTTGACATGGAAACATGGGAGGCATGATATAGCAAGTGGTAGGCATCGTAGCATAGGCATAGCAAAAGAGCGAGCATCTAGCAAGCAAAGATAGAAGTGATTTCGAGGGTATGGTCATCTTGCCTGAAATCCCTCAAGGAAGAAGAATGAGTCCATGAAGAAGACAAACGGACAAAGTCGAACGAATCCTCACAACTCCGGAAGGAAACTGAAGCTAAAGAGAGAAGCAACCCGGAAAGAAGCAAACAACATGGTAAACAACCATCACATAAACACGACATGATGCACAACCAAGTATGATGCATGTCCGGTTTAAATAGCATGGCATGGCAATATGCACAAACAAAACTACAAGTTAAGTGGAGCTCAATATGCAACGAGTTGCATATTGAAGAAACACCACATCATTTATTTAGTTTGATCTCGTTTAAGCTACCAAACAATATTAAATGTTGTTAAACATGGCAAGAGGTGAAGCTTAAGTAAACTATCTATTTAGGCAAGTTTAAATGAGGCCGGAAATAACAAACAACAATTCCGGAAAATCCCCACGAGCAATATTTTAGATTCGGTACTGTTCTGCCCTAAATCACATTTTATTGTTGTTAAACAGGAAAATAAAGTGCACCATGTTAAACTAGGCATTTTTCTACCCCATTTAAATATAAAGTTTATTAAAATCCGAGCTACGGTTATTTAGTTATGAAATAAATCATTTTAACATGGCATTTAAGCAAATTTAAACAAACAACATTTTAAACATTTTAACATGGGATGAAAATGGCATATTATGAAATTAGATAAAATTCTAAGCATTTTACATGTTTGAAACATTTTAACCGATGCAATTCACATCGAAGTTATTATATGCATGATGCTTAGGGGTTTTTCTGTAAAACAGTAAATCCTGGGATAATTAGACAAATTCACATAACTAAAAAAAACATGAACGAGCCGCATCTGGCTGGGTCAACAGAGAGGAGCTGCTCACATCGGGCCTTGAGGCCGAATCTGGAGTTGGGCCAGGGAGGCGTTGTGGATAAGGCAGTCCATGACTCCACGGAGCAGGACGACTCGTCCACGGCGCGGGCGAGCAGGCGGTCAACGCGGGCTTGACCCGTGCGCTGGCGCTGGTCTCGCTCGATGCAGGGAAGCGGGTGGCGCACACAGGAGGTCGAGGTTGGACGGGTTCATGGCGGGGCGGCGAGATCCAGCGGGGAAGCAGCTTGGCGGCTCCGGGCTTGAGAGGAGGCCGTCGGCGGGAAACGGCAGGGACGGAGCAAGGCGGCGGCGATGCGGGACTTGAGGCGTAGGGGCGAAGCTGAAGAAGGCTGCGTGTCCTCGGCGGCGGGACCCCGGCAAGCAGTCCGGCAAGGCGCAGAACCAGCGCGGTGGCGAGGACTTGGCGAGGCGGATCCGGCAGCAAAGGCGATGCAGCACGAGGACGCGGGACTTGGCGGGGCACCCCGGCGAGGAAGATGGACGGCGGCGCCGGGTAGGATCTGGCAGAGGCGAGGGACTTGGCGCTCGAGATGGACAGGAGGGCGCCATCCTCGTTAGGAGCTGCTGAAGACGACGGCGACAGGGAGAGAGAACTACGTGAGAGAGAGAGAGAGCAGAAAGCAGAGGAGGCACGGAAGGAGGGCAGCGACGGAACCTGCTGGTCGGGTGGTCGTCAGTGGAACTACTGCTCAAGTCGACGACGACGACGAGGCCGCCGGAGGCGTGGGTTGGAGTAGAGGAGGAAGGGGCGGCGCGTGAAGGAGGCCAGCGGAGGAAGAGCATCTCAGGCGCACTCGGGGTCAACGACGACGAGCGCCGTGGGGCTCGGCTGTGGCTCTGTGGTGGCGCGTTCCGGTGATGACGACCGGAGCAGAGGAGTCGAGGCCGCGGCGGGGTCAAGCTATTGCATCCATGGCGTCCTGTGGAACAGAGAGAAGAAAGGGGATTTGAGGAACCAGAGAGAGAGACAACTCGAGGTGGAGAGAAGGAAACAGGGGCACGGCCTGGTTGGCGACTGCTGGACTCCGGCGAGGTGACTGGTTGGCTCGATGAAGAAATTGAGGGGATCGAAGGATGCTCGAAGGAGCTCGCTGGTTGGGTGAGAAGGGGATCTGGGAGGATCCCGAGGCGGAAGATGAGTGCGGCGGCGGCAGGGACAAACTGCCTAGAAGTTAGGGTTTGATCCCATTTAGCAAGTGGGTGGATTATATATATACGAAAGGGGATGCTTTGGATCCTCCGATCGCGATCGGGTGGTCCGGAATAAATGGGTAGGGAGTCCAAATAAGAAAACGGAGACGTTTTATAGATCTTTGGGGATGATCCGGATCCCATGGTCGCGACTGAGCGGTCGGGTTCGGGGCAGTTTTCGGATGCGCGAGAGGGGGTCTGCACTGTGCAAAGAGGGGTCAAACGGTCAGGCAACAAAAGAATGGTTGGTCCAAGAAAGGTCAACGGACGCAACGGAGAGAAGCGAGAAGTGGCAACTACGAGCGGATGCAAGTTTTAAAACAATGACAGCAACGAAAAGCCGATGCAATGCAAATGATGCGATGATGAAATGCATGACATGAACAAAATGCAAAACAAAACACAAAACCCAACCTCGAAGGAAATAATAATATCGCATCTCCGGAAAAGGCAAGAGTTGGAGTTACGAATATGGAAAGTTGCATCCGGGGCGTTACAACACTCCACCACTACGAGAGGATCTCGTCCCGAGATCTAGGATGGCACCGGAGGGAAAAGGAAGAGGAAGATAAGAGGTAAACTAAGTTGCTTCTTTGACGAACGAGTGAAACCATGAACCTTGAGAGGTTGAAAAATTGAAAGAAGAATACAATGGAGATGAACGAGATTGTGAACACTTTGTTAGCAGAGAAGAACAAAGAACATGATGAGAACCAAGAGCTTAGGGGACAAGATAGATTTTGAAGCCACTCCGGTTAAAACAAGATGGAGAAGGAATAAGAATGATATAATTTGGGCAGCACTCCGACTGAAAATGGAAGGAATTGAACATGAACTTGAGAAGATGGGATGATACTTGATGAAATCAACAACACACTGCCTCCGGAACTATTGAAAGAATGGAACAAGGGGTAAGAAGGATTTCAGATAGCACTTAGGTTGAAAAGAGAGGCAAAACTTGATATATGAAAGAACTTGAGCAGAGGACATAACACTCCTGTTAAACGGATAAGCACGGAAAAGAACATGATATTTACAAAATGAGATGATGGGTCGAAGAGAGTAACAAGACAATGCCTCCGGAACGAAAGAATAGAAGCTAGATGGTTGGGAAGAAAAGAACAGAGAAGAAAATGCCAACTTCTACCACAAATGGGCTTGGAAAGCACCCTTCCAAGAAGGTTAGGACGGAATTGTTGGAAAACCAACAACGAAAAGAACAAGCTTGTAGTGGGCTTATGGAAACATCTCAACATTATGAGGTGAGCTTCTGCCACCAACGGAAACAAACGATTGGATTGATATCAACAAGGAGACGAGAAACTTATTTCACCGAGAGGACAAATGAAGAACTTGGGTCATTTATAAGCACCATAATTAGCAACAATCCTTAGGGAAAGCTTTAGGTGAAATATAGCCCAAGATAACTCCAATGAAGAGATTGATGGATTTAAAATACCTCATTCTTGACAACATGTGAATCATGAAGCATGAAGGAAAATTGTCAAGAATGACATAACACCATCTCAAAAGATAAGATAGAGAGAATTGCACTTTGGAATGCAAGATGAAGAATACTTGAGCTCCTCAAAACAAAACATGTGTTGAGCACCATGTTTATTTTTGAGTATAGCTTGGCGGGTCATAACTTCGAGAAAAACCTTGAAGAACAATTGAAGAATGAAAATAATCCTTGACGAACCATCATGTAGAGCCTCCATGAAGAACTCCGGTAAACAAAAGGATGATAGAAAGAAAGAGAAGTTGACAACACAAGGTGAAGCCTTGCAGTGATAAGATGAAGCTTTGAAATGATATAACCGAGAAAACTTTGAACTCCGGAAAGAAAAGATGAAGCATCTCGGACCGAGAATGTGATATGATGAACAAACTCCGGAAAGAAGAGATGAACAACTTAGAACTGAGAAATTGATACCATTACGAACTCCGGAAGAATGAATCAATCACTTGGATGAAACAAGAACAAGAATTATGTTATGCGATCCTTCACCAATTTAGATTGATGACAAGCAACGGATTAGGCATACTACTTATTCTCGTTGAAAAAGGATTGAAGAGAGATATTGCTCAACTTGGGAAGGTCTTCAACGATCCGCCGGTAGGATTTGGGAAGAACGAATGAATCTATATAATAACGAAGGAAGAGAACTCTTGAACGAACCACCGTAAGAATTGAAATTGAACGTAGCAAAGGCACAATTCACCGGGAAGAATTAGAAAACGAATAAAGATGCCGGACAGAATTTAGATACAAGAGAATGAAGAGATCATTAACTGATTAGAGGATATTTGAATGATTCACCGATAAGATTTGGAGAACGGTAGCTACACGCTGAGAATGAAGAATTATGACATGATGGCCTTCGGAGGAAAGAAATGGAAACAACTCATGAAATGCTCCGGATGGTTAAAAAGAATTCTCACAATCAAAAACAATTATGAGAGGATGGTGTCAAGCTTGAACTAGGCATCTTGAAGAGAATGGAGCAAGATTTAAGAGAAACTCTTCTTCGGTCTTCAAAATTCGAGAATGATGACGAGAAACACCACCATGAATTGTTGAGATACTCCGGGATGAAAATTAGAAAGGTTGAACCAACGATGAAAAGAATTTGAAAGATCTTGGAGAAAGACATTTGACTGATGATAATTCATCCTTACATCGAACTTTGCAAAGAATTTGAGAATAACTCCGGAAAATTAGAAGAGTCGGGTAAGATCCTGGGAAAAGACCTGTGGGTTAGGGCCCACTCAAAAGAACCACTGTTGAACGATTGCTTGAAAAGAGAGATTGCACCGGTTGAATTAAATGTCTTGAATGAGATAGCATCCCCAAAAGAATTTGAGTGAATTGAGAATGGAAACTAGAATCTTCTGAGATAATCTTTAGCACTCCGGAAACAAATGAAGAACAAGAAGTGAAAAATTAAGAGGTGCACCGGCATGAGAAAACATTTGAAACGAGGAAGGGAATATGATCAACACCGAAAACTTGACTAAATCCACCGGAGAAGAAAATTAGAATGGAACAATGATAAGGTTGAAGCTTCCTTAGCGTCTTCATGAGAAATCACCGGATAAAACATTAAAGGAAAAGAATGAAGAAACTTCCCTCAATAAAATGGATACTTGATTAAGAAATTTGAGTCCTTGAAGAAAAAGGGGTGGGAGGGGGGGGGGAACAAAGGCAACTTGGGACGGAAGAAATGAACACCGTTGAGAAAACTTAGAATTGATCTTGCAAACGTTGAAATGATCGGATCCACTTGAAGAGAAGCACGCCGGTTGGGAAAAGAATTAACATGACGACCTCGATGATCAAGAAGGATTAGTATTCACATAGCAATATGATAACACCGTTTAGGAAAGCTATGGATTCAACATTTGACTTCGAAGCAACTCAAATACCACAAATAAAACAAAACAAAGGATTTGGCTTGCAGAATAAGCCGGAAACAAACATACGATAGATCCCATATCGTATCATGTGTCTGTTGGAAAGATAATCTAGGAGCTACTTGAATTCCCACCTATAAACTCCCGAAACTTTCTGGTTATGCAATCTGGTGTTGGGGATACAGGGGACACAAAATATATCACCCAAACTAACAATACCTAGATCCAGCTGTATCCATCCTTCAACACATAACCAAGAAAACTCCGGAAATCGTTTACCTCGACCGTCGAAAAGCATCCGTTATACGAGTCATGGCAATACTCGAGCTCGCCCGAAGATCGGGTTATCGAGGTTATCTCACCAACAACTGCATAAAAGAGATTTTCGATGTCGGAAAATCTCGTATTCCGAATCGCAACGATAAAATTGGGACGACAACACCTCGGAGCTCAACTCCCGGGACACCGCCACAACCCCTAAATGTCGAGGCACCAAGAACAATGTTCTCGCCACAAAACCATCGGAACGATTCCAAGATACCCGCGTGATCCTAAAAAAAATTTAGTGAAATTCGAGAAGAGAAAGAGTCAAAACTCTCGTCGCCGATGCCTCACCAGAGCGACGAAGGGACCGAGGAGTAAAAGAATCCTACTCTCGATATATAAAATCCTAAGACTCAAAACATTTTTTCCAGACTCAACAAAGTCAGCGATTCAATCAAGCAGGGGGCTCCTAAGTCAGGGATGGCTCTGATTACCAACTTGTAACGCCCTCGATGCGGCTATATCTCCCACGTGTCGAAGCATGACTTAGAGGCATAACCGTATTGAAAGCAATGTCGCAAGTGAGGTAATCTTCACACAACCCATGTAATACATAAGGGAAAGAGATACATAGTTGGCTTACAGTCGCCACTTCACGCAATACATGAGTAAAGCATTACATCATACAGATACAATCAAGGTCCGACTACGGAACCAAAATAAAAGAAGACTACCCCAAATGCTACACAGATCCCCGATCGTCCCAACTGGGCTCCACTACTGATCAACTGAAACGAAACAAAACAATGAACAAGGTCTTCATCGAGCTCCTCCTTGAGCTCGGATGCGTCACCTGCACGGTTTCATCGCACCTGCAAACTGGTTTTGGAAGTATCTGTGAGTCACGAGGACTCAGCAATCTCACACCCGCGAGATCAAGACTATTTAAGCTTATAGGTAGGAGAAGGTAGTGAGATGGAGCTGCAGCAAGCGACTAGCATATCTGGTGGCTACCATACGCAAAAGAGAGCGAGAAGAGGAGGCAAAGCACGATCGAACAACTATGATCAAGAAGTGATCCTAGAGCAACCTACGTCAAACATAACTCCAACACCGTGTTCACTTCCTGGACTCCGCCGAGAAGAGACCATTACGGTTAGACACGCAGTTGGTGTATTTTCATTAAGATCAACTTCGGGTTTTCTACAACCGGACATTAAGAAATTCCCATCTGCCTCATAACCGCGGGCACGGCTTTCGAAAGATAATACCCTGCAGGAGTGTCCCAACTTAGCCCATGATAAGCTCTCGCGATCAACGAAGGATATTCCTTCTCCCGGAAGACCCGATCAGTCTCGAATCCGGCTACAAGACATTTCGGCAGAATAAAACAAGACCAAAGAAGCCGCCGGATGTGCCGACAAATCCCGATAGGAGCTGCACATATCTCGTTCTCAGGGCACACCGGATGAGCAAGACGTCGGGTTGGCATAGACCCTGATTGCCCAGGGGGCACCGTACATCGCTCGGTTTGGGCCAGCAATAGAAGGAGAACTGGCCCGGGGGTTTAAAATAAAGATGACCCTGGAGTCTGCAGAACCCAAGGGAAAAATGCTTAGGTGGCAAATGGTAAAACCAAGGTTGGGCCTTGCTGGAGGAGTCTTATTCAAAGCGAACTGTCAAGGGGGTCCCATAAATCACCCAACCGCGTTAGGGACGCAAAATCTGGGAACATAATACCGATATGACGGAAACTAGGGCGGCAAGAGTGGAACAAAACACCAGGCATAAGGCCGAGTCTTCCACCCTTTACCAAGTATATAGATGCATTAATTAAATAAGATATATTGTTATATCCCAACAAGTAAGCATGTTCCAACAAGGAACAACATCTCCATGTTCCAACAAGGAACAAACTTCATCTTCACCTGTAACTAACAACGCTATAAGAGGGGCTGAGCAAAGCGGTAACATAGCCAAACAATGGTTTGCTAGGAAAGGATGGTTAGAGGCTTGACATGGCAACATGGGAGGCATGATATAGCCAGTGGTAGGCATCATAGCATAGGCATAGCAAAAGAGCGAGCATCTAGCAAGCAAAGATAGAAGTGATTTCGAGGGTATGGTCATCTTGCCTGAAATCCCGCAAGGAAGAAGAACGAGTCCATGAAGAAGACAAACGGACGAAGTCGAACGAATCCTCACAACTCCGGAAGGAAACTGAAGCTAACGAGAGAAGCAACCCGGAAAGAAGCAAACAACATGGTAAACAACCATCACATAAACACGACATGATGCACAACCAAGTATGATGCATGTCCGGTTTAAATAGCATGGCATGGCAATATGCACAAACAAAACTACAAGTTAAGTGGAGCTCAATATGCAACGAGTTGCATATTGACGAAACACCACATCATTTATTTAGATTGATCTCGTTTAAGCTACCAAACAATATTAAATGTTGTTAAACATGGCAAGAGGTGAAGCATAAGTAAACTATCTATTTAGGCAAGTTTAAATGAGGCCAGAAATAACAAACAACAATTCCGGAAAATCCTCACGAGCAATATTTTAGATTCGGTACTGTTCTGCCCTAAATCACATTTTATTGTTGTTAAACAGGAAAATAAAGTGCACCATGTTAAACTAGGCATTTTTCTACCCCATTTACATATAAAGTTTATTAAAATCCGAGCTACGGTTATTTAGTTATGAAATAAATCATTTTAACATGGCATTTAAGCAAAGTTAAACAAACAGCATTTTAAACATTTTAACATGGGATGAAAATGGCATATTATGAAATTAGATAAAATTCTAAGCATTTTACATGTTTGAAACATTTTAACCGATGCACCGTTAATGAGTTATTATATGCATGATGCTTAGGGTTTTTCTCAAAACAGTAAATCTCAGGATAATTAGACAAATTCACATAACTAAAAAACATGAACGGGCCGTGATCTGGCTGGGTCAACAGAGAGGAGTTGCTCACATCGGGCCTTGAGGCCGAATCTGGAGTTGGGCTGTGGAGGCGCCAGGATAAGGCAGTCCACGACTCCACGGAGCAGACGACTCGCCCACGGCGCGGCGAAGCGGGCGGTCAACGCTGGCTTGACCTGTCTGGCGGCATCGGTCTCGCTGGATGCTGGAAGCGGTGGCGCATACAGAGGTCAAGGTTGGACGGGTTCATGGCGGGGCGGCGAGATCCAGCGGGGAAGCAGCTTGGCGGCTCCGGGCTTGAGAGGAGGCCGTCGGCGGGAAACGGCAGGGACGGAACAAGGCGGCGGCGATGCGGGACTTGAGGCGCAGGGGCGAAGCTGAAGAAGGCTGCGCGTCCTCGGGGGCGGGACCCCGGCAAGCAGTCCGGCAAGGCGCAGAACCAGCGCGGTGGCGAGGACTTGGCGAGGCGGATCCGGCAGCGACGACGATGCAGCACGAGGACGCGGGACTTGGCGGGGCACCCCGGCGAGGAAGATGGACGGTGGCGCCGGGTAGGATCTGGCAGAGGCGAGGGACTTGACGCTCGAGACGGACAGGAGGCGCCATCCTCGTCAGGAGCTGCTGAAGACGACGGCGACAGGGAGAGAGAACTACGTGAGAGAGAGAGAGAGAGAGAGAGCAGAAAGCAGAGGAGGTAGGGAAGGAGGGCAGCGACGGAACCTGCTGGTCGGGTGGTCGTCAGTGGAGCTACTGCTCAAGTCGACGACGACGACGGGGCCGCCGGAGGCGTGGGTTGGAGTAGAGGAGGAAGGGGCGGCGCGTGAAGGAGGCCAGCGGAGGAAGAGCATCTCAGGCGCACTCGGGGTCAACGACGACGAGCACCGTGGGGCTCGGCTGTGGCTCTGTGGTGGCGCGTTTCGGCGATGACGACCGGAGCAGAGGAGTCGAGGCCACGGCGGGGTCAAGCTATTGCATCCATGGCGTCCTGTGGAACAGAGAGAAGAAAGGGGATTTGAGGAACCAGAGAGAGAGACAACTCGAGGTGGAGAGAAGGAAACAGGGCACGGCCTGGTTGGCGCATCGCTGGACTCGGCGAGGTGACCGTTGGCTCGATGAAGAAATTGAGGGATCAAGGATGCTCAAGGAGCTCGCTGGTTACGCGAGAAGGGGATCTGGGAGGATCCCGAGGCGGAAGGTGAGTGCGGCGGCGGCGGCAGGGACAAACTTCCTAGAAGTTAGGGTTTGATCCCATTTAGCAAGTGGGTGGATTATATATATACGAAAGGGGATGCTTTGGATCCTCCGATCGCGATCGGGTGGTCCGGAATAAATGGGTAGGGAGTCCAAATAAGAAAACGGAGACGTTTTATAGATCTTTGGGGATGAACCGGATCCAATGGTCGCGACTGAGCGGTCGGGTTCGGGGCAGTTTTCGGATGCGCGAGAGGGGGTCTGCACTGTGCAAAGAGGGGTCAAACGGTCGGGCAACAAAAGAATGGTTGGTCCAAGAAAGGTCAATGGACGCAACGGAGAGAAGCGAGAAGCGGCAACTACGAGCGGATGCAAGTTTTAAAAACAATGACAGCAACGAGTGCCGATGCAATGCAAATGATGCGATGATGAAATGCATGACATGAACAAAATGCAAAACAAAACACAAAACCCAACCACGAAGGAAATAATAATATTGCATCTCCGAAAAGGCAAGAGTTGAGTTACTTAATATGGAAAGTTGCATCCGGGCGCTATAATTACCCAATCACAAACCAAATATCAAGGGAAGAAATGCTAAGAGCTACCTGAACCCACCTATAAACTCCCAAACTTTCTCGTTATGCAATCTGGTGTTGGGGATACAGGGACACAAAATATATCACCCAAACTAACAATACCTAGATCCAGCTGTATCCATCCGTCAACACATAACCAAGAAACCTTCGAAATCGTGGTACCTCGACCTTCAAAAGCATCCGTTATACGAAGTCATGGAAATACTCCCGAGCTTGCCCCAAGATCAAGTTATCGGGTTATCTCACCAACAACTGTACAAAAGAGATTTTCGATGTCGGCAAAGCTCAGTATTCCAGAACTGCAACGATAAAATTGTGACGACAACACCTCGGAGCTCAACTCCCCGACACCGCCACAACCCCTAAATGTCGAGGCACCAAGAACAATGTTCTCGCCACAAAACATCGGAACGATTCCAAGATACCCGTGATCCTAAATTTTTTTAGTGAAATTTGAGGAGAGGAGAGTCAAAACTTCTACGTCAGAGACCTCACCAGAGCGACGAAGGGACCGGGAGTAAAAGAATCCTACTCTCCGATATATATAATCCTAAGACTCAAAACATTTTTGTTCTAGACTCAACAACGCCAAAGAAACAATCAAGCTGTGGGGCTCCTAAGTTGGGGATAGCTCGATACCAACTTGTAACGCCTCGATGCGGCTATATCTCCCACGTGTCGGGCACGACTTATAGGCATAACCGCATTGAAAGCAATGTCGCAAGTGAGGTAATCTTCACACAACCCATGTAATACATAAGGAAAGAGATACATAGTTGGCTTACAATGCCACTTCACACAATACATAAATAAACATCCATCATCCAGATTACACTCAAGGTCCGACTACGGAACCAAAATAAAAGAAGACTACCCCAAATGCTACACAGATCCCCGATCGTCCCAACTGGCTCCACTACTGATCATCGGGAAAAGACACATAGTAACGACCACGCCTCGTCGAACTCCCACTTGAGCTCGGTTGCGCCACCTGCACCGCATCGCCGGCACTGCAACTGTTTTGGTAGAATCTGTGAGTCACGGGACTCAACAATCTCACACCCGCGAGATCAAGACTATTTAAGCTTATAGGAAGGACAGAGTTGAGAGGTGGAGCTGCAGCAAGTTTACTAGCATATATGGTGGCTACATTCGCAAAAGAGAGAGAGAAGAGAAGCAAGGCACGGTCGTGAAGCTAGTAGCGATCAAGAAGTGATCCTGAACTACTTACGTCAAACATAACTCCAACACCGTGTTCACTTCCCGAACTCCGCCGAGAAGAGACCATCACGGTTACACACGCAGTTGATGTATTTTAATTAAGGTCAACTTCCGGTTTTCTACAACCGGACATTAACAAATTCCCATCTGCCTCATAACCGTGGGCACGGCTTTCGAAAGATAATACCCTGCAGGGGTGTCCCAACTTAGCCCATTATAAGCTCTCCCGGTCAAAGAAGGATATTCCTTCTACCGGGAAGATCCGATCAGTCTCGGAATCCCGGACTACAAGACATTTTGACAGCAATAAAACAAGACCAGCAAAGCCGCCCGAATGTGCTGACAAATCCCGATAGGAGCTGCACATATCTCATTCTCAGGGCACACCGGATGAGCAGTCCGTATAACTAAAACCAGACCTCAAGTTTCCTTGAGGGGCGCTGCAAAGCACTTAGTTTGGGCCAACACTCGAGGAGCATTGGCCCGGGGGTTAAATAAAGATGACCCTCGGGCTCGCGAAACCCGGGAAAAAGGCTTAGGTGGCAAATGGTAAAACCAAAGTTGGGCCTTGCCGGAGGAGTCTTATTCAAAGCGAACTGTCAAGGGGTCCCATAAATCACCCAACCGTAAGGAACGCGAAATCAAGGAACATAACACCGTATGACGGAAACTAGGGCGGCAAGTGGAACAAAACACCTGCATAAGGCCGAGTCTTCCACCCTTTACCAAGTATATAGATGCATTAATTAAACAATAGATATTGTGATATCCCAACAAGTAAACATGTTCCAACAAGGAACAACATCTCCATGTTCCAACAAGGAACAAACTTCATCTTCTCCTGCAACTAACAACGCTATAAGAGGGGCTGAGCAAAGCGGTAACATAGCCAAACAACGGTTTGCTAGGAAAGGATGGTTAGAGGTTTGACATGGCAATATTGGTGGCATGATATAGCAAGTGATAGGCATCGTAGCATAGGCATTGCAAAAGGGCGAGCATCTAGCAAGCAAAGATAGAAGTGATTTCGAGGGTATGGTCATCTTGCCTGCAAAGTTCTCAGAGTTGTCAAAAGCTTGATCCTCGTAAGCGTTCTCAACAGGTTCCTCGTTCACGTACTCGTGTCCCGGCTCTACCCAAAGCAAGAACACAAACAAAGGAACCACAATAAATCACGGTGCAATGCACAAGCAACATGATGCAAAACATGGCATGATATGCGAGATGTGATATGCAATGCGATATCGTTCGAAGAAAAGCTGAACCAGACATCGACTTGGCAAACCAAGTATGCCGCTGAAAGGTGAGATGATTTCGCTTGAAATCGATATAAAGATCACCGAATCGGATGCACGCTTTGCAAATAACAAGCAAAACAAGAATGGCACAAATCTGCCATTAACAAAGATGATACCACATAGCAAGCAACAAGAATTTAAGCTATCGCACCCAAACGTACCAACAAAGCATATGGCAGTGATCTACTCAAGATGCTTGACAAAAGATGAACACTGAACTACGGCTAAATCACACCATAACAGGTCCAAACAAGCATGGCAAAAGTGCAAAACCTATCGCTTCACATACTTAGTGAAAATGTCAACATGGCGTAATCAAGATCGAGAAGCAATGTTCAGAGCAAGCAAACAACATGCTACAGGAACTTATAATAGCAAAACAAGGCATGGCATGAATCTACTCAAAGCATAGAACAAAAGTCCCTTACTGACCAAGAGCCAAAAGGGATCAGAAAATGTAATAGCACCCATGTCAATATAGCAAGTTTCATTAACAGATTCAGCAACAGGGCATGACAAAAACATATAAGTAGGCATGTTTAAGAGCTCGATGCACTCACTACAGAGCATCTCATGATAAAATAAGCATACATACATCAATAAGACATGGCATAGTAGCTATAAATGGAAAGAACAACATCATAGCATACACGGATCAACGACGACAACCTTGGCAAAATTGAATAACATGTAAACAATCTGCCAGGAAACATTTTATAGCAAAAGTAGAGCTCGATTGACTCAAGCTATGGCACTCCATAATTGCAAACAAAGGAATGGATGGATAGATAATAACCATATGTTCAAAACATCCTTACTGAAGTATCTCAAAATATGCATGGATCTCTCTGTAGCATCAAGTTAACATGGCATAAAAATATCAGCAAAACAGGGGCTGAAATCAGCAACATCATGAAGCCTAGTTTGCATGCTTGTGCTAGTCACCACAGAGATCACAAAAATACATTGCATACACCCCTGTAAAGACGGCATGGCATATTACAAAACACATGTAGGACTCAAGATCATAGGGTGCACACATAAATCATGGCAAAAATGACAAAAGTGCATGGTCTGATAAGAATCTGAAACTAACATCACATAGCCCTCTTCTAACAGCATTTCGGGCATCAAGATGAGCTCAAATGAAAATGATATAATGAGATTAAATGATGTACTCATCGGGACGAACATTTCGGTATGCTACACGCCCAAAATGGAGCCACGGGTGCAAAGTTATGGCATGATGGAAATGCAACAAAATTATCACAGATAAATGACTTAGAGGAAAATACGGGGGAGAGAAGTCAACCGAGATCGAATCCGGGGCGCGCGAACCGAGGCTGGCCGGATCCTCGCTGGAGTTGGAGGGAGGAGAGGCCGGGGCGGCCGGATCTCGCCGGATCCGGCGCCGGCGGAGGCGGGAGGCGACGGGAGGTTCGGGCGCGGCGTCATGGGAGCGCGGGCGGCGCCGGGAAACTCGGGGCGGCGGCGCTTAGGGCGGCGGTGGCCGGGTCGAGGGCGGGCGACGCTCGCGGCGGGCGGCGGCGGACGGAGGCGCCGGAGCGGGCGCGGCAGGGAGGGCCCTGCACGGCCTCACGGCCCGCTGGGGTCGGCGCGGCGGCGGTGCGGTTGCCCACGTGGCACGCCGCGTTGGTCCGGGGCGGCGGCGGGTTTCGTCCGGCGCGGACTGGACGTGTCCGGCACGCGGAGGGAGTGGGGCTAGGGTTTCGGGATCCGGAAAATTTCGGAGGGGAGGCTATATTTATAGGTAGAAGGAGCTAGGAAGCTCCAAATGGAGTGCGGTTTTCGCCCACACGATCGTGATCGAACGGCGATGGACATGGAAGTGACTTAGATGGGTTATTGGGCTGTTTTGAAGGGGTGTTGGGCTGCAACTTAAAAGAGGCCTTTGCGAGAGTGCGGTTAACCATTGGAGTACCAAACGAGCTCCAAATGGCACGAAACTTGACAGGTTGTCTACCGGTGGTGTACCAAGGCCACTTGACAAACCTCGGTCCATTCCGAGAAAGTTTAGTACCCGCTCACGGAAAAAAATGTAAAAGGGGACGCCGGGGGACATAGGAGTGCCGGATTGCAAAACGGACAACGGGGAAAATGCTCGGAATCATGAGACGAACACATATTCGAATGCGATGCACATGATGAAATGATATGAAATGCATGACATGAACAAAATGCAAAACGAAAAACAAAAACCCAACCACGGAGGGAATATCATATCACAATGCCGAAAATGGCAAGAGTTGGAGTTACAAGTATGGAAAGTTACATCCGGGGTGTTACAATTGACTACACAAATATCAATAAGGCTTGTCCTAAGGACCCCTTCCCGTTGCCGCGCATCAACCAGATTGTTGACTCCACGGTCGGGTGCGATCTGTTGTCATTCCTCGACGCCTACTCGGGCTACCACCAATCTTCGTGACAAGAGAGGATGAAGAGAAGACAGCATTCATCACCCCATGTGGTACGTATTGCTTTTTACGGATGCCTTTCGGGTTGAAGAGTGCTGGCTCGATGTTTGCAAGAGCAGTCCAAATTGGTTTTGAACCCCAGCTCCATAGAAATATGGAAGCATACATGGATGACATAGTGGTCAAAACCAAGGACGAGGCAACTCTTGTGCAAGATCTGGAAGAGACATTTACCAACCTGCGCAATATCAACCTTAAGCTAAACCCTGAGAAGTGTGTCTTCGGCGTTCCGTCCTGCAAGCTTCTCGGATTCTTTGTGTCACAGCGCTGGATCGAGGCAAACCTAGACAAAATCAAGGCTATTGAGCAGATTGAGGCGCCCAAGCGGCGGATCGAAGATGTGCGTCGGCTCACCGGCTGCGTCGCAGCCATGAGCCGATTCATCTCCAAGTGCGCCGAGCGTGCCCTTCCTTTTTTCAAAATCTTGAAGAAGGCAGGCCCGGTGGAGTGGACCCCAGAAGCCGAGGCAGTGTTGCAGGATCTGAAGAAATACCTCTCCTCCACGCCAATACTGGTTGTGCCTAAACCACAAGAGCCGTTGCTGCTGTATCTGGCAGCGACGAATCAAGTGGTCAGCGCTGCACTGGTGGCACGGAGGGAGGTCGACGAGGAGGCAGTGGCGACGGCAGAACCAGCGGATGGCAACCCAAAGATTCCCCCAACAGGGCCTGGTGCCGGCAAGGCAAGGCCCTCGGCAGAGTCTGATGCCACCAAGGCAGTGCCCGCGCAGTCAAGTGAGGTTGTGCAGAAGAGGAAAATGATGCAGCACCCGGTTTACTTTGTCAGCTCCCTCTTGCAGGGGGCTAGGTCAAGGTACTCCTGTGTGCAAAAATTGCTCTTCGGCCTCCTTATGACCTCAAGGAAGCTGCGTCATTACTTCCAAGCCCACGAGATCACTGTCGTCACCCGCCTCCCATTGCAACGGATACTGCATAACCCAGATGCGACCGGAAGGATTGTGGAATGGGCCCTGGAGTTGTCAAGTTTCAGGTTGAAGTTTGAAAGTACCTCGACAATCCAGAGCAGAGTCTTGGCAGAGTTCATCGCAGAATGGACCTCACTGCGTGACGAAGAAATCCAGGAGACTGCACTCCCTGGCAAGGAAGCAGACCGCGACTGGATCATGTACTTTGATGGGGCTTTCTCGCTACAAGGCGTCGGTGCCGGTGTGCTGCTTGTCGCACCCACCGGAGAGCACCTAAAGTATGTGATCCAGATGCACTTCCGCAGGGAGATGTCCACAAACAACACTGCTGAGTACGAGGGGCTGCTTGCCAGTCTCAGGATCGCGGCAGACCTCGGGGTGAAGAAGCTCATCGTCAAGGGTGACTCGCAGCTTGTCGTCAGGCAAGTCAACAAGGATTACCAGAGCCCATTGATGGAGGCCTACGTAGATGAAGTGAGGAAGCTGGAGGAGCGCTTCGATGGTATCCAAGCGGAGCACGTTCCCCGAGCAGAGAATGACATAAACGATTACCTATCGAAGCATGCTGCATTCAAGCTATCTGTGAAACCAGGTACCTTTTTGCTCCGGTTAACTCAGCCATCCGTCGAACCGTCAATGGTGCAGAACAAGCGAAGGAAATCAGGTCTCGGCAAGTACCTTCCCGCCGAGCCCCCTGGGACTGCCGGCAAGGATGTTGCCGTGCACACTGAGCCTACCAAAGAGCAATCGACCGCAGGGCGCCAAGCCCTGGCAGGAGACAGCCGCCCCACGCGTAAGAGATGCCTTTGGTCCTTGCCGTCGAGCCCCAGGCTCCGGCGTGGGCGCAGCATACCGTCCGATTCCTCCAAACATGGGAGCTTCCTGAGGAGCTGGAAGAAGCGGAAAAAGTAGCCCATCGGTCTGCCCTATACCAGTTCGTCGATGACGTCCTGTACAGGAGAAGGCCGAATTGTGTGAAATTGAATTGCATCCCCTGGGAGGAAGGACTAGAGCTGTTGGCGGAGATACATGGAGGCATATGTGGCTCCCACATAGGGTCGAGGGCCCTTGCCGGCAAGGCGTTCCGGCAAGGTTTCTTCTGGCCACCGCCCTCCAGGATGCGACGGCACTAGTAACCAAGTGTGAAGCGTGTCAGTTCCATTTAAAGAACCTTAATCAACCAGCTCAAGCCCTTCAAACAATCCCTCTCTCTTGGCCATTCTCGGTCTGGGGGCTCGATATACTGGGCCCCTTCCCCCGTGTTGTTGGGGGCTTTGAGTACTTGTACATTGCAATTGACAAGTTCACAAAGTGGCCGGATGTGGAAGAAGTGAGAAAGGTGATAGCACAGTCAGCCGTCAAATTCTTGAAGGGACTGGTCTGCCTCTTCGGTGTGCCAAGCAGAATTATCACCGACAACGGCACGCAGTTCACGAGACACACCTTCATGCAGTACGTTCAAGACCTTGGCAGCACGGTCTGTTTTGCTTCCGTGGCACACCCCCGGAGCAACGGCCAAGCGGAGAGAGCGAATGCTGAAGTGTTGCGAGGCCTGAGAACAAAGACCTTTGACAAGCTGCACAAGAGCGGAAGGCGCTGGATTGATGAGTTGCCGACGGTTCTTTGGTCGATCAGGATGACGCCAAATCGAGCCACCAGCCAGACACCCTTTGCCCTAGTATATGGGGCGAGCCGCCTCCCTACGTAACTCATATACGGGTCACCTCGAGTGCTCGCTATGATGAGTTTGAGCAAGAGCAGTTGCGGCAAGATGACGCAACGCTCCTTGAGGAAGATCGTCTTCGGGCGGCTGTGAGAGCAGCACGCTACCAGCAAGCCTTGCGCCGCTACCATAGCCGCAAGGTTCATGCCCGAACCTTTGAGGAAGCCGACCTTGTTCTTTGATTCCAACAAGTTGACGCCAAAGTGGGAAGGCCCTTATCGGGTAATACGAGTCACCATGCCTGGCGCAGTCCGCCTGGAGACCGAAGATGTTGTTCCAGTGAGCAACTCCTGGAACATCGAGCATCTTCGCTAGTTTTACCCATAAGGCGCGGCTTGCCGGGCCCCCCTACAAGCCACCTTTTGTACAAGCCTTGCTGGCATGGCATGTAACCCTTTGTGCAAAGCCAGGCGCAGACCCTGAGCACAAATTAATGAAACGCTGGTGCCCTAAGTGATAACATGCATGCTAGGTCGAGTCTCTTCCTTGGTTAGGGTTGATAGTGCTTAGCGGCGACTAACCCCTAGCCTAGAGGTCGAGTGCGCGTCTCTCTGTTCTTTTCTGCCCTCCTTTGGTTCGCGTGGCACATGGGCACTTCTGCTGAGCTACTTGGAAGAAAGGGAACGGACCGGCGCCCCGACCCCGGCAAACAAGAATTGCCGGGGACTGCAAGTACAAGATCCAACCGCGGCAAGACAAGGTTGCCGGGGGCTGCATATCTAGATAAGTCTTTCATCCTCTATCATGCATTTCGGTACGGAACTGGGACATGTGAAACCTCGTTTTATCTCCAGGCTACCGTGCTCCCCTTTTTCCTATACCTAAGGATTATCTCCTGGGTCCGGATTTGGTTGTAGCCGCAGCGGTAAGGAGATAGAACAGGGAGCCTAAGCCCACTTCATCCCTACCTCCGCCAAGGGCACGAGAATGGTCGAGCGAAGTGTAGGGGATGGCAAGGCCTTTTGCCGGGCGAAAAACCTTTATCTTAAATAGTAACAAGGATTCGCTCCTTGTCGCGGGATCCACCCACGAACGAAAAACCCGGCAAACATCCCTTTTTCATTAAAAACATCCCACACAGGTACAGTTCGTACGGAATGAAAAACATGAGCAAGGGGATTACAAGTTCTAAATTTAACGAAGGCCCGAAGGCTTACAAACTAAAATAGAGAGGAGATGTCCATAATCCCTTTCTTGTCCCTCTCCTCAGGAGGCAGGTTAAGGAGGAGAAACAGCAAAAGGGGCGCCTAGGCGAGTTACGAGTAGCAGAAAGCACCAAGAGATCACCTCGGTGGCTACCATAAGGGTGGGCCGGTGATGACAGTGCCGGGAAAGGAGCTAGAAGACGAGGCGGCAGGTCGCCGGACACGCAACGAAGGCGTCTGTGTCCGCGTACTCTGAGTTGATGGCCTTGTCGCCCGCCCTCTTCCTCTTCCGCAGCCTCCCGATGCCAGCCGCCCAAGTAGACGGCCCCGAGAAGTTCAAGGAGCTGGCCCCTCCCCCGGCAAAACTTCACCGGAGGAGCGCCCAGGTGCAGATGTTGCTGCTGCCGCACCCACCCAGGCGTGGGGCGTCCGACGCCTAGTCGGACTCGTCCCCGTCATCTTCCCCGTTGTCCTCCTCGTCACTTTCGCTCGAGGAAGAGCTTCCGTCGTTGGAGTCTCCATCATAGGAACTCTCCACGCAGCACTTCAGGCGAGTTCCAAAATCTCTGAAGACCTTGACGGAGAGCAACCCGTCCTCCATTAATTTGAAGTAGAGGACGAGCCCCGTCGTCAAGCTGTGGATGCAAGCGAATGTCTTCCATCCACGGCGGAGGTACATGACCCGAGGAGCCGGGAAGTCAACGTCAACCCGTGTGCCCCCATTCCCGCAGCCCCTCATGTGCAACTTGAGGGTCTGGGGCGGGTCACGCTCCATCTCCCGAGCAAACGGGGCGGGAAGACGAAGACGACGGCGCAGAGGCCGGCACAGCCTGATGAAGAACTCACGGGGCTAGTCCGCAACGTGGCCCTCCGTCGGCAAAGGCATCATTGGCGGGGGCGAGGCCGGCGCGCCGCCCCGTCCTCCTCCTCCCTGAGCACCACGACCTCTGCCACGGCTTCGCCCACGGCCTCGCCCCCTCCCCCTTCCCCTCGCGGCAGGCTCCACCACTGCAAGCTCAGGAGGAGGAGGGACGTGTTGTCGAGCGATGACCCTCGCCGCCACCGTCAAGGGGCCGGGGTTCCCCTTCTCCATGGTGGATGAGAGGAAGAAGCAGAAGCAGGAGGAGATAGAAGATAGAAGAATGCGGGATGCCATCCCCCCTTCCCTCTCCTTATAAAGGGGTGGGGTCGGGGCTCGGCCGCCCCGCTCGCCACCTGCATCAAGGACGCGTGGCGAGCGTACAGAGTCGACGGGACGGTGAGGCGAGCGTGCAGAGTCGACAGGACGGGTGAGGCGACCGTTCCCCGCCCCGTGATCAGGGGGGCATGGATCCCTTGATGGCCGCGACCCGAGTCCATCGAGTAAATGAGCCGCGCCTCCACGCCTCCCTCTTTTTACGTGGAAGGCACGAGCCGCCTCTTTATTGCGATGTGACGCATGCCTGCGGAAACCGACCCACGCATGCCGCCCACGTCACGCGCACCCCTCCACGTCGCGCATTCAACGCGGGTCGTGGGAAGCGCAGCACGCGAAAAGTTTTACCGTGGTAAAAACCGCCCCACCTGCCCGTGCACCGTTTTGGGCCTGGCCCAACAAGGTGTTGCGCTTATGTGTGGCCCAGGCCCGAGGGCTCCTATCGGTGTACAAAAGAAGGGGCGCACCTTTGTACCCCTTTACCTGTGCACAGACAGTTGGAGCCGCGCCCACAGCCGCACCAAGCAGAACAAGGGAGGTGAACCGAGGTAAAATAAAAACCCAAGACAGCCAGAGCAACGCCAAGGCGAAGAACACAAAGAAGCAGAGAGGCAAAGCATGTTCCCCCGGAAAGACCCTTGACGGGGGCAGCCTCAGCAGCCCCGACAAGACCCTCGCCGGGGCAGCTCGCCCACACCAGCAGAGCGTGCCACCCTTGAGCCCACGGTCTCCAACACCATCAACCACATTGGACCAGGGCTCGGGAGGCACCTTCATGGTGGCATGCAGATCTTTGTCAAGACCAAGGAATATTCAAGATCAGATGAGGATTAAAAGACAACGGTCCTCGGCAAGATCCTTGCCGAGGAGATCCACAAGACCCCCGGCAAGATCCTTGCCGGGGACGACAGCACGACACGGCAAGACCCTTGCCGGGCCACCTGGCAAGGCCCTCACCGAGGACACCAGCAGGGCCACATCCAGGCCCGCACCAACCAAGTCTCCACCATCGTTCGCATGTAGCTGCCAGCTCAACCAGCTAGGCTGGCACCTGCGTGGCAACATGCAGCTCCCAGACCAGATCAGCAAGCACATGCGTGGCGGCATGCAGATCTTCGTGAAGACCCGACCGCCGCGCCACCTCAGCTGCTTGCCTGCCTACATGGCGCCGCATGCAGCGCTGGCCAGGGCACGTATCGAAGCAAGGAGGAGCAGCGACAGACGGGACGGGCCTCGTTCCCATCCCCAATAAAGCAAGGGGACACCTAAGCGATGCATTAAATGCGTCTTGTCCTATAATACGAGCGATAAGCTCGTAGCACTGTACGCCTTTCCACCTCCTGTGTGCCACCGTGGCAACCCCTTTCGACTATAAAAGGAGGCCCATGGCAACTGGAGAAGGATTCGGCTCTCTGAAACGGCTTAGCCACCATAGCTAGTTGGAGGGCTCAAGAACAGCCAATACATCCACCAAAGCAGGACTAGGGTTTTACGCATCCTCGCGGCCCGAACCTGGGTAAACGGTCCTTGTGCTGATTACTAATCCTACTCTTCTTGCAACCCTGCGCCCCGGCAACCGTAGTAGGGATTCTTGTGATCCCATAGGTGTCGTTTCCGACCGACAAATTGTGAGCACTCATTAAAATATGACATGCTAAGAAGTTGATATTGGACAAGGAAGACAACATAATGAGTTATGTTTGCTTATATCCGAATAGAAGTTATATTTTCATGGGTCATCCAGCATGTTGAGCTTGCCTTTCCCTCTCATGCTAGCCAATTTCTTTGCACCAAGTAGAGATACTACTTGTGCTTCCAAACATCCCTAAACCCAGTTTTGCCATGAGAATCCACCATACCTACCTATGGATTGAGTAAGATCCTTCAAGTAAGTTGTCATCAGCGCAAGCAATAAAAAGTGCTCACTAAATATGCATGATCTATTAGTGTGAAGAAAATAAGCTTTATACGAACTTGTGATATGGAATAAATAAAAGCGACGGACTGCATAATAAAGGTCCTTATCACAAGCGGCAATGTAAAGTGAAGTTCTATTACACTAAGATTTTGTACATCCAACCATAAAAGTGCATGACAACTTCTGCTTCCCTCTGCGAAGGGCCTATCTTTTACTTTTATCTTCTACCCTTGTACAAGAGTCATGGTGATCATCACCTTTCCTTTTTATACTTATTCCTTTGGCAAGCTCTGTGTGTTGGAGAGATCCTGATATATATCCACTCGGATGTAGGTTTTCATAAAGTATTATTCTTGACATTACCCTTGAGGTAAAAGGTTGGGAGGTGAAACAATAAGCCCCTATCTTTCTCCGTCTGATTGAAACTTGGAACCCATAAGTATTGCATGAGTGTTAACAATTGTGAAAGATTATATGATAGTTTAGTATGTGGACTTGCTGAAAATCTCTTTAATTAACTCTTTCCGGTGTTATGATAAATTGCAATTGCTCCAATGACTGAGATCATAGCTTGTTAATTTTCAATAAAGTTTATAATTCAAACTTTGCTTTGTGAACGAATTGTTACTTTAGCATAAGAAATTATATGACAATATATGTTGTTGTTCTAAAGATGATCGTGATGCCCTCATGTCCGTATTTTATTTTTATCGACACATCTATCTCTAAACATGTGGACATATTTTTCGATATCGACTTTCCCTTGAGGACAAGCGAGATCTAAGCTTGGGGGAGTTGATACGTCCATTTTGCATCATGCTTTTATATTGATATTTAATGCGTTATGGGCTGTTATTACACCTTATATCACAATACCTATGCCTACTCTCTCTTATTTTATAAGGTTTACATGAAGAGGGAGAATGCCGGCAGCTAGAATTCTGGACTGGAAAAGGAGCAAATATTAGAGACCTATTCTGCACAACTCCAAAAGTCCTGAAACTTGACAGAGCATGTTTTTGGAATATATAAAAAATATTGGGCGAAGAAAGGACCAGAGGGGGGCCACCAGCCAGCCACAAGGGTGGAGGGCGCGCCTACCCCTGTGGCGCGCCTCGACCTTTGGGCCCTCGGCAGCCTCCAAAGGCCCATCTTTGGCTATATGGTGTGTTTTGACCTGGAAAAAAATCATAAGGAAGCTTTCGGGATGAAGCACCGCTGTCTCAAGGGGGAACCTGGGCAGAACCAATCTAGGGCTCCAGCGAAGCTGTTCTGCGAGGGAAACATTCCTCTGGGAGGGGGAAATCGTCACCATCGTCATCACCATCGATCCTCTCATCGAGAGGGGGTCAATCTCCATCAACATCTTCACCAGCACCATCTCCTCTCAAACCCTAGTTCATCTCTTGCATCCGATCTTGATCCCAAAACCTCAGATTGGTACCTGTGGGGTTGCTAGTAGTTTTGATTACTCCTTGTAGTTGATGCTAATAGGTTTATCCGGTGGAAGATTATATTTTCAAGTCCTTGATGATATTTAATACTCCACTGGTCTTGATCATAAATATGTTTTGTGATTAGTTACATTTGTTCCTGAGGACATGGGAGAGGTCTTGTTATAAGTAATCATGTGAATTTGGTATTCGTTCGATATTTTGATGAGATCTATGTTGTCTTTCCTCTAGTGGTGTCATGTGAACTTCGACTACATGACACTTCACCATTATTTGGGCCTAAGGGAAGGCATTGGGAAGTAACAAGTAAATGATGGGTTGCTAGAGTGACAGAAGCTTAAACCCTAGTTTATGCGTTGCTTTGTAAGGGGCTGATTTGGATCCATATGTTTCACGCTATGGTTAGGTTTACCTTAATTCTTCTTTCGTAGTTGCAGATGCTTGCGAGAGGGGTTAATCATAAGTTGGAGGCTTGTCCAAGGAAGGGCAGCACCCAAGCACTGGTCCACCCACATATCAAATTATCAAAGTAACGAACGCGAATCATATGAGCATGATGAAAACTAACTTGACAACAATTCCCATGTGTCGTCGGGAGCGCTTTGCTTTACATAAGAGTTTGTCCAGGCTTGTCCTTTGCTACAAAAAGGATTGGGCCACCTTGCTGCACCTTAGTTACTTTATTTACTTGTTACCCGTTACGAATTATCTTATCACAAAACTATCTATTACCGATAATTTCAGTGCTTGTAGAGAATACCTTGCTGAAAACCACTTGTCATTTCCTTCTGCTCCTCGTTGGGTTCGACACTCTTACTTATCGATAGATCCCCTATACTCGTGGGCCATCAGGCACCCAACGAAATGGAAAGATCATTCGCGCTAGTCCGTGTCGGGGGAGGACTGATCGTGTCCCACGAGCACCTACGGGACCTGGGTCCCTTGTGGTTCGGAGGGGGGCGGAGATTGCACAAAGAGCGGATCGAGGCGATGCACACGAGCAGATTTACCCAGCTTCGGAGCTCTCCGGAGAGATAATACTCCTACTGCTGCTTTGTGGATTATCTCGTGTTCTTGCTAGGGAGCAATGGGAGCTACAAGACCTAGCTTGAGTTTGGTTTCGTATGAGTATGACCTAAGCCGGAGCTGGACCGAACCCTTTCTACGTTGCACTTGGGCCTCCTTTTATAGGCACAAGGGGTCACCACATGTGCCAAGTAGACAAGGGTAAAACAGTAAAACATAGGTTGGTACACCGCTCTGTACAGTGTACAGTAATCTATACCTAACTCGACGGCAAGGGACAAGAGTCATCAATGCCCGCCTCGGCCGCCTCAACAAAGGTAACAGGACCGCCAAGTGAGCCTCCGCTTGCCATGATGGTAGCCTGTCAGCCGCTTATCGCTGCTCCCCGCTGGCTGCACAGCCCGCCGACACGCTGCAGCTTGGGAGAGCCCGTGGTGACACGCTACGGGTGAGCTGGAGCGAGATGAAGAGAGGTTGCCCGCCCGCAAGCGCCTTGCCGCGGCAGGAACCTTGTCGCGCTTTGGGGGCTCGGGCCCACCAATCCTTCCCGGCAAGCTCCTCTTGCCGGGGCCTTGTTTCTTCGGCTCTGAGTGGCCTTCCCGGCAAGCTCCTCTTGTCGGGGTCTTGATTACTTTGTTCTTGAATGGCTCCAAAGGAGCCGCTGAGGATCTTGGCGGTCATCATGTCAGCCCTGCCGTGGGGTGCTGCAACTGTCCGTGCACGAGTTCGGGATACTAGGGTACCCCTACTCTAGTACACCGACAGGAGCCCCCGGGCCTGGGCCACACACGGCTCCAAGCTCTGTTGGGCCAGGCCCAAAACATTGCACGGGCACGCGTGGTCTTGATTACGCCGTCATTCGCCTTGGACCCACCACGTCTCCCACGAACGGCACGCACCGGACGTGGCGTCGTGGGGGAGATCGTGGGGCTTTTTTAATGGGAAAAATTGAACGCCTGTCCCTCTCCCTTTATAAGCGGGGGGAATAGGGGCAGGATGCCCACTTGCCCTTGCTGTCACATCAGAAACCCCCGTCGCTTTCCCCTTTCTTCTCGAGCCCAAAGAGAGCGACGCTCCGCCGCCTCCATTGCCACCGGTGCCACCAACGCCGCCGGCTTCCTCCAGCACCACTCCCTATGGCTCAAGGCCGATAAGGGAAAAGGCGGAATCGCCGAGGCGCAGCGGCTCATGGGCGCCTGCGGAACGAACAGGCCCTCTTCGATCCCCGCTCAACAGAAGGAGTTGCGGAGCTGTATTATCTCTTCGGTCGACGGAGACCCGTGCGCACTCAGCGCACGAGGGTCATCTCCGCCGCCACATCTGCTAAGGTCTCCATCGGATACCCTTCTTCGCGATTTCTTACTGTGCGGGCTCTGCCCGCCTTTTCTGAATTCTTCGCGATGTCATGAACACATATGGCCTCCGCCTCCTGACTTCACCCCCAACGCCATCCTCACAAAGGGCTGCTGCACATCTCTGCGAGAACTTTGTCGGGTCCACCCAAACGTCGCACTCTTCCGCCACTACTTCTCACCCAGCGAGAGAGAGAGAGCCGCTGTCGGAGGAATTGCATGGACCTCTAGGATCGGCAAGAAGGAAGCGATCTTGACGGAGAGTTGCGCAGCAAGTGGGAGGAGTGGAGGGCTGACTGGTGCTGGATCATAGAGGAGGAGCCACAGCCTTTATCGCCTGCAAGAAGACCCCCATAGTTCAAGGGGCACGATTGGAGCAACTTACGCGGGAGGACGACAAGTTGAAGATTGCCACGACTAGGATTTTATGCCTCCGCAAGCAGGGCTTACCGTGAGAGCAGTTACGCGACTTCCTTCGCCGCCGCATTGCGCCTTTGCAGAGAAAGGGAGGCCTGCTTGGGAATTCCGAACACGGCGGATATCATGAGGCTGCGCCCAGGTCTGAATTGGAATTTCACTACCTTGGAGCTTGACGGCATGCCGCGGAGCTGTTCAAGCTCAAGCGGATAACCCTCGATGGTGTATGTTGCCGAGGGAGTTGTGCCCTTGTGCAACAACTCGTCTCTTGATAGCATCCGCGATAATGCTGCCAGCGATTCCCATGGATCGCTCCAACTTGGCAGAGCCCGCCGATGACATAGTGCAGCAGTTCTTCGACAACTTGGTTGAGGTGCCGATCCGCGCCGACGAGAAGAGGCGGCTCACCCGCGACACCACTGATCAGGAGATGGCGCGCATCACCACAAGGTTGGAGGAGGCTGCAGAGGCTGCTGCCGCCGGCGCGTTTGGGTTCACTGTCGAGGAGGCAGAGAGGGCCGAGGCGGCAAGCCTTGTCGATCGAGAAGAGTTCGCCGGTGAGCAGGAGCAGACCGAGCCCGCAACGACCTGTGAGCCTGCTGGGCGCCTCCCTCCGCCCCAAGTAGCTTGCCGCAGGAGGAGCTCGCTGCCCCGCCAAGGAGACGCCTCTGAAGACCGGAGAAGTGGCGGGGAGCATACGGTCCAACAGCCGCCTGCCGCCTCGACGCGCTTCCACCGCTGCAAGCACTGCTGCGCTGGAGCGCCTCATTCCACCACGGGCGGGCGCAGGGTCTTCGAGTCGCGGCCCCGCACCCGCCAAGCGCCGAGGGAGTCTTCTCCCCCAATCCGTCGCGCCGAGCAGAGTTTGATCTCTCCGCCTCAGCCCGAGGAAGAAGAGGAAGAGTAAGATCTTGTCGCTGCTATTTGTAATCTTCCAATTTATTGCTTTATTTTATATCTGACCGTTCCACTCAACCTTCTTCTTCAGACGTTGGCTCGAGAGCGCCAAGAGGGCCAAGACGCCGATGGTTGTCGCTCAGATGACTTCAGAGCAACAGGGGGCACGTCTGGGACTCCCTTGCCGGATCCGCAACCTTCAACAGAGCAGCCCCAAAGACAGCCCCCAGCCGAAGTGTCTGGTATGCTTCTCATGGTTAGCGCGCTTGGGTGCTTTTCCGCTCTCGATATCTGGTTTGTTGAATTTTGTAGGAGCAGAGCAGCCACATCATGGAGCACCGGAGGCTACTCCCGAGGTCCAGCCTCATCGAGGAGGCCCCGAGGTCACTCCCAAATTCGCTTGCTTCAACTTCGCCACCAAGGGAGAATTCTCCGCCAAGGGAGCGCCTCCGCAAGGAGGCTTCTCCGACAATGGCTGGCGCCGATGACCCTCCGTGGTGGAGACCGCGCAAGCAGACCCCCACCGCAGGTAATCTTCTTGTTTGATAGTTTCTTGGGTTCTTTTCTTCCGCTTTCTCTTCGAATATCCGCTGATTTGTGCTTTCTTCTTCGACCATCGATCCATCTGCGGAGATCCGATGGAAACCGAGGCTGCCGGGCGAGGAAGACGCCGCGGCGATAATGTCGACGCCGCCAACATGGAGGAGGAGGCTGGCGCCGACGGGCCCGGGCGGGCGAGGAGGTTGCCGAGGCTCTTGGGCGCAGAGGTCGGGAGGAATCTGGCGATCACACTGACGGCCCGGAGGCCGCAGGAGCGCCAGGCGCTGCACCGACCGCCGATCCACCCGGCACCGATGCCGCACCAGACTCCGAGGAGCCCCAGCCCGGCGCCTACCTGAAGGCCGGCGAGGGTGTCTTCATCAAGCTCCCATGGGCATGAAGCTCCAGGGCACCGGCCGAAGGGGAGACCTTTGATGCGGAACTGCTTGCCTCCGCCGGGCTGTCGCTGGTTGATGCCCCAAGCAGCACCAGTGGTGAGCCTGAGGAGGAGCAGCTGCTAAGGAGGTTGCTGTCGCTCTACCGCGCCCGACAAGCCAAACTGAGTCCAGTGGAGGCGCTTGTCGCGAGGGCGGAGCTGATTTGAGAAACGCGGAAGAGCTCCGCGCGCCAACAAAGAAACTCTCCGGACATAGCGGAGGCGCGGAGCAGCTTGTCGAGGAGCGCACGGCCTTCATCTTGGAGAAGGGCGAGGTCGAAGAGCAGCAGAGGCTTGCCGGCGAGAAGCTCTCCACGCGAGAAGGTGAGCTGGCGCAGCGGAATATCAACCTCGACAGCTATGAGGAGGATCTCGCCGCGCGCGAGCAAACAGTTGGCGGGCCACTTCAGGAGGCAAAAGATGCTGCTGCGGCTGCCGAGGCCGCCAAGAGGGAATTGGAGATGAGGGTGGCCCAGCTGGAGTCCACCCTCCAGAAGAGTGCCGAGGAGGTCGCCGGGTTGAAGCGCGAGCGTGAGAAGGACGCTTACACCTCGGCGAGCTACAAGGTCGTTTTGCTGAAAAGATCAAAGAGCTCGATGCCGCCAAGGACTCCAAGGCGGATCTGGAGCTGAAATTGACCACCTTGACGGAGACTTTGAACGGCGCCAAGGAGCGGGAAACGGCCTGCCGGAAAAGATCAAGGCCACCTAGGAGTTGTTTGTCGAATGCTGTGACCGCCTGTAATAATCTTCGAGACAACATAATGCATTGGACGAAGGTCTTGTGGACACCGCCGCCGCATCCATAATGAGCTGATGGAGTTGGGGATGACGGATCTTGGATATTCCACCGACGAGAACCTCCAACCCAGCGTCAAGCTCAGCCTATTCTTCAAAGGCGTGTTGGCGGGTATCCAGCGGCTCCGGAAGAGGTTCCGGCAATCTGGCGGAGGAATCACGCCAAGTCTGTGCCGAGGCTCTCCGTATATGCTTGATGAAGGTGGCCTTCCGCAACCCAAAGGCCGACTTCACCAAAGCCCTCAAGTCCCTGCCTCCATCCGCCGATGTTGAAGCGCTCAAGACCCTTGTCGCACCCATTGTGGACAGGGTGAGCGGAGTTAAGAGGCTCGAGGGCGACCGCGTGGACTAGGTCGCCAAGTCTATCTTTCTCTTGTCGCTGTAGATCATATTTAGGTAAAAAAAGTCCATCAGACCCGCGACAAGTTATTATGTAATATACACTATCTTAGGCCATCGAATGCAATGTTATTTCCTTTACTCGATTTCTGGCTTTGTATGTTACTGCCCTACGCTTTTCAGGGAAACTTGCCGGTGCAGGCACCCTTGCCGCGAGCGCCGAGTGCGGAACTTCAGCAGCCTGCTGGCGGGGTCGCTACCGACAAGCAACCTTGTCGCAACTAGTTGCAGCACACTTATGTTGTTGAGCGGACTCGAAACAAAGTAAGGGTGCAAGCTAGTCGCGAGTCGGTTCCTCCGCGCACAGGTTTTCCATACAAAGTACTATCGTTCGAGGAAGATAACTTAAAAATTTAAAACCGGTCGTTTAAACTTAGCAACTTAGCTTTTCTGTTGTCCATTTTCCGGCAAGGCGGCAGTTCCTCGAGCGACGCTTGGCGGCCCACACCATTATCTTCTCCTTCCCCCCCGGTTAACTTGTGGGTGGATGAACCTTCTTCTTGTTTGAGAAGAAAGAAGAGAAAATAAAGTTATGGAGCCTAGTGGCTTGTCATCGCTTACCGGGTGCGGATGCTGCACAAAATGTTAGTAAACACATGCATATAAGATTATGAAAGCATGTATTGACAAAATGTGCGCAACCCATAGGCTTTACTGATGCACGGGGTCTGCGCCCGGCTTTGTACAAAGGATTACATGCAACAGCGGCAAGACTTGTACAAAAGGGTGGTTGCCGGAACGGGTTCCGGCAACCGCGCCTCATGGGTAAAACTTGCGAAGATGCTCTATATTCCAGGAATTGCTCACCGGAAGGCCATCTTGGTCTCAAAGCGGACAGCGCCGGCCTAGTGACTCGCTTTCACCCGATAAGGGCCTTCCCACTTCAAGGCCAACTTGTTGGAATTCTTGGCGGATTGAACGCGCCGAAGAACAAGGTCGCCTTCCTCGAAGCTTCTGGCATTAACTTTGCGGCTATGGTAGCGACGCAAAGCTTGCTGGTAACGAGCAGCTCGTACAGCAGCCTGAAGACGATCTTCTTCGAGGAGCAGCGCGTCATCTTGTCGCAGCTGCTCTTGCTCAAGCTCATCATAAGCGAGCACTCGAGGAGACCCGTACACGAGTTCCGTGGGGAGAACTGCCTCTGCTCCGTAGACTAGAGCAAAATGTGTCTGGCCAGTGGCTCGATTTGGCGTCGTCCTGATCGACCAAAGAACCACCGGCAGCTCCTCGATCCAGTTTCTTCCGCACTTGCGCAGCCTGTCGAAAGTTCTGGTCTTGAGTCACCGCTGCACTTCAGCGTTTGCTCTCTCTGCTTGACCGTTGCTTCTCGGATGAGCAACAGAAGCAAAGCAGATCTTGGCGCCAAGATCTTGGGCGTACTGCATGAAGGTGCGGCTCGTGAACTGTGTGCCGTTGTCGGTGATGATCCAGTTAGGAATCCCAAAATGGCAAACAATTGACCTGAAGAACTTGATGGCTGACTGTGCTATCACCTTCCTCACTGGTTCCACTTCCGGCCACTTTGTGAACTTGTCGATTGCGACGTACAAGTATTCAAAGCCCCCGACAGCTCGGGGGAAGGGGCCGAGGTGTCGAGCCCCTAGACCAAAAAGGGCCAGGATAAAGGGATCGTCTGGAGAGCTTGAGCTGGTTGGTGTATCTGTTTGGAATGGAACCGCACGCTTCACACTTGGTTACTTGTGCGCAGCATCTGGAGGGCTTCGGCCGAAGAAACCTTGCCGGAAAGCTTTGCGGCAAGTGCTTTCTTGCGCCAATGTGGTGACCACATATGCCTCCATGTATCTCTCGCCAACAGCTTCATCCATCTTCCCGCAAATACACTTCAATTTCACACCGTTGAGCCTTCTTCATGCATGGATGTTGTCAACAAACTGGTACATACTTGACCGCCGGGCTACTTTTTTCGCTTCTTCTTGCTCTTCGGAAGTTCTCTGTCTCAAGGAAATGGACGATTTGTGTGCCCATGTTGGAGCCTCGTGGCTCGACAACAAGGACTAAAGGCTCATCTATTACTGCGGGAACATCAGCTTCTCGGCAAGGACCTGTGGGTCCGCGGAGTTGATGATCCCGCAAGCTTGCCGGAGCTAAACTTGTCGGGGCGCTTGCTTCAACGATACAAACAGATGGTTTGTCGGAGCAGACTGCTCCTCGGTGATGTTTGCGCTGATTTTAGGGACCTTCTTGGCGGCGGCTTTAGGGAGCTCTGCGGAAAGTAGTCGCCGAAACCAATTTTCTTTTCTTGCTCTGTCCTGTTGATGGTGTTACGGTTGGCTGAGTTAGCTTGAGCACAAAATCCCTGGTTCCATGTGTAACTTAAGTGCGGCACATTTGGAGAGGCCATCAGCTATATCATTACGCGCTCTTGGAACATGTTCCATTTGCGAGCCTTCAAAGCGCTCTTCCAGCTTCCTCACTTCATCGACGAGGCTTCCATCAATGGACTCGATAATCTTTATTTACTTGGCGGACGACAAGTTGTGAGTCCCCGACAATGAGCTTCTTGATCCCAAGGTCCACCGCAATCTCGAGACCGCAAGCAAGCCTTCATACTCTGCAGATTATTTGTTGCTTGTTCCTTGGGAAAGTGCATCCGGACTATGTACTTGAGGTGCTCTCCGGTGGGCGCGATAAGCAGACGCTTGCACCGGGCGCCTTGCAGCGAGAAGGCACCGTCAAAGTACATCAGCCACTCTTTATTTGCCTCCTTGACGGGGATGCTCGTCTCGGAATCTCTTCATCTTGCGTACGCCCACTCTGCTATGAATTCTGCCAATGCCCTGCTCGATAGTTGAAGTGCTTTCAACTTGAGACCAAAGCTTGACAGTTCAAAGCCCACTCGACAATCCTGCTCGTTGCTTCGGATTTTGCAATATCCTCTTCAGCGGAAAGCGAGTGACAACTGTTATCTTGTGTGCTTGGAAGTAATGGCGCAGCTTTCTTGAGGCCATGAGGAGGCCGAAAAGCAACTTCTGCACACCAGAGTACCTTGACCTAGCCCCCTGCAGAAGGGAACTGACAAAATAGACTGGGCGCTGCACCATCTTCTTCTGTATCTTGTCGCAATCCTGCGCTGATCTGTTCTTGTCGGGACCAGAGCTTGACGGTGAAGCCCCCTGCTCGTCGCTGGATGCAACTGCCTCGGTTGCCGGCTCATCATCCGCCTCCCTCTCTGCTACTAACGCAACACTAACCACTTGATTGGTCGTTGCTATATACAGCAGCAACTTCTCTTGTAGCTTAGGTGCGACAAGTATTGGGCGGAGGACAGGTATCTCTTCAAGTCCTGCAGCGCAGCCTCTGCTTTGGAGTCCATTTCATTGGACCTGCCTTTTCAAAATCTTGAAAAAGCGGCGGCTGCTTCAGCAGATCTTAGAGATGAACCTCTTTGAGAGCAGCCACGCAACCGCAAGCCTTCCGACATCCTTGACGCTTTGGTGCTTCAATCTGCTCAATGGCCTTGATCTTGTCGGGATTGGCTTCAATTCCCCGCTGAGACACAAAGAACCCGAGAAGCTTGCCGGAAGGGACTCCAAACACGCACTTCTCGGGGTTGAGCTTGAGGTTGATCCTACGCAGATTTGCAAATGTTTCATCCAAATCCTGAACCAGAGTCGCTCTGTCCTTGCTCTTGACCACTATGTCATCCATGTAAGCTTCTACATTTATGGGTATTTGTGGCTCAAAGGCATCGTGGACTACTCTTGCAAAGGTTGAACCAGCATTCTTTAAACCGAAAGGCATCTGTATGAAGCAGTACGTGCCACATGGTGTAATGAATGCAGTTTTCTCTTCATCCTCTTCAGCCATGAAGATCTGATGATATCCTGAATATGCATCAAGAAATGAAAGCAGATCACATCCAGCCGTGGAGTCAACAATCTGGTCGATACGTGGCAAGGGAAATGGGTCTTTGGGACAAGCTTTGTTAACATCAGTGAAGTCAATACAAAGTCTCCATTTCCCATTAGCCTTGCGTACAACTACCGGATTGGCCAACCACGTGGGATGGAGGACTCCTCTGACAAGCCCTGCTGCTTCTAACTTCTTGATTTCTTCTGCTATGAACTCTTGGCGCTCCACTACCTGTTTCCTAACTTTTTTTTGACGGGCCGGGCGCGTGAGGACAGACAGCTAGGTGGTGCTCAATTACTTTCCTGGGAACACCGGGGATGTCAGATGGTTGCCATGCAAACACATCAACATTCGCCCGCAGGAAAGCAATGAGCTCGCCTTCCTATTTAGGATCAAGCGTGGCACTGATGGTGAAGGTACCACCAGTGCCGTCCTCCTTGGCGGGCACCTTCTTGGTCTTCGGCGGAGCTGCCATCGTCTTCTTGCACTTGCCAGTGGAGCTCGATGGTGCGTCCTCGACGGTAGCGCAGCACTCCGAGGAGGTGCGCTTGCCGGAGTGGGCATCAGAGCTCTTGCCGGCCTTGGTGGTCTTCTTCTTCCCCCCGGGAGCTTCAGCGGCAAGTGGTTTGCTAACTGTTGCGGCAGCTGCATCTCGGTAAATCTTGTCGGCGCAGATAAGCACGTCCTTCTTGTCGCCATGGACAGAAATGACGCTTATCGGGCCGGGCATCTTGAGTAAGTTGTAGACATGATGAGAGGCGGCCATGAACTTGGCGAGTGCTGGACGCCCAAGTATGCCATTGTAGGGTAATGGGAAGTCGGCAACGCCAAATGTGACCCTCTCGCCTGAAGTTGAGCTCGCTGCCGAATGTTACCGCAGCGTGATCTTCCCTTTGGGCTTGCTCCTTCTGGGTTGATTCCTTGAAAGTACCAGTTTCTTGAGCTCATTGTCGAGGATTTGAAGCTTTTGGAGCACCGCAGAGGAGATTAAATTCAGGCCGCCCTGCCGTCAACTAACATCTTTGTGACCTTGAGGTTGCGGATGGTTGGTGAGACCAACATCGGCAAGCACCCGACCGCCGTGATGCGATCGGGGTGGTCCTCAATGTCAAAAATGATGGGCGTCTGGACCACTTCGGAGGTTTGCGCGACTCTATGGAGGGTTCTACTTCATTAACCTCACGCATCCATTGTTTGAGTTGGCGGTGCGAGGTATGCGAGAAGCACCACCGTCAACGCAAAGGACCTCTGTTGCCTTTTGAAACTCTTGCTCGTCTGCGCTTCATCGCCTTCCATGTCTTCGTCCTCCTCATCTTCATCTTCTTCCTTGTCGCGCCACGGGAGGTCTGTCTCCTTGCCGCGGCTTGGCTTTGCCGCGGCGCCCTCCTCGACCGGGTCTCTTCTTACTTGCTGCACCTGCACCTTCTTGGGCCTTCTCCTTGTCTTGCCGCTCGTATTCAGCTCTCTGTAGCTCAACAAGCTGCTCGACTTTCTTGCAGCTCTGGAGATCATGTCCCTTGGTGCGGTGGATTTTACAGTACTGCTTGTTGGAGCTGTCAGGCTTGTCGGAGGCCGCCACAGCTTGTCGGTCGGCGTCAACGGCAACCTCCTTGCCGGAGCCACCAGCCTTGGCTTTGTTGGCGGCACCATCCTTGCCGGACTGCTCGACAACTAGTACTTCTTGGTTTTTCTTGCTCCTGTTGTTTCGCCGCCGGCTCTTTCTTGCCGGGACGGTCTCCTCCCTATCAGACTCTGTTCCCATGTTCTCTCCTGGGAGTCTTCTTCCTTCTTCAGCGCGTGCACATTTGTCGGCCAGGGCGTAGAGCTCGCTGACGTCTTTCACTTTGCACATCGCCATCTCCTCCCTCATCCTGCGGTTTCGCACATTACGATGGAATGCACCGATCACTTTGCAGCAGGTGGACGTCTGGATGTTGTAGTGCACTCGACTGAATCTCTCGGATGAATTTGCGCAGAGACTCCCCCTCCTTCGGGCAAGCAGGTGGAGATCACTCTCACAGCCATGAGGTTTGTGGTCACTGTGAAGGCGCCAACAAACTGGTGGCACAAATCTGCCTAAGAAGAAATAGAGCCATCCGGCAAGTGCATGAGCCAAGATCGACGCTTGGCTTGAGCACCAAGGGAAAGTAGTTGGCGAGGATCTTGTCGCCTCGCCCCCGTAGCTTTCACCGCGATGGTGTAGATGCTGAGGAACTCCGATGGGTGTGTCCTGCCATCATACTTCTCCGCACATCTGGTTTGAAGTTTTTCTTGTCGGGCCACCGGACTTGCCGCAGCTCACGGGTGAACGCAGGCAACCTATCACAGACGGACAAGTCGCCTGGTTTCGGGCGCATGCACATCAACAGGGGCCGCGGCGCTGGTCGGATGACGACGCGCTTCTCTTGGCGCCGATACGGGTTCAAGCGTCTTCTTCTTGCCGTTCTCGGAGAACTTGGCGTTAGTCGCGACGAGCTCGCGGATTCGATGACGCTGTGGAGTCGCTTGTCGAGGTGGATCCGCGAGTCGGCGATCTTGGCCTTCGGAAGGGGAGTGTACGGTGGGTGCACCCCGCAAGTCTCGCCGCCATCAGCTCGCGCTTGTCGCCGCCGCCGCGGCTGCGAAGCACTTTCGGTTGCCGCGGGGCGTCGCCGTTAAGCGGCCGATGAGACTCTGAATTGTGGCCCTCCATTCGTCGACCTTATCGGCCGTTGAGGGTAATCTAGAAGTAATCGAGCTCTTGCCAAGGCTTCCGCTGGTGTGGTTGGCGGCAACGGCGTGACGGAGCGAAGAACGGATGTGCTCGGACTCCTAACCAAGTTAGAGGAGCAGCATCCCGCCTAAGCGATCAGTACTCGCTTCGTACCAGCATGTTTGGGGTGCATGCGGTCTCGAGGGCCTCGGGATCCCCAGCTTGGCCTTGATCCAGCGAAGCGATGGTGCCGCGAGCATCATGACGCTGTCGGTCCCGCGCCTCCTGCGAAGGGCGGTGCGGACTCGGGCGCTTGGCTTGTGCTGCCTTGTCCTTGGACCTGGCGGCATTGTGGGCTCTCTCGGCGACGCTGTTCCTCCGCCATGTTTCCCCACCTCCCGACAGCTCCGGTGGTGGTGGGTTCGACGCGTCTGGCTCTGCTGCTGTCAAGACTTCTTCTTCGTGCCATGTTGACGAAGATGTCGATGAAGTTGCTCGTGTGACCGCCGGATCGGGTTCACATAGCCTCGACGCCCCTACCTGGCGCGCCAAAGATGTCGGGGGAGGACTGATCGTGTCCCACGAGCACCTACGGGACCTGGGTCCCTTGTGGTTCGGAGGGGGCGGAGATTGCACAAAGAGCGGATCGAGGCGATGCACACGAGCAGATTTACCCAGCCGGAGCTCTCCGAGAGATAATACTCCTACTGCTACTTTGTGGATTATCTCGTGTTCTTGCTAGGGAGCAATGGGAGCTACAAGACCTAGCTTGAGTTTGGTTTCGTATGAGTATGAACTAAGCCGGAGCTGGACCGAACCCTTTCTACGTTGCACTTGGGCCTCCTTTTATAGGCACAAGGGGTCACCACATGTGCCAAGTAGACAAGGGTAAAACAGTAAAACATAGGTTGGTACACCGCCTGCATGCAGGTACAGAATCTATACCTAACTCGACGGCAAGGGACAAGAGTCATCAATGCCCGCCTCGATCGCCTCAACAGTGTAACAGGACCGTCAAGTGCGCCTCCGTTTGCCACGATGGTAGCCTGTCAGCGCGGCTTATCGCTGCTCCCCGCTGGCTGCACAGCCCGTCGACACGCGTGCTTGGGGGAGCTGGAGCGGAGATGAAGAGAGGTTGCCCGCCCTGGCAAGCGCCTTGCCGCGGCAGGAACCTTGTCGTGCTTGGGGGCTCGGCGCCCACCAAGCCTTCCCGGCAAGCTCCTCTTGCCGGGGCCTTGTTTCCTTCGCGCTCTGAGTGGCCTTCTCGGCAAGCTCCTCTTGCCGGGGTCTTAATTACTTTGTTCTTGAATGGCTCCAAAGGAGTCGCTGAGGATCTTGGCGGTCATCATGTCAGCCCTGCCGTGGGGTGCTGCAACTGTCCGTGCACGAGTTCGGGATACTAGGGTACCCCTACTCTAGTACACCGACAGTTCGCAAGCAAGAGGCAGATCGGTACGTCAAGCGCTACGAGGCGAAGGAGGGGGAGTACCGCCACCGCGCTGGGAAGACGCCGCGCACCAGGGAGCTGCTGGCGAGGGGTTGCCAGAACACTGCTCCCAGGAGGGATTATTAGTTTTAGTATTGTTCGTTTTCAATTTTATGCATCATACCTAGTAGTTAAGTACCGTCACGTATATGTGATGATATTATATAGATTATGTGATGAACTTATGAAAAATTAACATATATATAATGAATTCCATTTTCTATCTATTTTTGTATACTAATTTGAATCTAGCTGTTATCATCCTCATATATAGAATAAAAAGCGTATATACACACATCGAAACAGAACATATAAGAACGGAAAACAGAGTACACACATTGAAATAGAGCAATAAAAAAAGCAATACTATGAGTGTTGTAAATACATAGTTATCCATGTCCAAATGACTCAACAAAATAAAGTGCGCCCATGAGACCATGACTAGCAGCCATTGCCTACGGTAGCTCTTGGCTCTGCTTGAACTCGTGCAGGCGTTCGTCCAAGCGGTCGACCCACTCGCGGTACATCTGGAGCACGATCTTGAGCTCCAAGTTGGCTATTTCATCAGAGATCACCAGCTCGAGGATGCAATAGCCATGTTCCTCTACTGCACCCAGGTGGACACCTGGGCCAAGGAGGCGGTCGAGCCTACCGACCGGCGCATTGGCACCGAGCGGGCCACGGACAAGGCGAATTACATGACCCATGCGAACGGCACAGCGGGCGTCCGGTGCAAGTACAGCGCGGCTGGCGTCTGGTGCAAGTACGTCGCAGAGGGCCTCTGCCTACTCCTGGCGAGGAATGGGGGTACTGATGGGACGTGTACCCAGCTATGACACCCTGTCGACAACAGGCAAGCGCCGATGGATCCGTTGTTGCTGTGCGGCACGCCGCACCTCTCACTCTGCGGTGCTCCAAAGGTCTCGCCGTGTGGCGAGCCATAGCCTATCGGCGTGGACGCGCCTAGCTTGCTCTGCGGCACGCCATCGATCATGTTGTGCGGCGAGCTGCAGACTCTCGGCGCTGACATGCCTATCTTGATCTACGGCGCTGAAGCACCATGCACCAAGGGTCTGCTCAACCCTGGCGATGACGCGCATCACGACGTCGTCCATCGCGTTGCCAGGGAGCGCCTCGGCCTCGAAGGGCCATGGTGCCTGCTCGTTTTCCTCATCGATGAGGTTGATGGCAGAGGCGGCGCTTTGGTAGGTTGGCATGCTTGGAAAAGGTCGATGTGCTACAGGCTGCGCTTGTTGCCTCCGTGCGTCGCGCGCCGCCTAGGTTTATGTGCAATATCGCTGGGTGGCGGGAAACCGGTGAGGAAATGGCGGGAAACGGTGGCGTGTTCATAAAACGCCATCAATTAATGGAAACTTAGCATAGAAGGAACATCGAGCTAGCACAAGAAGTAGATGATGATCACATGATCGTTTATCCTAGTATGCATGTAATAGTTTACTTTGGTGTGTGGAAATGTCATGTGTGTACTAGCCACCTATGTAATTGGATGTTTGCCGCGTATTACACACATCTTGTTTATGTGAAATGTTTCTATTCTCTTGGCTCAACAGAAATAGTTTATCAGAATGAACTATATTCCCTCCATTGCATACACCTTGATCTGGCTGAACCATTTTGTCGCATTGCCTAATCGAAAACAATTCATCCGAGTGAACCGTATGTCGTATATCGCACACACCTTGATCTGGCTGACCTTTTCTTTTGTGTTGCCTAATCACAAACAGTTCATCTGAGTGAACTGTATGCCGTATATCACACACACCTTCATTTGGCTACCCGTTTCTGATGTTCCGCCTCATCACAAACAGTTCATCCGAATGAACTGCATGCTGTATATCACACACGCCTTCATCTGGCTGCCCATTTCTGTTCTTCTTCCTCATCGCAAACAGTTAACTGAACTGAACCGTATGCCCTGCATCACACACGCAACTAAAATCAGAACCGTGTTTGATGGCTCCGCCATCACAAATGTTTTGCATCTTTTTTATGGTTTTTTACATCACCATTTGTGATTAATGCATCGCACACAGTTTCATCAAATGGTCACTGATCGTAGTATCGCGTTAGCAGCATCCTGTAGTAGTGTGTGGAGAGTAATAAAATTTCTATGCTTATGTATCATGAAAAGAATGCTTTATGTGATGGCTAAATTGTTGAAGTCATTCATGATGCTACAGAAAATTATTATGAGAGAGGAACATATGCTTTTACATATCTCAATAATAGCAAGTTTCCTCTCTTTATGTTGAAAGTATTGAAGTTATACATGTTTTGCCTTCCTATGCTAGTTGATTCTTGCTCCCATAAATTCTTTGCTCACAAAATCCCTATGCATAGGAAGTGGGTTAGGCTTAAATGATGCTCCCATTATGTTTCAATTCTTATCTTTTATGTGAGCATCATTGAAATCATCATGCCTAGCTAAAAAGGCATTAAAGAAAAGAGCTTGTTGGGAGACAACCCAACATTTATACCTACTATATTCGTGTGTTCACATAATTAAGCCATTGTACAATTATGTTTATAGCTTTTGTTTCAATAAAGTGCCAAGTAAAGCCTTTGGGATAGTGTGGATGATAGTTGACTTGATTCTGTGCAAAATCAGAAACTTTTGCTTCCTGTAATAGAATTGTTTAAATTCACTGGAACGTGATAAAATTCTGATTTTTTTAAAGATGATTTATATGCAAATTTCCTACATTGTCCTCATTTTTCAGAATATTTGGAGTAACATAAGTATGGTGATTGTTCAGATCATTACAGACTTTTATGTTTTTGACAGATTCTGTTTTGAATGCATAGTTTGCTTGTTTTAGTGTTTCCATAGGTTATACTAAGTGATATAAATTGTGGAAATGATAAGGTAGAGTAGGCATTGTGTGAGAACAATTATGAATCTTGTCTTTGAGAGTACCAAAGTGAATGATTTGCTCTTTATCATACTAACTCATCTCACGAAGTTCTGTTAAGTTTTGTGTGATTCAAGTTTTCAGGTTTTGGGTGAGATATCGATATGAGGAGAATATGGAGTAACAAGACCCTAAGCTTGGGGGTGCCCAAGGCACCCGAAGGTAATATTCAAGGAAGATCCAAGCAACTAAGCTTGGGGATTCCCGGGAAGTTATCCCCTCTTTCGTCTCCAACATTATCGGTAACCTTACTTGGGCTATATTTTTATTCGTCACATGATATCTATTTTTCTCTGGAGCATCAGTTTATTTTGTTTTTATTTGCTTGCTGTTATTTAGAATAATGTTTTGTATATTTTACTTCCATAAAAATGTCAAGTATAGCCTTTGCCATGTTTTCGCACACGAACACGTCACTGTGTACCTCCAACACCGAGGGTGATGCACCGCAGCTCACGTCGAAGGAGTCTCACCGGAAGCGCGATTCGCATGTCGACCGGCGAGAGCTTTTGAGAACCCGAAACCCACACTCCCGGGAGGGACCCCGTCGGGGAGTGCAGCGGCTATGGGCTGCCCTAGGCCGGTCAAGCCGCCCCTAGAGCCTCGGTATTCGCAGCTCTCCAACACGAAGAATGAGGGAGCAAGAACGAGGGAGAGACAAAACGTAGATGAAAAAGTTTACATGCGTTTGCGATTGTGTGTTGTTGTTCAATCGGCCGTCACATCTTGTCTATACGAGAGGCGGATGGACTTCCTGTATAAGAAAAGGACTTGCCTATCCGTCCAGATCATCAAAACCTAACAAAACACAGACTATTCATGACCTCCGGCCCGGATATCCGGCTCAAGGCCCGGATGATCCGGCCTAGCCCAGTTTTGTGACAGCGGCTCACTGTTTTGGATATAGAATCCATGTACGACCTCGGATTTGGACGAATTTTATATGAAAATCAACAGCCTCGACGAGACGCACAACTTTCATGTTAAACATGTTTTGATCTGAGGCCATCTTGAGGGTGTTTCGGGCCGTTTTATAAAGTCTACAGCAGAAAAAATGGTCCGGACGTCCGGACGATTTCCCGGATTGTCCGGCCTTTGCCCGGATCATACGGTACTTGACCCAGATCATCCGGCTTCAACTTTTAGCTTCTGTTATTTGGATCAATTTTTTGGCCCCCAGCCGGATGATCTGGACCTCGTTCCGGATGATCCGGCCATATAGTGTTTCAGCACACCGTTTTAACTGTAACTTTTGCATACGACCTCGGATTAAGACGATCTTTATATCAAAATCATCCGTTTCGACGAGACGAAGAACTAAGAAACTTTTTCCATCTGAGGCTTTCTTAATAAGGTTCCATCCCATTTTCTAATCTGATGTCAACACGGGTAACTCCGAAATTGCCATATCTTTTGCACTTGAGCTCCGCTTTAGTCCATCTTCATATTTATTTCGATCATCTTGAAGAGAGCCATCAAATGGTGACATGAACTCGCAATTTTAACATCATCTTGTTATAGGCTCAAGTCACTCTTTATGATCATGCCATTTTCGAGCGTCAACACATGCCCCCTGTTTTTCAGTAAAACTTGGATGCCGAAAAATTATTTATCCATGGTTTGTCCTAAGGACGATGTCAACACTCCATCGGCCATTTATATGTGCTCAGGGCGATAGTTATATATCGGCCATGTCTTTCTTAGGGTGATAGTTATATATCGGCCATGTCTTTGCTTAGGGTGATAGTTATATATTGGCCATGTCTTAGCTTAGGGCGATTGTTACATATCGGCCGTTGTCTGTCTAAGCTTCTTGCCACACACTTGGGTGGTACTTCTTTAAATATTTTCCATTGAGAGCTTGAGGTTACAATGTTCCTTGTACGGATTCCACCAAATATGAGTTTCTGGGAACTATTCTTGTAATTTTAAACGGACCTTCCCAACTTGGAGACCACTTCCCGAATTTTCTATCTTTTGAACCAATTTGGTAGAATCACCTTCCACACGAGATCACCATGGAAATTCTTCAATTTGACCTTCTTATTGTAAGCTCTTGCCACCCTCAACTTATCTCTCTCTATGGCCCTCAAAGCAGCCAAATGTTTATTAGTGACTTCATCAATATTGTCCATCATCAAGTTATAAAAGTCCACCGCAGATAAATCATTTTGTTTGGCTATTCTCAAAGCATTCAAATTCACTTCCACTGGTGATACGGCCTCTTGACCATATATGAGCTCATATGGAGTTACCTTTGTAGCACCATGCCTTGAGATTCTGTGTGCCCACAAAGCTTCGGACAACAGCTCATGCCATCTCTTTGGATTATCCTCAATCTTATTCTTGATGAGCTTGATTAATATTTTATTGCTAGACTCAGCTTGTCCATTGGCTTGGTCATAATACGGAGAGGAATTGAGCAACTTTATCTTATATGATTCGGCAAATTCTCTAACTTGATGTGACATAAAAGACGAACCTTGGTCCGTATTTAACGTTTGAGGAATGTCGAATCTATGAATAATGTGCTCACTTATGAATTGAATTACCTCTGTATGCGTCATATTCTTGAGTGGTATTGCTTCAGACCATTTAGTGAAATAATCAATTGTCACCAACACGAACCGATGCCCCTTTGAAGAAGAGGGATGAATCTCTCCAATAAAGTATAATCGCCAACCTCTAAAAGGCCATGGCTTGATAATAGGATGTAACATAGCAGCAGGAGCCAGCTGAATATCACCAAACTTTTGAAAAGCTTCACATCGTTTATAATAACTGAAGCAATCATTAATCATCGTCGGCCAATAAAACCCAGCCCGTCGCAATAACCATTTCATCTTGGGAGCCGACTGATGTGTGCCACAAATACCTTCATGGACCTCTCCCATAGCAACTCTCGCTTGGTCCTCATCCAAGCACTTTAAAATAACATCGTCAACCGTCCGGCGATAGAGACCATCGTCTCTCATCGTGTATTTGAAAGCCATACACCGAACAGTCCTGTCCACCCTTTTACTAGGATCACACAAATAATCAATAATGGGTTTCCTCTAGTCTTGATTTTCTCCTGCATTAAATATTTCATTAGTGGCCGAAAAGGTGGGCTCCGGTTTGGCCTCCCCTATGTTGGCAAGGCTAGACATCGGCCTTTGAAAAATATGAAGCATGCCATGATCAACATGATAGCCGGATGCTTGTTGTGCCAACTCATTTGCTCTCCAATTGTCATGTCTAGATATATGAGCAATGCTAAAGTAATCCAAATTAGCAATTATATCTAGACATTTATCAAGATAAACATTAAGTGATTCGTCAAAACATTGAAAGACTTTGGATAATTGTTGCACTACTAATAACGAATCACCAAAAGCCTCAATATGTGTAGCACCTATGGCAAGCAACATCTTTAAGCCGAATAACAATGCTTCATATTTGGCTTGATTATTTGTGCAAAAGTATTCTAAGCGGCATGAGGCTTAAAAAACAGCACCATGAGGAGATATATAAACAATACCAACACCTTGACCATTGCTACAAACTTAACCATAAAAATATAATTCCATGGTACTAATGAGACAAGGTTTATATCAATATCACGCTTGTCATCAATCCAATGCTCAACAATAAAATTAGCAACAATTTGGCCTTTCATGGATTTCAGAGATTCATAAGCCAAATCATATTCAATTAAAGTATAAGCCCACTTGCCAATTCTACCACTAATAATTGGCCTATGCAGCATGTATTTGATGACATCGGTTTGACAAGCTATAATGCAAGTACTAGGCACTAGATAATGTCTCAATTTTGTGCAAGCATAATATAAGCATAAGCATAATTTCTCAATAAATGTATACCTTGTCTCGGTGTCCAATAAGCCTCGGCTCAAATAAGTAATAGCATGCTCCTTTCCTTCGGTATCTTGAGTCAAAACAGCACCAATAACACATTCCTCCGCTGCAATGTAAAGTCTACATGGCTCCCTATGCCTGGGCGCTTTCATAACCGGTGGAGTGCACAAATATTTATTAACCATATCAAATACCTCTTGCTGTTTTGCCCCCCAAGTAAAATCAACATCATTCTTTAACCGAAGGATATGAGTAAATGCATCAACCTTCCCTGATAGATTTTCTATGAACCTCCTCAAATAATTGACCTTGCCAAGGAATGTTTGCATATCTCTCTTGCATGCTGATGCCTCTACTTTCTGTATAGCTTGTATCTTTTTGGGATCAATTTCCACGCCATCTTCATGAATAATGAAGCCCAGAAACTTCCCAGCCGATACACCAAAGGCACACTTCAAAGGATTCATTTTCAGCCCACATTTCTTCATTCTTTCAAAAGCCAAACGCAAATCGGCTAAGTGAGATTCAAAAGCATCCGATTTGACAACAATATCATCAACATAAACCTCAAGTATAACACCAAGTAAATCATGAAAAATTAAATTCATAGCCCTTTGATACGTGGCACCGGCATCTTTTAATCCAAAGGTCATCACTGTCCACTCAAATAAACCAAGGAAACCGGGACATCAAAAAGCCGTTTTGGACATGTCCTCTTCGGCCATAAAAATCTTGTTATACCCCGCATTACCATCAAGAAACCTAATGATCTTATGTCCAGAAGCATCATTAATAAGAATATCGGCTATTGGCATAGGATACTCATCTTTACGTGTAGCTCTATTCAAATCTCTGAAATCAATGCACACCCTCAACTTGCCGGAGCCTTTCTACTGGTACAATGTTAGAAATCCACTCGGCATACCTGCAAGGTCTAATAAAATTAGCTTTAAGCAAACGACCGATCTCTTCCTTGATCCGGTCATACGTTTTTGGATTAAACTTTCTAGCCGATTGCTTTTATGGCCTAAAACCGGCCTTTATAGGTAACGGATGCTCCACTAGCTCTCGGCTTAAACCTGGCATCTCATGATATTCACATGCAAAGCAACAAACATAGTCTTTCAATAGCTCGATCAACTTAGCCTTATGATCGGCTCTTAAATTTTCGTTTACAAATGTCGTCCTAGGAATTGAACTATCTCCTATATCCATCTCTTCTAATGGATCGGCTGATGTAAAACCTTGTCCTAATTTATCCATATCATCTAACTCTTCTATGGACTCATACATATCGTTCTCATTGGACTGATATTCTACAATACGCTTTTGTAACCACTCTGAGTTAGGATCCATTTAAATACATCATACCTTGGAGCCGATTATCGCCAACCGGCTTAAAAGAAACAGGCACGAAACCACTTTTTGTGGCGGTAAGAAAATCATATTCTGATAAGTCGCGCCCCGTCAAGCAAGTAGCATTGGGATGTTGCCAATCCACCGATGCATCGGCCAAAGCAACACAAGCCAAATTATCCGCATGAATGACTTCTACTTCATCATCAACCCATTGAATCAAAAACTGGTGCATAGTAGATGGCACGCATTGGTTCGCATGAACCCAATTGCGGCCTAATATCACATTGTAGTTACCTTGCACCTCGGCGACAAAGAGTGCCGTAGCCAAAGTTTTGCTTCCCACCGTAAGCTCCACATACATCACACCTTTGGCTTCAGTTTTCTCTTTGCCTTAAAATCCATTAAGCACCATGTTGGTATTTATTAACTCTTCATCATGCAGCCCAATTTTTTGAAGACCGAATATGGCATAAGATTCACCATAGCACCACCATCGACAAGCATTCTAGCAACCAACGATCCATTAATATGACCTTTAAGGAACAATGGCTTCAAGTGCGTCACCGGTTCTTTTGGCTTCTCGAATACAGCATTTTTAGGACCAAAATCTAGCTGAGCTACTTCCCCTTCTTCATCTATAGCACGAAATTCAGCGGGTAAGTAATACACCATATTAATATCCATACCTTCATGAACCGGTGAACTCATCATCTAGCATTTCATCTCCTTCCGCAAGCATGTCCACTGACTCCGAAATATCTTCAAGGGAAGAGGAAGTAGTAGGCAAAGTGGATGATGTAATAGTAGCCGCATCGTCCTCCGCTGGTGGTGTTGGTGTTGCTATGATCAATGCAGAAGCTGCTATGTTTTCCTTTTGCTTTGGCCTCTACACTTGTTTTTGGGGTACCATGGGACGACTTTCATTGATGTGCTTGGTTCTCTTGTGAAATCTGGATTCCTTTGCCAAGGCAATTGCACCAGTATTGTCACAAAAGATTTCCATTGGACCCGATGCACTAGGTATGACACCTAGATCGGATATGAACTCCTTCATTTGCTGCTTCCGAAGCAGCAATGTACTCCGCTTCACACGTAGATCCCGCCACGACGCTTTGTTTAGAACTGCTCCAACTGACAGCTCCACCGTTCAATATAAACACGTATCCGGTTTGCCATTTAGAATTGTCCGGATCAGTGTCAAAGCTTGCATCAACGTAACCATTTACGATGAGCTCTTTGTCACCTCCATAAACGAGAAACATATCCTTAGTCCTTTTCAGGTATTTCAGGATGTTCTTGACCGCTATCCAAAGGATCCACTCTGGATTACTTTGGTACCTCCTGCTAAACTAATAGCAAGGCACACATCAGACCTGGTACACAACATTGCATACATGATAGAGCCTATGGCTGAAGCATAGGGAACATCTTTCATTTTCTCTCTATCTTCTGTAGTGGTCGAGCATTGAGTCTTACTCAATTTCACACCTTGTAACACAGGTAAGAATCCTTTTTTTGCCTGATCCATTTTGAAATTCTTCAAAACTTTGTCAAGGTATGTGCTTTGTGAAAGTCCAATTAATCGTCTTGATCTATCTCTACAGATCTTGATGCCCAATATGTAAGCAGCTTCACCGAGGTCCTTCATTGAAAAACTCTTATTCAAATATATTTTTATGCTATCCAGAAATTCTATATCATTCCCAATCAACAATATGTCATCCACATATAAGATTAGAAATGCTATAGAGCTCCCACTCACTTTCTTGTAAATACAGGCTTCTCCAAAAGTCTGTATAAAACCATATGCTTTGATCACACTATCAAAACGTTTATTCCAACTCCGAGAGGCTTGCACCAGTCCATAAATGGATTGCTGGAGCTTGCACACTTTGTTAGCACCTTTTGGATCGATAAAACCTTCAGGTTGCATCATATACAACTCTTCTTCCAGAAGTCCATTCAGGAATGCAGTCTTTACATCCATTTGCCAAATTTCATAATCATAAAATGCAGCAATTGCTAACATGATTCAGACGGACTTAAGAATCGCTACGGGTGAGAAGGTCTCATCGTAGTCAACTCCTTAAACTTGTCAAAAACCTTTCGCAACAATTCGAGCTTTGTAGACAGCAACATTACCGTCATCGTCTGTCTTCTTCTTGAAGATCCATTTATTTCCGATGGCTTCCCGATCATCCGGCAAGTCAACCAAAGTCCATACTTTGTTCTCATACATGGATCCCATCTCAGATTTCATGGCCTCAAGCCATTCTGCGGAATCTGGGCTCATCATCGCTTCCTCATAGTTCGTAGGTTCGTCATGGTCTAGTAACATGACCTCCATAACAGGATTACCGTACCACTCTGGTGCGGATCTTACTCTGGTTGATCTACGAGGTTCGGTAGTAACTTGATCTGAAGTTTCATGATCATCATCATTAGCTTCCTCACTAATTGGTGTAGGTGTCACAGGAACCGGTTTCTGTGATGAACTACTTTCCAATAAGGGAGCAGGTACATTTACCTCATCAAGTTCTACTTTCCTCCCACTCACTTCTTTCGAGAGAAACTCCTTCTCTAGAAAGGATCCATTCTTAGCAATGAATGTATTGCCTTCGGATCTATGATAGAAGGTGTACCCATGTCACAGCCCTAGAATTGCTTGACATTAGTTGCATTAGGGCATTCATGTCATCATGTTAATTTCCATGAAAATTGAAATGGGGGTTGTTGAAACCCTAGCACCAATTGAATTCTAATAGGTTCAAATAAAATCATTTTCAATAATCCCAAAATGCCCCGTGAAAATGTTCATGATAAATGGATAAAGGTGAAAGCCTCTTCCAAAAATGATGAACATATCCTATAGGTCATTCTGGATTTTTGAATTAAATCTTACACTATTTGAATTTGGGCATTTGAACATTATAAATAATTTAAATGCTCAAATAATGTTGGAAGTATTTGTGGGCCATTGAAATAATTCAGAAAGTGCCCGTGAATATTTTCAGGATTTATAAATTGATTTGGTTTTTAAAAACTGGATCAAAACTAATCTGCAAAATAGAAAACAGATTGGAAAAGAGAGAGAGTGCTGCACCTGGCCTCACTGCAAGAGCCCACCCACCTGGCGCCCAACCGGCCCAGCCTCTCTTCCCCTGCTGGCCGGCCCGGTTGGCCCAGCCCACCAGCGCCCCACCGCTCATCGTCTTCCTCTGCCAGAAGGCAGAGGCGAGGCGTGGCGAAGGCCATGATGCCATGCCACCTCACCTATGCCGGGCGGCCTCCCGACCTCCTCGCGACACTGGAACAGCCACGCGACCCCAGCCCTCTCACTCTCTCCTCGAACGCCTCCTCTCTCTGCTCCCTCCCTCTCGCCCGGGACCGAGCGGGCTCGCCGCCACCGCCTGCCCGTAGCCACGGCCATCGGCCTTCCTCGCCTCTCCGATGTGCCCATGGCCTCCGCCTAGCCCTCTCCTCCTCCTCACCAAACCCCCGACGCCGAGCACCCCGAGGCGCCGCCCCCCCTTTTTCCTCTCGACCCGCTGGTCGCCGCCGCCAAATTAGCCGGCTCCGGTGCCCACCCGAGCTCATCGACGGCCTCCTCGCAACCACGGTGAGCCCCCAAGTCGATCCCCCTCTTCCCGGCTCGTCTCCCCCCTAACCACCGTCTCCACTCGGCCGACCGCTCCTCACCGCCCGGCCATGGCGCCGCCAGCCACAGCCCCCGCCACTCGCGTCGAGCGTGTCAACATGCTCAAGACACTCCTGTGGGCACGAGCACCTTCGCCTCCCTCTCGTGCACCACAGCAGACCGTAGCCACCGAACCCGAGCTCCGGCCGCCGCCAAAGCTCGACGCCGGCGAGATTCCGGCCGCCCCGAGCCCTAACCACTCCACCAAGAACCCCAGCGCGTCCCCAGCTCCCCGTAGGTACTCTCCCCGGCCCTTTTGGTGGCCGGAATGACCATTTGCACTTGCTCCGCCGCGTTCGACGTCGCCGGCGTCAAGCCGCCGGTGGCGATGACCCTTCTGACCGGGGGTTTGACCACCCCGGGTCACTGACATGCGGGCCCCGCCCGGCTTAACTAACCCCCTGACCCGCTTACACATGGGCCCCACGCCCTTAATTAATCGTTGTTTATTTTCTGTTAAGATTAGTACTAATCTGGGTGGACCCCACGTGTCAGGATTGACTCGACAAGTCGGCGTTGACCGGTCCCACCTGTCATCCACCCAACCCAGCTCGAGTCATCGACGTGGCCCCACACGTCAGGTTTGACCTGGGCGCCAGTTGACCAGCGACGTCACACTGACGTCAGGCTGACGCAATATATATTTTCTAGATTTAATTTAATTCAGGAAATTCAGAAAATACCCCAAACTTCTAAAAATCATATAAATTCAACCGTAACTCGGATGGAAATAATTTATATATGAAAAATGATCAGAAAAATATGAAGAATCTGTTTATGCCATGATCATGCATGTTTGAACAAGTTAACATCACTGAATAGGATGAATTATGATTAGGTAATTTATGAAATAGCATTTTGAGTTGGAATTCAACCTTGCTTGAATTCCACTCCAACTAACTTGGATTATTATTGCATTAGGTGAATTCAGTACCTTAACATGATCATGCATCATATATGTGCATTGCATTGATTATGCTCTCTCTTGTTTGCGGTGTTTGTCCCTCCCTCGGTGAGCGATGTACCGACAATGATTATTCGATGACACCGATGAAGAACTATTATCTTCGAAGTGCTGTGCAAGCAAAACCCCTTGTTCATTCCGATATAATCCCACTCTCTCGCTCCTGCTCTATTTTATTGCATTAGGACAACAACGATTCAATCATTACTTGCTGCGGTAGCTGAACCCCTTGATCCTTTGCATGACTGTCATTCCACAAGAATTAGATGAAACCCACTAGCATGAGTAGGAGTTGTTTGAGCCCATGTTGTGCCTACTCATTTATGCTTGTTTGTCATGCCTGCTCTTGCTTAGAGTTGAGTCGGTCCGATTCATCGGGAATGAATTGGAATTGTTATGAACATGTCCTATTGTGTGTGAGCTAAGTGTGTGAACACGATTTGGTAAAGGTAGCGGTGAGAGGCCATGTAGGAGTACATGGTGGGTTGTCTCATTGCAGCCGTCCTCGAGAACTGAGTTCGTGTTTGTGATCCATGATACTGCTTACTACCACGCATTGGGCCCAAACCAATGGACCCTCTCGGCTTCTTGACCACCCTTGTCCTCGGTCCGGGAGTTGCAAGTAGTTTCGTGTTTGTAGCATGTCTTTGGGGCACGCATAGCGCTGACCTTAGGGGTGGGTTGTGTTGCGGTAGGCACCGTGGCCCGTGTACCGAGTGCCGCTTGGTATCTCGGGAACCCTGCACACATCGCTCGGGGCTGTATGGGAAACCTCGGCGGACTCCTGCGGATGGAACCCGAATAGGCGATAAACCTGGACTAGAGACTTGAGTGTTTAGGTAGGCCGTGGCCGACACCCTCGCTGGGCTTCCGCTTGAAGGTTGCCGAGTACATGTCGTGTAAACGGCGGTAAGTGGTGAGAGCGTGTGTGAAGAAGTACACCCCTGCAGGGTTAATATGATCTATTCGAATAGCCGTGTCCGCGGAAAAGGACTTCTGGGTTGCCTATATCAGTTCATAGACAAGTGAAAGTGGATACTCTAAAATGCGCAAGATAAGCGTGAGTGCTATGGATGGCGTTCTCGTAGGGAGACGGAGCGGGTCCCTAGTGGTGTATTGATATGGTGAATATGTGGACTCGTGCGCCACCTCGGAAGAGTTACTTGCGATGTAGTTCGGGATAGCCACCGAGTCAAAGCTGGCTTGCTGCGGTCAAACTCCACCACCCCTTTTGATAATGATGCATATGTAGTTAGTTCGATGTAAGTCTTGCTGAGTACAATTGTACTCACGCTTGCTTATTTTATGTTTTGCGAGAGACGTCGGTCTCGCTAGTAGTTCCGCTTGGGCTTCGACGCTTAGCTTGTTACCTCAGCCACGATCTTGTGCCTCGGCAGATCTGGTAGATAGTCGCTTCTCGGCCTTTTTGCATTTATAGTTGTGCTGTACTCGGACATGGTTAGCTTCCGCTTGTGCTTTGACTTGTATGCTCGAGTGTTGGGTCATGAGACCCATGTTTGTAATATCTCGCTCTTGAGCCTAATGAATAATATTCTGAGTCGAGAGTTATGTTGTGATGCCACGTCGTATTTACACATATTGAGCATATTGTGTGTATGTTTGAAATGCTTGGTATGTGTGGGATCCGACAAACTAGTTGTTTATCCTTGGCAGCCTCTCATATGGGGAAATGTAGTCTCGTGCCTCCGAGCGATAGTAGTCCGCTTCAGCCCGGTTCACGGAGTCCTGCTAGCCCACACTACCGCTTGGACACTTGACTGGCGGCATGTGGTTCATTTCGTTCCTATGTCTGTCCCTTCGGGAAATGTCACGCGGTGATACTTGAGTCCCGCCTAGCTCCTACAGCCCGGGATGCCGAGTCCTGTTAGCCAGTGCTACAGCCCAAGTTCATACGTTGATGACCGACATGCTCGAAGTGTTCCATGTATGCTGTCCCCATAGGTTAGTGCCGCTTTGGGTTCACGACTAGCCATGTCGGCCCGGTTCTTTGTCATATGGATGCTAGCGACACTATCATATACGTGAGCCAAAAGACGCAAACGGTCCGGGCCATGGTAAGGCGACACCTGGGAATACCGTGCGTGAGGCCGCAAAGTGATATGATGTGTTACATGCTAGATCGGTGTGACCTAGGATCGGGTCCCGACAGCGTTGGTATCGAGCCGATCGCTGTGGGATTACCAAGCCAAACTGGTCGGGTTGTGTCTAGAAATGCTTTAGTTATATAAGGGAATTGATTGTGGAAGGAACGTAAGGCTCTTTTTACTCCTTATACCTCATGACCTTCTGATCTGAGTCATCCTCTTCTCTTCTACGGGGTTTAAGAACTAGGCTTCTTATCTATCTATTAGGATGACGTGTTACTAATCCATCGACTTATAAGATTGTTGGTTTTAATTCCCAGTTCAGTTCCTACTACTCCTGTATGATAACCGTTGATCCCGTAATCTTGTTATGATGTTGTTGAGTGGTTATGCCACCATTTTCTGCAGGATGTCTCAAATCATTTTGAGCATTTACAGCCGTTATGCTGTCCGAGTCATCCTGTGTCTCTAAATAGTCGATGCATTTGCAAATCCTTTCTTCTGTTCCCGATGTCCTTTTGGGCCAGATTAAGCATACTAACCAGTCAGTCGAGGTACTCCGTTGCCTCGACATATATGTTGGAACTATTATTATGACCCTAGATGCTTAGGAGGTCACCTAGCAATTTAGCAATGCTTTTATATCCCCAGTGTGATGATTCTGGCCATCATTTTCGAAAGCATCCCGTGATGCCATTTAGTAGTAGGTATTCTACTCCTGGGTTGCTGAACCCGAGATTCATCCTACTTTACGTTGTTAGTATTTGCTAGTACCTGTAGGATATTAGCACCCTTTGTGATAGCCTCGAAGTCCGTGGTATTCTCCTTCTTCCAAATACTACGAACCGCTTATGGCAGAAGTTTCTTTGAGCCAAAAGATCACAACAAGAGTGCTCTTGAGGAGTTCTCCATTCATAATTGTGACTCTGCCAGTTCTACTTTTCTGCATGGATTAGCTGGAAGAAATGTTGAGCTTCGTTCGACATACTAATCCGTGCATCCACAACTCAGAAAATTATATGTTCCTTTGAGTTGTTCTCTTAGATGCCTTCTGACCTTCATCTATCAATTGATAGCCAAGGGTATGTGTGCATTTGTGTTCATCGATGCATTTTATCCTTGTGGTCCGTCAAGTCATTCTATTCCGGAATGACTAGGAGAAACAAACTCGATACCTCATCCATTTCTAGGATTAGGTCAAAGTAGTTGTATTCCATGATCAAAATGCCAACTCAGCTTTTGATTCCGTTCTACCCTGAAGTATTGCCATCTTATGTCAAGAATGTCATGGGAATTGCACAACCTCCTAGGAATTCTTGATGCAGTGATACTTCTCATCATCATTGTTCATTTCTCGGTTCCGTGTTGATGCAACCGGAAAGCCGACAAGTGAATTGTGATGTGTGAAATCAATACCCCGAGCAACTTGTTGCTTGGTAGTAAATGGACAATATTCTCATTCTTAGCATGTTGGTTATTAAACCATCATCCTAAGATTGATCGTGCTACCTAGTCATTATTTCTGGTGCACACCTCGATTGATGAGTTAGGATTGTGTCAAGTCCTCACTCATTTGATCATATCGTCTTGCCCTGAAAAGCAAGATTGTTCTCGAGCTTAGTAACATACCGGTGGTTCGTGACTTTCCAAATATCTTCTTGGAAGTGTTGCCGGGTTGTTTCCTGACTGTTATGTTGAGCTCGTGATCAAGTTGGTTCCCTGTGGACCACCTTTTCTCCAAGAATCTGTGTTGGATATCCCTGAGCTAGTTGGATAAGCTAGACAATAACTTGGAGAGTTGGAAGATAAAAGCTTGCCTAAACTAGTCCGATCCAAAGGGATATCCCTGTGTAGTATGTGTTGAAGAAGGATGATACCTTCATCGATCGGTCCTCGCGATCAGTTGTTGGACCTATTGTCCTACCAATTCTTTGATTTGAATATGGGCCATTGTCAAGTCAAATCAGAACCAACGATATTCGTAATGTTGTCTTACTCGTGGTTGATCCCTCGAGCATACACCATTACATCTTTGGTCTGACCAATATTATCACGTGTTCACATGATGGTGGAAGTCCAGTGATATGGAAATTCCGATAAGTTGCTGTTGAGCCCATCAGTAGCATTTTGTCTCCCCCATGAGTCATGTTGAGCATCAACCTAGTATTGGAAACTTGTGTAAGCAATGCCTTCGTGATCCGTTCATGAAGCCTATGTTTGGATGAAAGTAGTGACTTCCTCTAGTTCATATGCATCTGGTGTAAGTTGCCGCCATGAACTTGAGGAAGGTTGGTTTTGTTTCCTCTGGAATCATCCCAAGTCAGTCATGCACGTGCGAAGTATTCTATGGCATGATAGACTGATCATCTTCATTTCATATGAATTCCATAGCACACCAAGCCACTAACTGATTTGCACAAGGAGAAGAAGTTTCTTCATAAGAGCTAATCATATGACTTATGTTAAACTCCGATATCCTCGTTGATGGTTCCCAACCTGAACTCGGTAGTGTTTTATTATAAGACTACCATGTGGTCATGCTTGTCTGGGACAACGTGTTCACCTGTTTGTAGCAAAACCAGCTCATATTTTGGAGCTTGCTACCTTAGTTCATATCCCGAGAATCTCGCAACGCCATCTCGTCGAATTGTGTTGCAACCCTTCCTATCAGACATGATAAGTCTGAAATATCCTAACACCAACCAGATCTGAATCTCAGGCAGATATGATGGTTGAAACATTCGAACAGTTGCATTTCGTTCCCAGCTTGCACCGTCCTTGTGCTATCTCGCTATGGACTGCCTTCTTAACAATTCTTGTCCAGGTCCATGTTTATCTTCAACAGTGGATTTACCATGGGTCCCCCCACCTTCGATGATAAGCAAATCATCCATTGCGTTGTCTTCAACAAGGTAGTCCACATCATCCATTCTAGTCCGGGTATACTATTCCTTTGCACTCCGTCAAACGATCGTTGTGATTGCCTTTGGCTGGCATAAGGAGTTCCAATGATCCATGGATCAAAAGTAATTCTTTTTGCCACTTAAGGGAATAGTTCTTGCGTCACCTTTCTCGAGGAGTCCTGTTACGAGATCATGGTAACTATTTCCTCGCCACCTTGACACCATCCACCATCTTCCTAAAGCGTGGCATTGTTGACCACTAATCAAACCTCGTTGTTGTCCTTCCATCCCCCTCGATGTATTTCGTGTCTCAACTCAAGGTGTGTCACCACCTCAGACCATGGGTCGATCATGTTTATTTGATCTTCGTGAAGATCGAATCGTGTAGGGTTTCCCCTTCTTTCTGTTGTCGTGTCGGGTGAAGATCTCGAAGACGTCAAGACCAAGAAGATGGAGTGAACCAACATCTTCGAGAAGGCAATTGGATCATGGAATTGTAATAGTTTGCGACCTCCCTTTCCTCTTACTCACGCCTTGAATCTCGGGCAGATTCTTGTTTAGTGGGGTGAGTTGTCACAGCCCTAGAATTGCTTGACATTAGTTGCATTAGGGCATTCATGTCATCATGTTAATTTCCATGAAAATTGAAATGGGGTTGTTGAAACCCTAGCACCAATTGAATTCTAATAGGTTCAAATAAAATCATTTTCAATAATCCCAAAATGCCCGTGAAAATGTTCATGATAAATGGATAAAGGTGAAAGCCTCTTCCAAAAATGATGAACATATCCTATAGGTCATTCCTGGATTTTTGAATTAAATCTTACACTATTTGAATTTGGGCATTTGAACATTATAAATAATTTAAATGCTCAAATAATGTTGGAAGTATTTGTGGGCCATTGAAATAATTCAGAAAGTGCCCGTGAATATTTTCAGGATTTATAAATTGATTTGGTTTTTAAAAACTGGATCAAAACTAATCTGCAAAATAGAAAACAGATTGGAAAAGAGAGAGTGCTGCACTGGCCTCACTGCGCAGCCCACCCACTGGCGCCCAACCGCCCAGCCTCTCTTCCCCCTCGCTGGCCGGCCGGTTGGCCCAGCCCACCAGCCCCCATCATCATCGTCTTCCTCTCGCCAGAAGGCGGAGGCGAGGCGTGGCGAAGGCCGGCGATGCGCTGCCACCACCTCGCTTGCCGGGCGGCCTCCCGACCTCCTCGCGACACTGAACAGCCACGCGACCCCGGCCCTCTCACTCTCTCCTCGAACGCCTCCTCTCTCTGCTCCTCCCTCTCGCCGACCGAGCGGAGCTCGTCGCCACCGCACGCCGTAGCCACGGCCATCGGCCTTCCCTCGCCTCTCCGATGTGCCCATGGCCTCCGCCTAGCCCCTCTCCTCCCTCCTCACCAAACCCCCCGACGCCGGAGCACCCCGAGGCGCCGCCCCCACCTTTTCCCTCTCGACCCGCTGGTCGCTGCCGCTAAATTAGCTGCCCGGTGCCCACCCGAGCTCATCGACGGCCTCCTCGCAACCACGGTGAGCCCCCAAGTCGATCCCCCCTCTTCCCGGCTCGTCTCCCCCCCCTAACCACCGTCTCCACTACGGCCGACCGCTCCTCACCGCCGGCCATGGCGCCGCCGCGGCCACAGCCCCTGCCGCTCGCGTCGGAGCGTGTCAACATGCTCAGCACACTCCCAGGGGCACGTAGCACCCTTCGCCCTCCCCTCTCGTGCACCACAGCACCGTAGCCACCGAACCCGAGCTCCGGCCGCCGCCAAAGCTCGACGCCGGCGAGATTCCGGCCGCCCCGAGCCCTAACCACTCCACCAAGAACCCCAGCGCGTCCCCAGCTCCCCGTAGGTACTCTCCCCGGCCCTTTTGGTGGCCGGAATGACCATTTGCACTTGCTCCGCCGCGTTCGACGTCGCCGGCGCTCAAGCCGCCGATGGCGATGACCCTCCGACCGGGTTTGACCACCCGGTCATCGACATGCGGGCCCCGCCCGCTTAACTAACCCCCGACCGCTTACACATGGGCCCCACGCCTTAATTAATCGTTGTTTATTTTCTGTTAAGATTAGTACTAACTGGTGGACCCCACGTGTCAAGATTGACTCGACAAGTCGGCGCTGACCGGTCCCACCTGTCATCCACCCAACCCAGCTCTGAGTCACTGACGTGTGGCCCCACACGTCAGGTTTGACCTGGGGCGCCCAGTTGACCCGCTGACGTCACACTGACGTCAGGCTGACGCAATATATATTTTCTAGATTTAATTTAATTCAGGAAATTCAGAAAATACCCCAAACTTCTAAAAATCATATAAATTCAACCGTAACTCGGATGGAAATAATTTATATATGAAAAATGATCAGAAAAATATGAAGAATCTGTTTATGCCATGATCATGCATGTTTGAACAAGTTAACATCACTGAATAGGATGAATTATGATTAGGGTAATTTATGAAATAGCATTTTGAGTTGGAATTCAACCTTGCTTGAATTCCACTCCAACTAACTTGGATTATTATTGCATTAGGTGAATTCAGTACCTTAACATGATCATGCATCATATATGTGCATTGCATTGATTATGCTCTCTCTTGTTTGCCGGTGTTTGTCCCCTCCCGGTAGACGATGTACCGACAATGATTATTCGATGACACCGATGAAGAACTATTATCTTCAGAAGTGCCAGGCAAGCAAAACCCCCTTGTTCATTCCGATATAATCCCACTCTCTCGCTCCTGCTCTATTTTATTGCATTAGGACAACAACGATTCAACTGTTACTTGCTGCGGTAGCTGAACCCCTTGATCCTTTGCATGACTGTCATTCCACAAGAATTAGATGAAACCCACTAGCATGAGTAGGAGTTGTTTGAGCCCATGTTGTGCCTACTCATTTATGCTTGTTTGTCATGCCTGCTATCGCTTAGAGTTGAGTCGGTCTGATTCATCGGGAATGAATTGGAATTGTTATGAACATGTCCTATTGTGTGTGAGCTAAGTGTGTGAACACGATTTGGTAAAGGTAGCGGTGAGAGGCCATGTAGGAGTACATGGTGGGTTGTCTCATTGCAGCCGCCCTCGTGAACTGAGTTCGTGTTTGTGATCCATGATACAGCTTATTACCACGCATTGGGCCCAAACCAATGGACCCTCTCGGCTTCTTGACCACCCTTGTCCTCATCCGGAGTTGCAAGTAGTTTCGTGTTTGTAGCATGTTTGGGGCGACGCAACGCTGACCTTAGGGGTGGGTTGTGTTGCGGTAGGCACCGTGGCCCGGTGTACCGAGTGCCGCTTGGTATCTCGGGAACCCTGCACACATCGTTCGGGGCTGTATGGGAAACCTCGGCGGACTCCTGCGGATGGAACCCGAATAGGCGATAAACCCGGACTAGAGACTTGAGTGTTTAGGTAGGCCGTGGCCGACACCCACGCTGGGCTTCCGCTTGAAGGTTGCCGAGTACATGTCGTGTAAACGGCGTAAGTGGTGAGAGCGTGTGAAGAAGTACACCCCTGCAGGGTTTAATATGATCTATTCGAATAGCCGTGTCCACGGAAAAGGACTTCTGGGTTGCCTATATCAGTTCATAGACAAGTGAAAGTGGATACTCTAAAATGCGCAAGATAAGCGTGAGTGCTATGGATGGCGTTCTCGAGGGAGACGGAGCGGGTCCCTAGTGGTGTATTGATATGGTGAATATGTGGACTCGTGTGCGCCACCTCGGAAGAGTTACTTGCAATGTAGTTCAGATAGCCACCGAGTCAAAGCTGGCTTGCTGCAGTCAAACTCCACCACCCCTTTTGATAATGATGCATATGTAGTTAGTTCGATGTAAGTCTTGCTGAGTACAATTGTACTCACGTTTGCTTATTTTATGTTTTGCAGAGAGACGACAGTCTCGCTAGTAGTTCCGCTTGGGCTTCGACGTTTAGCTTGTTACCTCAGCTACGATCTTGTGCCTCGGCAGGATCTGGTAGATAGTCAGGCTTCTCAGCCTTTTTGCATTTATAGTTGTCTGTACTCAGACATGGTTAGCTTCCGCTTGTGCTTTGACTTGTATGCTCTGAGTGTTGGGTCATGAGACCCATGTTTGTAATATCTCGCTCTTCGGAGCCTAATGAATAATATTCTGAGTCGTAGAGTTATGTTGTGATGCCACGTCGTATTTACACATATTGAGCATATTGTGTGTATGTTTGAAATGCTTGGTATGTGTGGGATCCGACAAACTAGTTGTTTATCCTTGGCAGCCTCTCATATGGGGAAATGTAGTCTCGTGCCTCCGAGCGATAGTAGTCCGCTACTGCCCGGTTCACGGAGTCCTGCTAGCCCAAAGACTACTGCTTGGACACTTGACTGGCCGGCATGTGGTTCATTTCGTTCTTATGTCTGTCCTTCGGGAAATGTCACGCGGTGATACTTGAGTCCTGCCTAGCTCTGCTACAGCCCGGGATGCCGAGTCCTGTTAGCCCAAGTGCTACAGCCCAAGTTCATACGTTGATGACCGACATGCTCAAGTGTTCCATGTATGCCTGTCCCCATAGGTTAGTGCCGCTTTGGGTTCACGACTAGCCATGTCGGCCCGGGTTCTTTGTCATATGGATGCTAGCGACACTATCATATACGTGAGCCAAAAGACGCAAACGGTCCCGGGCCATGGTAAGGCGACACCCGTGGGAATACCGTGCGTGAGGCCGCAAAGTGATATGATGTGTTACATGCTAGATCGGTGTGACCTAGGATCGGGGTCCTGACAACCCAACAGTTTCCTTTGGGTATCCTATGAAGACACATTTCTCCAATTTGGGTTCGAGCTTATCAGGTTGAAGCTTTTTCACATAAGCATCGCAGCCCCAAACTTTAAGAAATGACAACTTTGGTTTCTTGCCAAACCACAGTTCATAAGGCGTCATTTCAACGGATTTTGATGGTGCCCTGTTTAACGTGAATGCAGCCGTCTCTAAAGCATAACCCCAAAACGATAGCGGTAAATCAGTAAGAGACATCATAGATCGCACCATATCTAGTAAAGTACGATTACGACGTTCAGACACACCATTACGCTGTGGTGTTTCGGGTGGCGTGAGTTGCAAAATTATTCCGCATTGTTTCAAATGTAGACCAAACTCGTAACTCAAATATTCTCCTCCACGATCAGATCGTAGAAACTTTATTTTCTTGTTACGATGATTTTCCACTTCACTATGAAATTCTTTGAACTTTACAAATGTTTCAAACTTATGTTTCATTAAGTAGATATACCCATATCTGCTCAAATCATCTGTGAAGGTGAGAAAATAATGATACCCGCCGCGAGCCTCAATATTCATCGGACCACATACATCAATAAGTATGATTTCCAATAAATCTGTTGCTCGCTCCATTGTTCCGGAGAACGGCGTTTTAGTCATCTTGCCCATGAGGCATGGTTCGCAAGTACCAAGTGATTCCAAAAGTCCATTAGTATGGAGTTTCTTCATGCGCTTTCCACAATATGACCCAAACGGGAGTGCCACAAATAAGTTGCACTATCATTATCAACTCTGCATCTTTTGGCTTCAACATTATGAATATGTGTGTCACTACTATCGAGATTTAACACAAATAGACCACTCTTCAAGGGTGCATGACCATAAAAGATATTACTCATATAAATAGAACAATCATTATTCTCAGATTTAAATGAATAACCGTCTCGCATCAAACAAGATCCAGATATAATGTTCATGCTCAACGCTGGCACCAAATAACAATTATTTAGGTCTAAAACTAATCCCGAAGGTATATGTAGAGGTAGCGTGCCGACGGCGATAACATCGACTTTGGAACCATTTCCCACGCATCGTCACCTCGCCCTTAGCCGCCTTAAGCTAATCCGTAGTCCTGCTTGAGTTGCAAATATTAGCAATGTAACCAGATCAAATACCAGTGCAATCTACGAGCTCTAGTAAGGTACACATCAATAACATGTATATCACATATACCTTTGTTCACCTTGCCATCCTTCTTATCCGCCAAATACTTGGGGCAGTTCCGCTTCCAGTGACCAGTTTGTTTGCAGTAGAAACACTCAGTCTCAGGCTTAGGTCCAGACTTGGGTTTCTTCTCTTGAGCAGCAACTTGTTTGTTGTTCTTCTTGAAGTTCCCCTTGTTCTTCCCTTTGCCCTTTTTCTTGAAACTGGTGGTCTTGTTGACCATCAACACTTGATGCTCCTTCTTGATTTCTACCTCTGCAGCCTTTAGCATTGCGAAGAGCTTGGGAATTGTCTTATCCATCCCTTGCATATTATAGTTCATCACGAAGCTCTTGTAGTGATTAAAGAATTCTGTCAATGACACTATCATCCGGAAGATTAACTCCCAGTTGAATCAAGTGATTGTTATACCCAGACATTCTGAGTATATGCTCACTGACAGAACTATTCTCCTCCATCTTGCAGCTGTAGAACTTACTGGAGACTTCATATCTCTCAATCCGTGCATTTGCTTAAAATATTAACTTCAACTCATGGAACATCTCATATGCTCCATGACGTTAAAAACGTCGTTGAAGTCCCGGTTCTAAGCCGTAAATCATGGCACATTGAACTATCGAGTAGTCATCAGCTTTGCTTTGCCATACGTTCATAATATCTGGTTTTGCTCCTGCAGCAGGTTTGGCACCTAGCGGTGCTTCCAAGACGTAATTGTTCTGTGCAGCAATGATGATAATCCTCATGTTACGGACCCAGTCCGTGTATTTGGTACCATCATCTTTCAACTTAGCTTTCTCAAGGAATGCATTAAAATTCAACGGAACAACAACACGGGCCATCTATCTACAACAACATAGACAAGCAAAATAAGATGCATAAAGGATAAACATCACATGCAATCAATATAAGTGATATGATATGGCCATCATCATCTTGTGCTTGTGATCTCCATCTCCGGCAATCGCCATGATCACCATCGCCGCCGCGCGACACCTTAATCTCCATCGTAGCATCGTTGTCGTCTCGCCAACTATTGCTTCTACGACTATCGCTACCGCATAGTTATAAAGTAAATCAATTACATGGCAATTGCATTGCATACAATAAAGCGACAACCATATGGCTCCTGCCAGTTGCCGATAACTCTGTTACAAAACATGATCATCTCATAAAATAAAATATAGCATCATGTCTTGACCATATCACATCACAACATGCCCTGCAAAAACAAGTTAGACGTCCTCTACTTTGTTGTTGCAAGTTTTACATGGCTTCTACGGGCTGAGCAAGAACCGTTCTTACCTACGCATCAAAACCACAATGGTAGTTCGTCAAGTTAGTGCTGTTTTAACCTTCACAAGGATCGGGCATAGCCACACTCGATTCAACTAAAGTTGGAGAAACTGACACCCGCCAGCCATCTGTGTGCAAAGCACGTCGGTAGAACCAGTCTCGCGTAAGCATACGCATAATATCGGTCCGGGCCGATTCATCCGACAATACCGTTGAAACAAAGTATGACATGCTGGTAAGCAGTATGACTTGTATCACCCACAACTCACTTGTGTTCTACTCGTGCATATAACATCTATGCATAAACCTAGCTCGGATGCCACTGTTGGGGAACATAGTAATTTCAAACAAATTCCTACGCACTCGCAGGATCATGGTGATGCATAGCAACGAGAGGGGAGAGTGTGTCTATGTACCCTCGTAGACCGAAAACGGAAGCGTTAACACAACGCGGTTGTTGTAGTTGTACGTCTTCACGGTCCGACCGATCCAAGTACCGAACGCACGACACCTCTGAGTTCAGCACACGTTCAACTCGATGATGTCCCGCGAGCTCCGATCCAGTAGAGCTTCACCGGAGAGTTTCGTCAGCACGACGTCGTGATGACGATGATGATGTTGCTACCGATGCAGGGCTTCGCCTAAGCACCGCTACGATATGATCGAGGTGGAATATGGTGGAGGGGGGCACCGCACACGGTTGGGAGAGATCAACTGATCAACTTGTGTGTCTAGAGGTGCCCCCTGCCCCCGTATATAAAGGAGTAAGGGGGAAGGCCGGCCGGCCCTTTATGGCGTGCCAGGAGGAGGAGTCCTCCTCCTAGTAGGAGTAGGACTCCACTCTTTCCTACTCCTACTAGGAGGGGGAAAGGAAGGGGAGAGGAGAAGAAGGAAGGCGCCGCCTCTCTAGTCCAATTTGGACCAGAGGGGGAGGGGCGCGTGGCCTGCCCTAGGCCAGCCCTCTCTCTCTCCATTAAGGCCCATAAGGCCCATTATTTCTCCGGGGGGTCCGGTAACCTCCAAAGACTCTAGTTTTCTCTGAAACCACCCAGAACACTTCCGGTGTCCGAATATAGTCATCCAATATATCGATCTTTACGTCTCGACCATTTCGAGACTCCTCGTCATGTCCGTGATCATATCCAGGGCTCCGAACTACCTTAGGTACATCAAAACACAAAAACTCATAATATCGATCGTCACCGAACTTTAAGCGTGCGGACCCTATGGGTTCGAGAACTATGTAGACATGACCGAGACACGTCTCCGATCAATAACCAATAGCGGAACCTAGATGCTCATATTGGCTCCCACATATTCTACGAAGATCTTTATCGGTCAAACCGCATAACAACATGCGTTGTTCCCTTTGTCATCGGTATGTTACTTGCCCGAGATTCGATCGTCGGTATCTCAATAACTAGTTCAATTTCATTACCGGCAAGTCACTTTACTCGTTCCGTAATACATCATTCCTCAACTAACTCATTAGTTACAATGCTTGCAAGGCTTATAGTGATGTGTATTACCGAGTGGGCCCAGAGATACCTCTCTGACAATCGGAGTGACAAATTCTAATCTCGATATACGCCAACTCAACAAGTACCTTCGGAGACACCTGTAGTGCACCTTTATAATCACCCATTTACGTTGTGACGTTTGGTAGCACACAAAGTGTTCCTCCGGTAAACGGGAGTTGCATAATATCATAGTCATAGGAACATGTATAAGTCATGAAGAAAGCAATAGCAACATACTAAACGATCAAGTGCTAAGCCAACGGATGGGTCAAGTCAATCACATTATTCTCCTAATGATGTGATCTCGTTAATCAAATGCCAACTCATGTCTATGGTTAGGAAACATAACCATCTTTAATTAACGAGCTAGTCAAGTATAGGCATACTAGTGACACTCTGTTTGTCTATGTATTCACACATGTACTAAGTTTCCGGTTTAATACAATTCTAGAATGAATAATAAACATTTATCATGATATGAGGAAATAAATAATAACTTTATTATTGCCACTAGGGCATATTTCCTTCAACCCCGTGATATGATATGCTCTATCACACATAAACCTCCTTATATCTTTCTCAAAACAGCCACCATACCTACCTATTATGGCATTTCCATAGCCATTCCGAGATATATTTCCATGCAACTTTCCACCGTTTCATTTATTATGACACGCTTCATCATTGTCATATTGCCTTGCATGATCATGTAGTTGACATCGTATTTTTGGCAAAGCCACCATTCATAATTCATCATACATGTCACTCTTGATTCATTGCCCATCCCGATACACCGCCGGAGGCATTCATATAGAGTCATACTTTGTTCTAGTATCGAGTTGTAATGTTTGAGTTGTAAATAAATAGAAGTGTGATGATCATCATTAATAGAGCATTGTCCCATGAAAAAAAGATAAAGGACAAATAAAAAAGGAAATGTCAAATAAAAAAAGGAAGGCCCAAAAAAAGGGACAATGCTACTATCCTTTTTCCACACTTGTGCTTCAAAGTAGCACCATGATCTTCATGATAGAGAGTTTATTATATTGTCACTCTCATATACTAGTGGGAATTTTTCATTATAGAACTTGGCTTGTATATTCCAACAATGGGCTTCCTCAAATGCCCTAGGTCTTCGTGAGCAAGCAAGTTGGATGCACACCCACTTAGTTTGTTTTGTTGAGCTTTCATACATTTATAGCTCTTGTGCATCCGTTGCATGGCAATCCCTACTCCTTGCATTGACATCAGATATGGGCATCTCCCTCTCCTGTTGATTAGCCGCGTCAATGTGATACTTTCTCTTTTTTTTGTCTTCTTCACACAACCCCCATCATTATATTCTATTCCACCCATAGTGCTATGTCCATGACTCACGCTCATGTATTGCGTGTAAGTTGAAAAAAGTTTGAGATTACTAAAGTATGAAACAATTGCTTGGCTTGTCATAGGGGTTGTGCATGATGAGAGCATTCTTGTGTGATGAAAATGGAGCATGACCAAACTATATGATTTTGTAGGGATGAACTTTATTTGGCCATGTTATTTTGAGAAGACATGATTGCTTAGTTAGTATGCTAGAAGTATTATTGTTTTTTATGTCAATATTAAACTTTTATCTTGAATCTTTCGGACCTGAATATTCATGCCACAATAAAGAAAATTACATAGAAAATTATGTGAGGTAGCATTCCACATCAAAAATCCTATTTTTATCATTTACCTACTCGAGGACGAGCAGGAATTAAGCTTGGGGATGCTTGATACGTCTCCAACGTATCTATAATTTTTGATTGTTCCATGCTATTATATTATATGTTTTGGATGTTTAACGGGCTTTATTATGCACTTTTATATTACTTTTGGGACTGACCTACTAACCGGAGGCCCAGTGCAAATTGTTGTTTTTTTGCCTATTTCAGTGTTTCGCAGAAAAGGAATATCAAATGGAATCCAAATGGAATGAAACCTTCAGGAGAGTTATTTTTGGAACAAACGTGATCCAGGAGACTTGGAGTGGACGTCAAGGAAGCAACGAGGCGGCCATGAGGCAGGGAGGCGCGCCTAGGGGGGTAGGCACGCCCCCACCCTCGTGGGCCCCTCGTGGCTCCTCCGACCTACTTCTTTCGCCTATATATACTCATATACCCCTAAAACATTCGAGAGCACCACGAAACTCTATTTCCACCGTCGCAACCTTCTGTACCCATGAGATCACATCTTGGGGCCTTTTCCGGCGCTCCAGCAGAGGGGGAGTCAATCACAGAGGGCTTCTATATCAACATCATAGCCTCTCCGATTATGTGTGAGTAGTTTACCACAAAACTTCGGGTCCATAGTTATTAGCTAGATGGCTTCTTCTCTCTCTTTGGAGCTCAATACAAAGTTCTCCTCAATTCTCTTGGAGATCTATTCGATGTAATTCTTTTTTCGGTGTGTTTGTCGAGATCCGATGAATTGTGGGCTTATGATCAAGATTATCTATGAACAATATTTTGTTCTTCTCTGAATTCTTATATGTATGATTTGTTATCTTTGCAAGTCTCTTTGAATTATCAGTTTGGTTTGGCCTACTAGATTGATCTTTCTTGCAATGGGAGAAGTTCTTAGCTTTGGTTCAATCTTGCGATGTCCTTTCCCAGTCACAGCAGGGGCAGCAAGGCACGCATTGTATTGTTGCCATCGAGGATAAAAAGATGGGGTTTATATCATATTGCTTGAGTTTATCCCTCTACATCATGTCATCTTGCCTAATGCGTTACTCCGTTCTTATGAACTTAATACTCTAGATGCATGCTAGATAACGGTCGATGTGTGGAGTAATAGCAGTAGATGTAAAATCGTTTCGGTCTACTTGTCGCGGACGTGATGCCTATATACATGATCATGCCTAGATATTCTCATAACTATGCGCTTTTCTATCAATTGCTCGATAGTAATTTGTTCACCCACCGTAGATTATGCTATCTTGAGAGAAGCCACTAGTGAAACCTATGGCCCCCGGGTCTATTTTCCATCATATAAGTTTCCGATCTATTTTATTTTGCAATCTTTACTTTCCAATCTATATCATAAAAATACCAAAAATATTTTATTATCTCTATCAGATCTCACTTTTGCAAGTGGTCGTGAAGGGATTGACAACCCCTTTATCGCTTTGGTTTTAAGGTTCTTATTTGTTTGTGCAGGTACAAGGCGACTTGCGTGTAACCTCCTACTGGATTGATACCTTAGTTCTCAAAAACTGAGGGAAATACTTACGCTACTTTGCTGCATCACTCTTTCCTCTTCAAGGGAAAACCAACGCATTCTCAAGAGGTAGCAGAAGGTTGTGAGATTCTATGAGAGATTCATGAAGGAGATTATGGTCATCATGCCGGTTCTAAGTCTCTCGTAGCCAAGGCTTTCCGTCATGGGTTTTATTGGCTGACGGCTCACACTGATGCTAAGGATCTAGTTAGTAAATGTGATGGTTGTCAGAAGTTTTCACGACGAGCTCATGTGCCGGCTCAAGAATTGAGGATGATTTCTATTTATTGGCCGTTTGCAGTCTGGGGGATTGATATGGTTGGGCCTTTCAAGAGGTCCAAAGTTAAAAATACTCACCTTTTAGTGGGGGTTGACAAGTTTACAAAATGGGTTGAAGCAGAGCCGGTTAGCAAGTGTGACGCGGCGACGGCGGTTCAATTTATCAAAAAGATGATTTTCCGTTTTGGTTTTCCCCATAGTATTATAACTGATAATGGCACTAATTTATCCAAGGGTGCTATGAAGGAATCTTGTCAACGTGAGCATATCCGGCTTGATGTATCATCAGTGGCTCACCCCCAGTCTAATGGTCAAGCTGAGAGAGCAAATCAAGAGATCTTGAGAGGCATCGAGCCCCGGCTTATGGTTCCTTTGCAGAGGATGCCGGGTTGTTGGGTGGAGGAGTTACCCTTAGTGTTATGGAGTATCAATACTACCCCCAATAGATCTATGGGTTACACGCCTTTCTTCATGGTTTACAGAGCAGAGGCGATTCTCCCTAGTGACATCCGTCACGACTCGCCCCGTGTGGCGGCTTATGTTGAAGCTGACAATGAAAAAGCAAGCCAGGATGCACTTGACCTGTTAGATGAGGAGCGTGACCTTGCGGCGGCTCATTCAGCGATTTACCAACAAGATCTGTGCCGTTATCACAGCCGCCAGGTTAGGACCAGAACCTTTCAAGAAGGTTACTTGGTGCTCCAGCTTATCCAGGATCAAACTGATATGCACAAGCTATCCCCACCTTGGGAAGGGCCCTTTGTGGTCAGCAATAATCTGAACAATGGATCATACTACCTTGTCGATGTTCGAGACTACAAGGACTCACGCACGTCGGAGTAGGAGACCCGCCGGCTGTGGAATATTGCTCATCTTCGGCCTTATTACATCTGATCCACCAGCTCTTGTGATGTACATATCTTGACAATGTATATATTATGATGAATATAATAAAGCCGGCATCCCTAATAAGGCTGGTCATAGTGGGGAGTAACTTAGACTAGTAAAATGCATATGACATGCATATGTTACTAGTCTATGTTACTACCTCTATAGTGCATAGAATCATAGATTAGTATCATAGATGGTCTCATTTATTGCCATGCATGACACATGGTAGCACGGCATTTATTATGTTACGGTATCTACCTATGTTACTATAACCATCTCTCTCTTCTTTAATTGCCTGCCACATAAGCATGTTCGCGAATCCCAAGTACATGATACTACTTATATTACCCCCATTATGGCCAGCCTAAAGCAGGGCCTCTGTTGTTTCATATCTGATAATAATGAGTCTTTATGGACACTTCATATGGTCACTTGGGGGCTTCCTGCTCATTGAGCATAGCTATACTACCCTTTGATCTGGCTTACATGCTGAGCTGTAAACATCACTTGGGGGCTTCCTGTTCAAACATAGGTGTATTCACCAAAGAGAACATAGCGTCACTACCCTCTTGACTTTCTTGGAACACCAGGTGTATTCACCAAAGTTTCGAGGTTATCTTGTTCAAACATAGGTGTATTCACCAAAGAGGACATAACCTTTTTGGCTTGGAACACCAGGTGTATTCACCAAAGTTTCCAGGTTATCTTGTTCAATCATAGGTGTATTCACCAAAGAGGACATAACCTTTTTTGGCGTGGAATGCCAGGTGTATTCACCAAAACTTTCCAGGTTATCTTGTTCAAACATAGGTGTATTCACCAAAGAGGACATAACCTTTTTCCGACATGGAAGCCATGTGTATTCACCTAAAAACCCGGTTATCCTGCCTTTTTAAGTCTGCCACTCCGCCCGTGTAATCTCGAATGACCCACGTGATTTTGACAAATAATCTTATACAAGACCCTGAACTTGTCAAAGTTAAAACGACGATTGGTCATGTGAGCCCCGGCTTATAAGGTTTAAAAGGTTTAACTCAGCGGCTGTGCGGCCCATGAAAGCACTTGAGATTTAGGCTTGGCGGCCTATGAAAGTCTTGTTTTTTCTGATTTATTATTTTTTATTTGAACATTTTTTGGGGTTCACCTTTATATCATATTGACATATGGTTTAAAACAATTCAGGCCATGTAGCCTCAATCTCTATGGCTCATATTTGAGTATATCCATGGTTTCCGATAACCCGGCCTGGCTTTAGACTATAAGTTGCCAGTATATGATGATATTAAATACTTGGAAGCGTTGTGCTCTGAGTTTTGGGATATTACCCCTTGCTGCATACGGCGTTGTAAGCCGGCAGTATATGACAAACAGGGCATTATGTGCTCAATCTTTTGGGTTGTCACCCTTACCGCACTGGTATGATAAGCCGGCAGTGTGATCAAATATCACAGAACAAGGAAATACAATCTTCCCTACATAATGATATCATATGCATAAGTGGCATATGGTCAACTGACGGATCAACAATGTTATGTAACACAAAACGTGCACGATGGCAGGGCAGATCAGAGTTCAACTAAACTATTACATGGCTCAGCGAGCCCAAATGTTTAAGTGTTTTTTCAGAAGATGAAATATATGAACCACCCAGTGGATCAATCTTCTTAACCTTGACGGCTTGAAGCTTCTGGATCATCCTTTTCCGGTTATTCGTCCTCATCTGTCGTATGGAAGTTTGGTGATGACCAATCAATGCCACACAAGGCTTGGAATTCAGCTTTGTCATCTATAAGTTCGGACGGATCAACTTCAGAAGCGAAAGTATGCTTACGGATTGGGGGGATCAGATCCATCACTTTATAAGCCGGCGTGGACATCTTCTGATTCTCTATATCATAAGCCGATTGATATTTTGAAAGACCCGTTTCATCAGCAACCAGACTGGCCAGGGGACGTATTTCTTTCATGCAGACAGCGAAGTCTTTCTTGTCAAAGGGAGTGCCATCTTCTTTCAAGCTTGGATACACAGTAGCTAGCTCGGCCGGGTCTAGCTCTGCTTGCCATCCCTTAGCCCGGCTTAAGTATGTCGTAGCACCGACTCTTGCAGATGACCGCTTTATCTCTTCAATCCTAGCAGGCAGAACGGAAAGTTTTTTCAAGACGTCACTCAATAGAGTGGGTTCTTGATTAGTTGGAGAAACCGTGGCTAGCGTGCGCTGAGTTCCAGCATATAGCTGTTCAACAAGCATATATACGGCTTTGAGCTTCACAAGCATCCCTTGACCAAGATTGCTGCTCCTATGTGACGCCCTCGATTCAATCGTACACTAATCATACACGCAAATGTGTACGATCAAGATCAAGGACTCACGGGAAGATATCACAACACAACTCTAGACAAAAATTAAAATAATACAAGCTTTATATTACAAGCCAGGGGCCTCGAGGGCTCGAATACATAAGCTCGAAAACACAAGAGTCAGCGGAAGCAACAATATGTGAGTACAGACATGAGTTAGACAAGTTTGCCTTAAGAAGGCTAGCACAAAAGCAACAACAATCGAAAAGGCAAGGCCTCCAGCCTGCGAGCCTCCTAACTACTCCTGGTCATCGGCGACCTCCACGTAGTAGTAAGCATCGGTGGTGGCATCTGGCTCCTGGGCTTCGACATCTGGTTGCATCAACCGGAAAGAAGAAGAAACGGGGAAAAGGGGGAGCAAAGCAACCATGAGTACTCATCCAAATTACTCGCAAGCAAGGATCTACACTACATATGCATCGGTGTCGATGAAAAGGGTAGTATATGTGGACTCAACTGCAGAATGCCAGAAGAGAAGGGGAAAGCCTAGCCTATCGAAGACTAGCATCTTCTAGAAACCACCATCTTGCAGCAACAGGAGGGAGTAGAGTAGCATAAAGTAAAGTAGTAGAAGTGTTATCAACCTTGGCCAGAGATCCTTTCTCGACTCCCTGCGAGAAAGCAATCCCAGAGCCATACTATCCAGTTCTCATCATAATCAAATTCTCATCTCAGGTATCCAGTTCTAGTTGTATCGATCGGGATACAACTTCAAGTGTCCGTTACCATAGGACAGGCTATCGATAGATATTTTCTTCCCTACAGGGGTGCACCAACTTACCCACCACGCTCGATTAACTCCGGCCGGACACACTTTCCTAGGTCATGCCCGGCCTCGGCCAAACAATACGCCGCAACCCGACCTAGGCATAATAGAGAGGTCTGCACGCCGGACTAAACCTATGCCCCCAGGGTCATGGGCCATCGCCCCGGGAACTCCTGCACGTTGCGAGGGCGGCCGGTGAGCAGACCTAGCTACCTCCTTCAAAAAGGCAGGTGCTTACGCAGTCCAACCCGGCGCGCGCCGCAAAGTCACTGACGTCTATTAAGCTTCGGCTGATGTATACGACGCAGAACGCCCATACTATGCCCACATGATGGTTAGTGCTATTAGGCCAGAGGCCCCTCGGATCAAATATCCAAATCGTAGTGGATTAGAAACGCGCGGTAACAAGTAGGGACTCACGAAAGATGTGACCCCGTCGCCCCGTCTCGAGGACTTGCAGCAAGGGCTAGGAATGCCCGGCCACGCCTTGTAATTATCTCGCGGGCACCCTCCAGGTCAACTCGTCTCCACATCACTCGCGGGTACCCCTCAGGGTCGACCCGCCTTTCCAAGTAGCAGTGGTAAAGTCCAAGTATCCGTGTGTCCAAACATCAAGGAGAAAACCCGTGGAATCACCCCCGGTGAATTCCACTCGATGTAATCATCAAGGTGAACGTAAGAGGGACCACCCTCGAGGTTCACACATGAGGGGTTGCACGACAGAGTCGTATCAGAAGTGGTTAAGGAGGAAATCACCCTAGATGACCATGACCGAGTAGCTACACTATAGGGTTAACACCAGAAGTGCTGAAGAGGTCTCACCCTCGGCACTCGATAATAACCATGTAGTGTCGAGCAACTAAGGGGGAAAGTGATGTGCGGTGCCGGGGCCTGGTCTCCGATCCCGTTGATCGGGTCTTCAATGATGAAGCAGGGGCAATGAGGACAAGGTGGGGGTCACTGATGGATCACTAACCAACCTATACTAAGCAGTTTAGGATAAGCAGGTAGGGTACAATGAGCAGGTTACAAAAGTAGGCTATGCATCAGAATAGGAGCAAACAATAACAGCAGAAAAATCTAATGCAAGCATGAGAGAATGGAATGGGCGATATCGGGATGATCAAAGGGGGGGCTTGCCTGGTTGCTCTGGCAAGGAGGGGTCATCGTCGACGTAGTCGATCATAGGGGCAGCATCGGTCTCAGGGTCTAACAGAGAGAAGAGGGGGAAGAAACAATAAATATAAAGCAAACATAGCATCACAAAGCATAACATGGAAATACGCAGCGCTAGGAGTGTTCTAACGCGGCACTACACGATACTGGCGACGAGGGAGAACATCCGGGAAAGATTCCCCAGAGTTTGGCATTTTCGGGCGGACGAACCGGAGGGGGAATGTTGCATGTTCGCTAGGCTGGGGACACGTGGCTGACAAACGGACTGCGTATTCGGATTCATCTCGTCATTCTGAGCAACTTTCATGTACAAAGTATTTTCATCCGAGCTACGGTTTATTTTAAATGAATTACTAAAGTTTTAGCAATTTCTAAAATTATTATTAAATCTAAAAAAGGGGTTATTGCATCAGCATGATGTCATCATGACATCAGCAGTCAACTGAGTTTACCAGAGTCAACCCTGACGTGTGGGGCCGTTCTGTCATAGACACGTTTTAACTAAACAGGTCTAATTAGACTAATATGCAAATAGGTTAAATACACATAATTAATTAGGGTTAATTAATAGGGTTAATTGATTATCTATTTTTATTATTAAGATATATTTTTTAAACCCTTTCTTCTCCTTTTTTTACAGGACTGGGGGGCCCCACGATCAGTGGCTCAGAGGCCAACTGGGGCGGGCGTGGCTAATGGGTGCAGGGCACATCCAGCCAGGGGCGGCCCGATAGCGCGGTCGTGGGAGACGGCCGGCGATGGTGCAGACGAAGGCGAGGCCGGGGTGGCTGGTGTGTGGCTGGGCGGCAGCGGGGTTTGGCAGTGGACGACGCGGCAGCGACAGGGCGAGCGGCCATCGGGAAGAGGAGCCAAGGCACGCGACGAAGAGGTGAGTAGGGGAAAGGGGGCGGCAGCCAGCGGGCTTGGTGACGGCAGGCCGGAGCAGGCAGATCATGGGCGCGCGGATGCGGGGCTGGGCGTGGGGCACACAAGCAGGGAGCGGCAGAGCCGTGCAGCAGCAGTTGCTCGCCGCAGTGGTGCGTAGTCGGACGCAGCGTGCATCGTCGAACGGTGAACGGCGGGGCGACGCGATGAGCGCGGTGAGGGAGCGACCAGCGTAGGGAAAGGGGCAGGGGAGATGGGGTCATACCCCCGGTGCAGGGGTTTGTCGGCGAGGCGCGGGGGAGTCCGTCGGGGAACGGGTCGAGGAGGCGAATGCCATCGACGGGTGGGGATGGTGACGACGGGGTACGGCATTGGCGCGGGCGCAGGGCGTCGGGGGCGTCGATTGCCCCCGACCAGATCCACGTAGGAGGGAGGGTTGAGGAGGCGGGCGCCGGTGACAGCGGGGCAGCGTCCGGCGGCGTCGGCGGTGTGGCGGCGGAGTCGGCGCGACGGCGGGTGACGCAGTTATCGGGGGCGAGCGCCCCCGATCCAGATCATGGAGGAGAGGGGGTCGTGGGAGGAGCGAGTGGGGAGTGAGGGTGCTGCAGTTAGGTCACAGGGGAGGGGTTAGGTGTAGGGCAGGGGGTGGGCCAGCCTGGCGGCCTTTGGCCAGTTGGGCCGGTTGGCCATCTGGGTCAAGGCCCAGCAGGGAGGGGGAACTTTTCCTTTTTCACCTTTTTAATACCGTTATCAACTTTTAGCTACTATTTTTCATTAAAATATAAAACTAAATGAGTTTTGATAGATATGAGGCTTCTCACATAAATCAAGCATACTATTTTTAGGAGCCACAAAAAGTTTGAGGCCAAAAGGAGTTGTCTACCCATTTTTAGAAATTGAAAAGGCCAATTTTAAAAGTTGTCGGACACTAAATAGATTTGCAGGGGCACTTTGGGAATCCAAAAGAGGTTGGTTCCAGCTTGACAAATATCCAGGGATTATTTGACGCACTTTGAACATTTTAGTTTTCATGCTTGACAAATTTGGATTTTTGACTTTAAATTGTAATTTGAATTTGAACAGTGATTTGGATCAAGTGGGGATTAGCAACGGTAATGTGATGACGTGGAACCATTAACAGGGGTTTACTATAGCTTAATTATCCGGGCGTCACAATTATCCTCCACTACAAGAAATCTCGTCCCGAGATTTAAGGGGTGGAGTAAGAGAGAAAGACTCAGGAAGGACGAAGCTCAACACAAGATAGGTACGTGGGGGCTATCTCAGTGAACGTGGCATAAAGGCAACTCTTGTGTTGAAATTCAAGAAAGTCGTCGAGAGCAAGGTAAGGAGGTGCAATAAGAAGTTTCAAGCGGGTAGGCAATCATTCGTTGCCTGAAACAAAGTGTGAAAGGGGGTTTCAGAGCGACGGGAATAAGTACTTTGTCTGATACCAGAATAGGGGATCTCTCGAAAGGTGGCTCATGAATTACATACGAAACCAAGCGTGAGGAAAAACTTTTAGAACTTGGGGATCGTGAGAGTCAGGTTTCGATCATGTGGAACTGTGTGTTATGGGCCCACCATGTGGGTTAAAAGTAGAGAGGGGCCCGATAGCAAGGCATGTCAGATGATAGACTGTCAGTTATGTTGCGAACAACGTTGGTACCAAGGGCGAGGGACGAAGAGAACTATTTTCCTGCTCGTTGAACGAGGCGGATCAATAGGCAAAGTTCTCGTCCAACGGAGGTTACCGGAATGTCAACAACAATAATAACTAGGTCTTACTGACAAATTGTACACCGAGGAGTTTACACAAGCAGGGAACTATTACTGCTTAGAACATATAGATCACAAGATAGGTTAAACAAAACAATGGAAAGGAATATGTGGTTATTAGTTTAACCAGACCAATGGAAAGGAAAAGGTGCTTATACAAATGTATTAGAGTATATACTTCCCAAGAACAACCAGAGCATGATATACATGACAGGAAATCAAGTGCTTATCCATTTAGTTAATGGGACAAGCAGAGTCATGATGTTTACCCATACAGCGGTGTTTGGATAATTGATCAAGAAACTTTTAGCATCGTGCTTCAAATGTTCTTATTGAAGATCGGATTACCACAGACATGCTTCGAGATAGCATTGGCATGGTTTTCAAGCAAAGGTCAGACTTTGCGTACACAAAGGATCCATCAGAAACAACTTAGAAAATTAGTTATACAATTTCAGCAAGGAAAAAATGAGGGTGTGGCCGACGGGCTCAGCAACAATCCATCGACATGTCAAAAAGGATGTATTTCCAAAATTATATGAACAAGTGTGTGGAAGACAAGAATGTTGTTGATGATAACACAAATCATCGAGGGGCAAGGGTTGTATTTCTCATCATGAATTTGATTGATATCCTGGAAGATCTCAGAATGTTGATGATGATCACGACACATTTGTCGAGAGATTTCATGAAGATGTAATCAATCGGCGACGACATCAAGTCAAAGGAAGGATAAAGCGAGAGGTTATTGGAACCACGGGTACAACACAAACTTGAAATCAAGCTTGTTGTTCAAGGCGAAACGATGTGACGAGGAAGATCGATGTAAGCTTAGCTCATCATGAAAATTGTGCTCCAGGAAGGACCATGTAGCATAGTTAAAATTTAGCACGATATTGATATAGCTGATCAGGCTAGGAATGACTTGAAGGATTATTAAACTCGTAAGCAATGAAAATTACTTAGAGTTATTGAATTAGAGTGCGGAATCGATTCTCTTATTGGTGTTCTCGAGTGACTAATAATTCAGAACCTGGGGGGAAATCTGAAATCAGTGAGAAGTAATACTAGATGAATACTCATAGGAAGCGACTCAGTTCTTTGATATTCTCGAGATACTGGAGGGTAATACTCGAAGGAAGATCAAAATAGAGGTTGCAGAGTTGCATTGATCTGCAGAAGACAAGTGCGTGAACATGTCCGAGAAATGGAATGAAAGGGGAACAATCATGGTCAGAACCACAGTTACAAAGGACCAAACATAGATAACAGAAGAACTTATAACAAGGGGATTAGTATTATCTTAAGAAGCTTCCATGATAAGTTCCACATTGGGTCCATGGGCATGAACACAAAGTTCAAGGTCGACTCCCACTTCTTCAATGCATGACCTTCCATTCACTTCTCAATTTCAATGAAGTTGTAGTGTTGAAATTTTATCTGGCATAACACCAGTGGAGTATGACCCGTAGAAGTTTCTAGGTTCACACAGATTAGAATAGGCATAGGTTCAACCTATCGGGGCATTTTAGGAACATATACCACAAACTTAAAGAGTAACTAACACAAGTTCAAAGGTAGAGCATGGTTGACCAAAGGAGAGGATACAATTTAACAATGGCGTTATGTATCCGAGAAGAACTCACATGGTGATTAAATACGAGGGGCACTGTCGGATAATGATCCAACAAAGGATGTCGTGGTCCACAAGGGATCTGATGTGAGCATCGATACTCAACCAGGAGAAGAAAGAATGCAAGGATAACATATTATAGAAACAACTAACTAATTCAAATCTCAAATGCAAAGGAATTATGATTTCCAAATCAAGGGACCAGAAGCAGACGCTCTGATTAAGGGTGGATAAGTTGGATAGGCTTAGATCGACAATCAATCAAGCTTTGATTTTCCGAGAAACAGCTCATATCCGGAGTGGAGTCTGAGCCAGAAGGATAACTAATTACCAGGGAATAACTAATGAATGTGTGCATTCATGCACATGTCGAATCAATAGGAAAGGAATGACAATCTCAAAGGAGTTTAATGAATATTGTTAGACATATGGAATTAACCATAATGCAAGCAGGCAAGAATTTCAAGAGCAATAGGCTACGAAGGATTTTTATAAGATCGAATAGTATTTCGAAGAATTTTATGAAACACAAGAACAAATGGGGATGAGCAGATACTCGGTAAGTGCGAAGAATTATCCATAGGGGTATTCATGTGGTAAAGAACTGCAAGGCAGTAAGCTCAAAGGATTATCGGGGCAACAAAGAGTATTTCGGGGCATCTTGTAATAATAATAGCATCAGGGGAATGATTGTATGAACGGCAAGTGTATGTAGTTATCCATCGGGATATATCGGTGGTAGGGAATAGCAAAATTGATCGGTACAAGTCTCGAGAGAACAACGGAGAGTATCTTCAGAATCTTCTGGTGCAGCCGGCGATCATCTGCAATAAGGGGCTCTCCGGGAGGAAGTAGTTACGAGATCCTAATGTTAGAGTTAGCAAAATTGTTTAACCCGAATGGAATAGAGATCAGAGTCCCAGGGTATAGACGAGGAATAAAAGATCCTAATACCACCCAATTGGCGACATGGGCCCGGAAGCCACACAACCAAGTTAGTAAAACGGTTTTCCGTTTTTAGACGCAACTTCGGCTAAGGAGTTGGAAAGGGGGCTACCTACAGGCAGTCGGCTCTGATACCAACTTGTGACGCCCTCGATTCAATCATACACTAATCATACATGCAAATATGTACGATCAAGATCAAGGACTCACGGGAAGATATCACAACACAACTCTAGACACAAATTAAAATAATACAAACTTTATATTACAAGCCAGGGGCCTCGAGGGCTCGAATACATAGGCTCGAAAACACAAGAGTCGGCGGAAGCAACAGTATCTGAGTACAGACATGAGTTAGACAAGTTGCCTTAAGAAGGCTAGCACAAAAGCAACAACGATCGAAAAGGTAAGGCCTCCTGCCTAGGAGCCTCCTAACTACTCCTGGTCGTTGGCGACCTCCATGTAGTAGTAAGCATCGGCGGTGGCATCTGGCTCCTGGTCTCCGACATCTGCTTGCATCAACCGGAAACAAGAAGAAAGGGGGAAAAGGGGGAGCAAAGCAACCGTGAGTACTCATCCAAAGTACTCGCAAGCAAGGATCTACACTACATATGCATCGGTATCGATGAAAAGGGTAGTATATGTGGACTGAACTGCAGAATGCCACAAGAGAAGGGGAAAGCCTAGCCTATTGAAGATTAGCATCTTCTGGAAACCACCATCTTGCAGCAACAGGAGGGAGTAGAGTAGCATAAAGTAAAGTAGTAGAAGTGTTATCAACCTCGGCCAGAGATCCTTTCTCGACTCCCTGCGACAAAGCAATCCAGAGCCATACTATCCAGTTCTCATCATAATCAAATTCTCATCTCAAGTATCCAGTTCTAGTTGTATCGATCGGGATACAACTCCAAGTGTCCGTTACCGTAGGACAGGCTATCAATAGATGTTTTCACCGCAGGGTGCACCAACTTACCCACCACGCCGATTAACTCCGGTCGGACACACTTTCCTGGTCATGCCCGCCTCGCCAAACAATACGCCGCAACCCAACCTAGGCTTAATAGAGAGGTCAAGACGCGGACTAAACCTATGCCCCTGGGTCATGGTCCATCGCCCGGAACTCCCGGACGCTAGGGGTGACCAAAGGAGCGACCTAGCTACCTCCTTCAAAAAGGAAGGTGCTTACGCAGTCCAACCCGGCGCACGCCGCTCAGTCGCTGTCTATTAAGCTTCGGCTGATGTATACGACGCAGAACGCCCATACTATGCCCACGTGATGGTTAGTGCTATCAGGCCAGAGGTCCCTCGGATGAAATATCCAAATCGTAGTGGATTAGGAACGCGCGGTAACAAGCAGAGACTCTCGAAAGATGTGACCCCGTCACCCCATCTCGAGGACTTGCGGCAAGGGCTAGGAATGCCCAGCCATGCCTCGTAATTATCTCGCGGGCACCCTCCAGGTCAACCCATCTCCACATCACTCGCGGGTGCCCCTCAGGGTGGACCCGCATTTCCAAGTAGCAGTGGTAAAGTCCAAGTATCCGTGTGTCCAAACATCAAAGGGAAACCCCGAGGAATCACCCTCGGCGAATTCCACTCGATGTAATCATCAAGGTGAACGTAAGAGGGGCCACCCTCGAGGTTCACACTTGAGGCGTTGCACGACAGAGTGGTATCGGAAGTGGTTAAGGAGGAAATCACCCTTGATGACCACGACCGAATAGCTACACTACACGGTTAACATCAGAAGTGCTGAAGAGGTCTCATCCTCAACAATCAATAATAACCGTGTGGTGTCGAGCAACTAAGGGGGAAAGTGATGTGCGGTGCCGGGGCCTGGTCTTCGATCCCGTAGATCGGGTCTTCAATGATGAAGCAGGGGCAACAAGGACAAGGTGGGGGTCACTGATGGAGCACTAACCAACCTATACTAAGCAGTTTAGGATAAGCAGGTAGGGTACAATGATAGGTTACAAAAGCAGGTTATCCATCAGAATAGGAGCAAACAATAACAGTAGCAGAATCTAACGCAAGCATGAGAGAATGGAATGGGCGATATCGGGATGATCAAAGGGGGGGCTTGCCTGGTTGCTCTGGCAAGGAGGGTCGTCGTCGACGTAGTCGATCACAGGGGCAACATCGCTCTCGGGGTCTAACGGAGAGAAGAGGGGGAAGAAACAATAAATATAAAGCAAACATAGCATCACAAAGCATAACATGGAAATACGCAGTGCTAGGAGTGTTCTAACGCGGCACTACACGATACCGGCGAAGGGGGAGAACATCCGGGAAAGATTCCCCGAAGTTTGGCATTTTCGGGCGGACGAACAGAAGGGGGAAGGTTGCATGTTCGCTAGGCTGGGGACACATGGCTGACAAACGGACTGCGTATTCGGATTCATCTCGTCATTCTGAGCAACTTTCATGTACAAAGTATTTTCATCCGAGCTACGATTTATTTTAAATGAATTATTAAAGTTTTAGCAATTTCTAAAATTATTATTAAATCTAAAAAAGGGGTTATTGCATCAGCATAATGTCATCCTGACATCAGCAGTCAACTGAGTTTTCCAGAGTCAACCCTGACGTGTGGGGCCGTTGTGTCATAGACACGTTTTATCTAAACATGTCTAATTGGACTAATATGCAAATAGGTTAAATACACATAATTAATTAGGGTTAATTAACAAGATTAATTAATTATCTATTTTTATTATTAAGATATATATTTTAAACCCTTTCTTCTCCTTTCTTCACAGGACTGGGGGGCCCACGATAGTGGCTCAGAGGCCAACTGGGGCGAGCGTGGCTAACGGGCGCAGGGCACACCCAGCCAGGGGCGGCCCGATAGCGCGGTCGTGGGCGACGGCCGGCGATGGTGGTAGATGGAGGCGAGGCCGGGGTGGACGGTGTGCGGCTGGGCGGCAGCGGAGTTCAGCAGTGGACAACGCGGCGGCAACAGGGCGAGCGGCCATCGGGAAGAGGAGCTGAGGCACGCGATGAAGAGGTGAGCAGGGGAAAGGGGGCGGCAGCCAGCAGGCTTGGTGATGGCAGGCCAGACCGGGCGGGTCATGGGCGGCTGATGCGGGGCTGGGCGTGGGGCACGCAAGCAGGGAGCGGCGGAGCCATGCAGCAGCAGTTGCTGGCCGCAGTGGTGCGCAGTCAGACGCGGCGCACAATGTTGGACGGTGAACGGCGGGGCGATGCAATGAGAGCGGTGAGGGAGAGACCGGCATAGGAAAAGGGGCAGGGGGAGATGTGTTCATACCCCCGGTGCAGGGTTCTTCGGCGAGGCGCGAGGGAGTCCGTCGGGGAAGGGGTCGAGGAGGCGAACGCCATCGACGGGTGGGGATGGTGACGACGGGGTACGACATCGGCGCGGGCGCAAGGCATCGGGGGCGTCGATTGCCCCCGACCAGATCCACGTAGGAGGGAGGGTTGAGGAGGCGGGCGCCGGTGACGGCGGGGCAGCGTCGGGCAGCGTCGGCGGTGTGGCGGTGGAGTCGGCGCGACGGCGGGCGACGCGGTTGTCGGGGGCGAGCGCCCCCGATCCAGATCATGGAGGAGACACTACTAGGGAAAAGGCTAGCAGTAGCGCGTGTTTTAGGTGTATCAGTTGCGCGGGGAGTGGCGCTACTAATAAGGCGCTACAGCTAACACATAGCAGTAGAGCGTGCTTACCAGCGCTACTGCTGCGCGCTTAGTGGAAGCTCGGTACTGCTAGTAGCTCTAGCGCACTTTGCCTGGACGCGCTACTGCTATCGTGGCGCTGCTCCTAACTTTTATACACTCGCTACTGCTAATTTTAGTAGTTTATTGTTTTTTTCGGTATATTTGTTTTGTATTTGAACAGGCTTTATAGAAGAATCTTTAGCACATAGAAATCTCATCATGATACACATACAAATGCCTGCGAGACCACAAATGTAATCATAGCATATACATACGAATAGTCTCATCATAATCATCATCCAACACAAAGTGGTATCTTGTCATCATCTTGAAAATAGCGATACATGCAAGTCTCGAATACTTGCAACTATAACAATGTCATCCATCTAAACAAAGGTATACGCAAGAAGAGCTATCACTATGATTGAGAGCGGAACTATGTAGTACATGAGGTGGCGGTTACGAGTCCTCTCTCGCGCTAGCGTGAACCTCAAGTAACTAGCTTCTCCTTCTTGTCTGCTTTTGAAGCCTTTATGGCTGGTGCCCGTGAACCCATTCACTTGCGCCTGACACTCATGCGACTCTTTGTACACCCCCGGAACCTTCCCTTTGTACACGACATAGCAATTCCATCTCGCCATCAAGAAACTAGGTACCTGTTAGAGATGCATGTTCATGAAGAGGATGTACAATCATATATATGCAACAAAATATACTAGAGCTACACCAAAAAAGAAAGGGTTAGCAACTAGATGCAACATACAGTACGCAAATTAATTAACTAGAGGTACGCAGGTCATCGTATGCAAACTAACAAAGTAGCGTTACGCAAGTTCGGCAGGGACCGTGGACATCACAAAGTTTCATCGCTACAAAAAGTATACAAGTTCAACCGACACATATCATCATCATCGGCATCATAAATCACTAGAAGTTCCATCCTTCCATATCATCGAGGATGAACCCTAGCTTCTTGAATGGCCTGAGGTCTAGACGTTGCATGCCTATGCGAGTTCGGACGTCAGCTCGCGATATAGGGCCATGGTGGAACATCCCCTTCTCATAGACGACTTCTTTCATGATGATCGTCGCAATGTCGCTTTGGATGCGAAAGAAGTCATCTCTAAGTTTATAATCCGCTTCTCCATGAGATTCAATCCACTTGTGGATATGATCATCATTGTTGCTTCTCATGCGAAGCTTTTGGTGATCCGTGTTGAACTGAATCATGAGATGGACGATGTAGAATCCATCCTTCTTGCTTGGTTTTGGGACATGGATGCAGAAGAAGTTAGTTTTATGCGCGAAACCCATCTTCTTGTTCCTTTGTTTCCTGATCTGCACGTGGCCACCTCTAAAGCTGAAGCCTTGGAGAGCATCATCTAGAATATTCATTATGTGGGTGTAGTCTTTTTTCTCGTAGTCTCTGGAAGGGTAAAAATACACGGTGTGGGAGACTTGCGGGTAAAGAACGATAAGGACAGCGCGCCCGTTGCTGCAGGGAAAAGACACCTCAAATTATTCCCCATATGAGAGAGAAGGAATGATTGAAATGTACGAAAGGGTTGTCCGGAACTGACTTACTTTGGATGATAAGGCATGAGGACGATTTCCCGGTCCTTATTCTGTACCATGAAGTTTTGGAGGTACTCCCTAGCAGTTTCATGCTCAAAGTTGCCGAGACTCAAGAAAGACTCGTGCATGTAGTACGGATCCGCCACACAGATTTGCGAGACTTCTTCACTCTTCATGACGGAGCTCATATGTAGCACAAAAAGGCGGACGATTGTAAAATCGAGCCGCCTTGTTAGAAACATCTCAAAGATATGGTCAAACCGCAAGAAGAACACCTCCGCGGGCCGTGTCTCGACGTAGCACTTCCCCTCAGGCACACGAGCCGTGTATGTCGGATATCCTAGATCCTTTGAGGCTAGTAGGCTTTTCTCAATCGACAACACATGGTCGCGTAGTCTCCTGAGATCCCCTGATAGTTCCTCCAGTGGTTTCGGCGGTAGCATCGGCTCGCCCGTGAGATGGAACATGACCGCACCTTTCACGGGTACACGCTCTTCAGAATGCATCATCTGGCTGCTATGTGCTCTGGCTTGTTTGGAGGAAGTTATCTTCCCCGATCTCTTCCTCTCCTTTTTCTTGGGCACACCTTCCAGACCCTTCCTTAACCCCTGCCCCAGTGTTCCCGGGCTAAGTACTGTACGACCCTCGCGCCCGGCTAGTAGCTGTAGCAGTTTAGACAAAACGCGCTGCTACTACCTTCGCTACTGCCAGTTTTCCTTTTTCTTTTCCTTTATTTTCTCCCACTTTTATTTCCCGAGAGCAGTGAACAAAGGGAGGGCGATATATATTGCATCATTTGATGGTTAAATATCTATGCAAAATAGGAACATATATATTACATCATTGGACCCATGCATAATAATGGCTAAGTGTGTATACAAAATAGGAACATATATATATATATATATATATATATATATATATATATATATATATATATATATATATATATATATATTACATCATTTGACCGATAACATACGGTTCCTCAAATACGACGCTTTCGCTTTTGAGTCAGCTTCTTTCCCTTCTTGTTCTTCGAAGAATAATTGAGCCCCTCATTGTGACTTTGCCTTTTCCAAGGAGTACGATTTTTCTTAGGTAATGTAGTATTGATTCTTCTTTTGACGTATACTTCATCATCATCGTCATCTTCCCTCATTGGGTTGCCGTACTGATCATAGTCTTCCTTGTTGGTGACTCCATCCATTCCAATGATGTTCCCATGGCTCGTTTTTTGCGATAGCATTGTGTCGGTTATGAAGAAGCATTGTGTCACGTGCTTAGCGTGTACCCATGGCTCGTTTTTTGCGATAGCGTTCACGGTAGAGCTCTTTGCGTCGGGTATACTCATGGTAGTGAAAATCCGGTTTTCTCTTTCGACATTCTTTGCCCATCTGACACGGAACATCGTCGTGTTGTGCAGTCCAGAGTAGTCAAGCTCCCAGATCTCCTCGACCCTTCCATAAAATCGCTTTCGATTCTTGCCGTTGTCGCTGCCGGTCATGCATTCCATCGTCACCCCTGAGTTCTGATCATCACTGTCCATATCTTTGGCCTCCGTGTAGAACGTGTATCCATTGAAATCATATGCCTGATAGGTTACGAGGTTGGGCGAGGGGCCATGTGCTAAGGCGTATATGAGCAATCCGTCCTTAGAGCCCTCCTCCGGGGGATTATGAGAGTGCAACTATCCCTATGTGGTTTTGGTAATTCATAACAACATATAGCTCATTGAGCTAATGCTATTCCAAGACAAATATTTCAGGAAAGCTCAATGAATGGCATGGCATGGATGATGAAAGTGGATCCCTCAAAATATTAAGGACAAAGGATTGGCTCAAGCTCAAAAGCTCAAGACTCTTCATTTTACATTTTAGTGATCCAAGATCACATTGAGTCTATAGGAAAAGCCAATACTATCAAGAAGGGATGAGGTGTTGCTTAATGAGCCTTTTTGCTCCATGTGCTTAGTGATATGCTCCAAAACCCTCCACTACTTTCTCACATCCACATATGACCTAAACCCAAAGTAAAACTCGGCCCTACCGATTCTTTCTATCCGGCGCCACCGAGTACAGATGTCATAGCCACTGCCACAAACCCTAGGCAAATTGGTTTCACCGATAAGGATCCCGGTCTCAGCGAGATGGGATTGTAATCTCTCTGTTTCTCCTTCGTAACTTTTCGGTGTCACCGAAAGAGCAAATCGGTCCCACCGAGATTACAATGTAAACTCTCTGTTTCCCTTTTGTAACTTTTCGGTCTCACCAAAAGAGCAAATCAGTCCCACCGATTTTACTTGACCAACTCTCTGGTTAGCTAATTACCAAATTCGGTCTCACCGAGTTTGTGTAATCGGTCTCACCGAGATTCCGTTATGCCCTAACCCTAACCAAATCGGTCTTACCGAAATGCATGTCAGTCCCACCGAAAACCCTAACGGTCACTAGGTTTACTAAATCGGTCTGACTTAGTTTGATGATTCGGTCCCACCAAGTTTGGTAAATTGTGTGTAACGGTTAGATTTTGTGTGGAGGCTATATATACCCCTCCACCTCCTCTTCATTCGTGGAGAGAGCCATCAGAACAAACCTACACTTCCAACTTACTAGTTCTGAGAGAGAACCACCTACTCATGTGTTGAGGCCAAGATATTCCATTCCAACCACATGAATCTTGATCTCTAGCCTTCCCCAAGTTGCTTTCTACTCAAATCTTCTTTCCACCAAATCCAATCCTGTGAGAGAGAGTTGAGTGTTGGGGAGACTATCATTTGAAGCACAAGAGCAAGGAGTTCATCATCAACACACCATTTGTTACTTCTTGGAGAGTGGTGTCTCCTAGATTGGCTAGGTATCACTTGGGAGCCTCCGACAAGATTGTGGAGTTGAACCAAGGAGTTTGTAAGGGCAAGGAGATCGCCTACTTCGTGAAGATCTACCGCTAGTGAGGCTTGTCCTTCGTGGGCGACGACCATGGTGGGATAGACAAGGTTGCTACTTCGTGTACCCTTCATGGGTGGAGCCCTCCGTGGACTCGCGCAACCGTTACCCTAGGTGGGTTGAAGTCTCCATCAACGTGGAAGTACGATAGCACCACCTATCGGAACCACGACAAAAACATCCGTGTCTCCAATTGCGTTTGAATCATCCAAACCCTTCCCTTTATATTCTTGCAAGTTGCATGCTTTATTTTCCGCTGCCTATATACTCTTTGCATGCTTTCTTGAATTGTGTGAAGATTGCTTGACTTGTTCTAAAATAGATAAAATCTGCCAAAGTCTAAAATTGGGAAAAGGTTAAGTTTTTATTGGTCAAGTAGTCTAATCAACCCCCTCTAGACATACTTCAAGGTCCTACAAGTGGTATCAGAGCTTTGGTCTCCATTTAGACATACTTCAAAGTCTAAAATGAAGGATGGTGAAGGTGTCGCTGAAATGTACTCTAGGCTTGCTCTCATCACAAATGAGATTGCCGACTTAGGAAGTGAAGAGCTGACCGACAGAATCATCATCAAGAAGATCCTAAGAGCACTGGATGGAAAATATGATACCGTGTGCACATTGATCCAAATGATGCCCAATTACAAAGATCTCAAGCCTACGGAAGTCATTGGAAAAATTGTTGCTCATGAGATGTCACTCAAGGATAAGGAGGAACTTCACAACAAGTCGAGTGGTGCTTACAAAGCCTCATGTGAAGCCCCCACATCATCAAGTGAGAAACAAACCTTCAATGAGGAATTGAGCTTAATGGTGAAGAACTTCAACAAATTCTACAAGAGTAGAAGCAAAGAAAGAAGCTCTAAGTCAAGGTCCTACAATGACAAAAGATCTTCTAGTCAAGAGCGCAACTGCTACAATTGTGGGAGACCCGGACACTATTCCAATGAGTGTACGGCACCCTACAAAAGAAGAGAAGATTCTCCCAATAGAAGAAGTAGAAGAGAAGAATCACCACCAAGAGAGAGAAGGAGTAGAGATGATCGTTATGAACGAAGACCCTCACGGAGAAGCAAGGATTCAGAAAGGAAGGACAAGTCATCAAAGAGCTACACAAAACGAAGACATCAAGCTCATGTTGGTGAATGGGTATCCGGCTCCGACTCCGACCATCACTCCGAGAGAAGCTATCACTCCGACTCCGAATACACTCAAGATGAAGGTGTTGCCGGTCTGGCACTTGTGTCAACCAACTCCTACGACATATTTGAATCACCAAATGAAGGAATTGGTAGATGCTTCATGGCCAAAGGTCCTAAAGTAACACACCCCGGGTATGTTCATTTTGATGTTGATGAAGATGACTTGCTAGGTGATGATGATTTACTTGTTGACAACTCTAGTGATGAATACTATGATGAAACATAAATTAATCATGCTAATCAAGTTGAAACGAATGACAATGATAAGGAGAAAATTGAGCGTCTAACTAAAGAACTAAACACTCTTAAGTTAGCTCATGAATCTATCTTTGAAGATCATCGAGAACTTTTAAGAGCTCATGAGAAATTACGCTTTGAAAAGCTCAATCTTGAGCAAGAGCATGAGTTCTTAAAGTCAATCAATGATGATCTTCGTAAGAAAAGTTCTTCTTACATTGCCAAGCGTTTACTCTTATCTACTTACATGCCTCAAGTCAAGTCTAGTAACAAGAACAAGAAAGATTCTTCTTCTAGTAGTAACAATCACAATGCTAAATCCAATATTGTTGCTTCTAGTAGTTCTCTTGATTCCACTAATGATCCTCTTAGCCAAGTTACACTTGAGCAAGAAAACAGCTTATTCAAGGGAATTATAGAGAAAGGTGTATACAAGAGTCTTGCCGGGAGTAAGCAATTTGAGGAAATTGTACGCAAGGAAGGAAGGCACCAGAAGAATCAAGGTGTTGGTTTTGAACGAAAGTTCAATGCCAATGGAGTTGAGCGGGAAGAAGATCAATACCCCAAGACGAAGTTTGTTCCTCAACAAGAGAAGTATGATCCTACTTCCTTCAAGGGAACACACGCACAAGATGATCTTCCACCACAAGACCACAAGAACAAAGGCAAGTATAAGCTTCAAGAGGAGATTGATGCATTTGAAAAAGCACCTAAGGCCTTGGTCAAGTGGATTCCCAAGACTACGTCAAGTTCTACTTCATCAAGTACAACTACTACACCAAGGATTCCCATCAAGTTGATGTGGATCCCGAAGAAGAAGAACTAGAGAGTTTGTGAGGGTGACTCCGCCAACATTTTTTACTCATATCATTATGGCAAGGACAAGTGCAATCAACCTCTATATCTTGCACTAGTTCAAGGAGTCACAAACCCTCATGTTGGTAAGGCAAGGGACAAGGTAACCAAATGTTTCATGGACATCATTTTGTGTGTGCATCACTCTATGTCTATGGATATCCTTGTTTCTTCCTTGTGGGACTAACCCATGTGGGTATTGAAAGTGCAACTCACTCCAAAGGATTGCTCCAAACGATCTACATCAACATTGAGCATCCACATCTTCAACACCTACATGAAGTCATCATCGGCAAAACCCAAGGTTAGTTTATCCCTCTAAGCGGGGATCTCACATCTAGGGGGAGCTTAACTCTAAGTGAGGGAGTTCCGGACTAGGGGGTGTCCGAATAGCCGGACTATCATCATCGGCCGGACTCCAAGACTATGAAGATACAAGATTGAAGACTTCGTCCCGTGTCCGGATGGGACTTTCCTTGGCGTGGAAGGCAAGCTTGGCGATACGGATATGTAGATCTCCTACCATTGTAACCGACTCTGTGTAACCCTAGCCATCTCCGGTGTCTATATAAACCGGATGGCTTTAGTCCATAGGACGAACAACAATCATACCATAGGCTAGCTTCTAGGGTTTAGCCTCTTTGATCTCGTGGTAGATCCACTCTTGTAACACACATCATCAATATTAATCAAGCCGGACGTAGGGTTTTACCTCCATCAAGAGGGCCCGAACCTGGGTAAAACATCGTGTCCCTTGTCTCCTGTTACCATCCGCCTAGACGCACAGTTTGGGACCCCCTACCCGAGATCCGCCGGTTTTGACACCGACATTGGTCCTTTCATTGAGAGTCCCTATGTGTCGTCACCGATAGGCTCGATGGCTTCTTCGACCATCATCAACGACGCAGTCCAGGGTGCGACTTTTCTCCCCGGACAGATCTTCGTATTCGGCGGCTTCGCACTGCGGGCCGATTCGCTTGGCCATCTGGAGCAGATTGAAAGCTACGCCCCTGGCCGTCAGGTCAGATTTAGAAGCTTGAACTTCACGGCTGACATCCGCGGGGACTTGATCCTCGATGGAGTCGAGCCACAGCCGAGCATGCCGCACTGTCACGGCGAGCATGATTTAGCTCTGCAGCCGGACAGTAGTACCCTGAAGGCCGCACTCGAACCCGCTCCGATCTTCAATTCGGAGCCGGTTGCGCAGATCGGGGACGGATGGCTAGACACCGCCTCGGGGGCTCCAACCTCTACGGCGATAGAGCCGAACACTGATCTTGTCCCTCATAAAGCTCACGACTCCGAGGTACCGGACTCCTTGCCGGACTTCGAACCTCCCGCGCCCCCTCCGATCGAATCCGATTGGGCGTCGGTCATGGAGTTCACCGCAGCGGACATCTTTCAACTCTCACCTTTTGGCGACATCTTGAGTTCGCTAAAGTACCTCTCGTTATCAGGAGAGCCCTGGCCAGACTGCGGTCAGGACGGTTGGGATGCGGACGACGAATAAATTCAAAGCCCACCCACCACCCACTTTGTAGCCGCTGTCGACGATCTAACCGACATGCTAGACTACGACTCCGAAGACATCGACGGTATGGACGACGGCCGGAGATTTATCAAGAACCAGCGCCACCGGCAATGGAAAGCAACCTCATCATATGACATATACATGGTGGATATCCCAAAGCATGGGAATGGCGAAGGAACAGAGGAGGATGACCCTCCAAGAAACAGCCCAAGCGCCCGGCGTCGGCGCCGCTCTAAATCCGTCACAGCAAGAATGAAGATTCCGCACCGGAGATAACAATACACCGACACAGTGCGAAGATAATCCACTCCAGCAAGATCCAGCGCAGAGGATGGAGACGCCAGCCCTCACGAGAGAGCGGCGTAAGAAGAGGTAGAGGATTATATGCCTCCCTCCGGAGACGGCAAGCCTCGACGACGATGAATTAAATCCGTGCTCGAGGATCCCGTCGAACAAGAGCGTTTTAGACGCAGGCTTATGGCCACGGCGAACAGCCTCAAGAGAAAGCGGCAACACCTTAGAGCTGATCAGATCTGCTAGCCGACAGATGGATCAAGTCCTCGCGTCAAGAGCATGAGCTCGAACGCCCTCAATAGCTACCCTAAACGCAAGCTGCTCCCTCGATTAGAGGAGGGGGCTTACGAACCCGCATCACCAGGGGAGACAATACGGCCGACCGACAACCCCGTGGTCGCGACAGAGAGGCCTCTAGGCCCTTCACTAGAACCGCACCCGGCATCGCTCAAAAAGCACACGGCCACGGGGAACGCCCGACCTGCGAGATATATTGGAGGACAAAGCAAGACAATCAAGATCGATCTATGGATCGCATGGGCGCCCACGGTACATGACGACAACCGTCGCGCGGACACAATATGTCCGCCGGGCGAACAAAATGCAGAAAAGCTCTTTTGAGCTCCGTCGTGATATCGCCCGATCTGAGGCGCCAGACACCCACTATGCTTCATGACAAAGTAATGGATCATCAAATCCCAAGGGTTTAAACCCGTCAATATTGAATCCTATGATGGCACAACAGACCCAGCGGTTTGGATCAAGACTATCTCCTTCACATCCACATGGCCCGCGGTGACGATCTTCACGCCATCAAATACCTCCCCTCAAGCTTAAAGGACCAGCCCGGCATTGGCTCAACAGCTTGCCAAGAGAGTCAATTGGGAGCTAGGAGGACCGAAGCCGCATTCCTCGATAACTTCCGGGGCACTTATGTGCGGCCACCGATGTCGATGACCTAAGCCACATAATTCAGTAGCTGACGAATCGGCGGACAATTACAGACACGGTTCTTAACCAAGAAAACCAAATCGCCGACCGTCCGGATGTGGAGGCCCTCGCGGCCTTCAAGCATAACATCTGCGACGAGTGTCTTGCCCGCACCTAGGACAGGAAAGCCAAATCCATGGCAGCCCTCACATCACTCATGACCCGCTTCTGCGGGTGAGGACAGCTGGCTAGCACGCAGCAACAACCTCAGCAAAAATTCCGCAGTCCGGACTTCAAGGACCGAAATGGCAGGCAGCGTCGTAATAAAAACAAACACCGCATTAACGGCGATAATATTGAGGATACGGCAATCAATGCCGGATTCGAGGCTCTAAACCCGTCTCGGAAAAAGCCATTCAAAAGAACTACTCCGGTCCGTCCAATTTGGACCGAATACTCGACCGCTTGCGGATACACGGCACCCCAAAAGCCAGCTAACCACACCAACAGGGACTGTTGGGTATTCAACGAGCAGGCAAGTTAATTGCCAAAACAATGACAAGGGGCTGCATAGCGATGACGAGGACGAGACCCAACCGCCGAACAATAGAGGACAAAGGTTTTCCCACAAGCGGACGGTGAACATGATATACGCAACGCACATACCCAAAAGGGAGCGGAAGCATGCACTCGTGGATGTCTACGCGATGGAGCCAGTTGCCCAAGTTCAATCCATGGTCCTCCCGCCCGATCACTTTTGACCGAAGGACCACCCCACCAAAGATCCGCCACGGCGGATTCGCAGACTGGTCTTAGACCCAATCGTCGATGGATTTCACCTAACCAGAGTCCCGATGGACGGCGGCAGCAGCCTGAACCTGCTTTACCAGATACAAAGGCGCAAAATGGGCATAGACCCTCAAGGATTAAACCTACCAAAACGACCTTTAATGGCGTCATACCAGGTGTAGAAGCCAATTGTACATGCTCAATTACACTGGAAGTGGTCTTCGGATCCTCGGATAACTTCCGAAGCGAGGAGTTGATCTTCGACATAGTCCCGTTCCGCAGCGGGTATCATGCCTTGCTCGGACGTACCGTGTTTGCAAAGTTCAACGCGATGCCGCACTACGCATACCTCAAGCTCAAGATGCCAGGCCCTCGAGGAGTCATCACGGTCAACGGAAACATCGAACGCTCTCTCCGCGCGGAGGAACATACAGCAGCTCTCGCGCGTAAGCGCAATCCAGCCTCTTAAGGCAATTCTCGAGTCCGGCCGTTAAGCGGCGGACACAACTAAGCGCCCGGAGTAACTTACAACAAGACCACCGCACGCCCGAGCACGTGTAGCAAGTGCGGCCCCAACCCCAGCTCTGCGAACGTCAGCAGGTCCTTCGCACACCATTACGCTCCAAGATACCATGGGCATGGGGAGAGGGGCACGACCACGATAAACCCAAATGGCGGCTCAACCACACCAGGGCTCTCAAGTGTGTCGTTCCTTTTCTTTTCTTTTTACCTTTTACTTTTTACCCACAGGACACCGCTTGTCGAGGCCTCATCCGGCAGCAGACCTGCCGAACTCATGATGCAACAGCCGGGAAGGATAAAGGCTACAACGAATATACTGGTGGTCTCCATTACGAGCATTTTATACACCAATCTGCAGCTACCCACGGAGGGGACATGTTTAATAGTCCCATACCTTGCTTATCGCACTATTTGTATCGTTCTGCATTCGTAGCAGCACTTATTGAATGAAACAATGCAACACCTTTTTGCTTATAATTGTATTTCTTTTTCATACATATGTTCATTCACGGCATGTTGCATCCGTACACTTTGGTACGGCTAATATACACTAGGGGCTTATGTTTCCCGCATTATTGTATGATGAGTCCGAACACTTTCACAAGTGCGGAACCCCGAACTTATAGCACTATATGCATCGGCTCCGAATCATGTCTTGGGTCAATAGTTGGGTTTGCCCGGCTCCCATGTTTTGGTACCTTACGTTCCGTTATATCGGCTAAGGTAGCACTGAGAGAACCACTGCGATTCCACCCCAGTTGAGCTGGGTTAACCCCTCGGTGGAGAAAGCTAAAACTGACCGTCATGATGAGGCGAGAGTCGGTCGCTGTTCGAGAGGTTTTTTGCGAGTCCTTAAAGACTTATGCCGCTTAGAGCGAGGAGCCGATACTGTCCGCCAAGGCGTGATAGCGCCCCAAATTGACCTTCCAAGACTAGGGGCTTCACCAAATTTAAAATTATAGAATTCTATGGCTAAGTGAGAGTGTTCAAGCATTATAAGTCCGGTTGCCTTGTTCGCTGTGTTGAGCGCCTCCTAGATGGACCCAAAATGGGACCAAGAGCGCTCAAGTTTATCCCGAACACCCCAAAGACTGTGGCATGGGGGTGAAGCCCACGACTTGCCATCTCTCGATTTGATAAACAGCCGCATGTAAGGTAATATTTTAAATTAACAAGCGTTGCTTAGCGATATGAACTAAGTTTTCAACGCATTGGGATAACAAAATGGGAGTCTACTCAAATATTACATCTTTGGAGCACTCACCCGCAATAGTGCGGGCGCCTTGAAAGACACTCTTATAATACATCTCGGGCGTGCGATGTTCCTTGCCCTCTGTGGCGGGTCTGCATCACGAGCTTACAGGCATCCATCTTGCCCAAAGGCACCTTTGCGCGGGCCAGGCCCGACGGGCACCCTCAATACAAGCGGAATGCTTGATGACTTCTACCCACGGGCACGCATCCATCACCGCCGCACCAGGGCGAAGTAGCTCCTGTGCATGGCCTCCTTAGGCCACAAACCGAACTATGAGGCCTTTCATGGCCTGTCGGCCGCCTTGTGGAGCTCGACCAGCTGCTTCACTGGTCGCTAAAAACACCGGATGTCCGGCTTCAAAGATATCTTGAGACCAGAAGACCTTCTCCGCCGAGCTCCCCTCCTCGGCCCGGTAGAATGCGGCAGCATCGGACACGCTGCGAGGAAGATCTGCGAACGCCCCTGGAGAGCTCCGAATTTGGGTAAGCAACAGGTAATTAACACTCACATGCTTACTTTGCATGAAAAATGCCTTACCGCTGCTATTTTCTTCACCGCCTCAACCTCCGGAGGGCCTTGTAGGCTTCGCCCTTAGCGGCTTTGGCACTCTCGAGAGCCGTTGCAAGCTCGAGACTCTCGAGTCTTGAGTCGCGCTCAAGTTCTCATGTTTTTCACGAGATCCTGGAGCTCTTGTTGTACCTCTGCCACCCGCCTCCTGCTTCTCTCGCTCGGTGCGCTCATGGCTTGCCTATCGCTCGGCCGCCACCATCGCCTCCTTCGAGGTTGCCACCTCGTTAGTGGCCCCTACAATACCAACGTTATCCTTGTCATTTTTCTTGCAACCAAATCCTTTTCTCAGAAGGTACAATTTTCATAAGGTATTACTCACCTTCTTTTTCCTCGAGCTGCTTCTTGGCATGGCCGAGCTCGTTCTCGGACCGCCGAGGTTTTGCTTCAAAGTATTGACCTCCATGATCGGTCGTCGGAGGTCAAGCAGACAACCTGCAATCCCATATTGACATATTTGTATGACTCCTGCGTTTATCTTTCTAAAGATCCTCATCCGGCTTTTCTTTCCGAACACCGAACCGAGCATCGAGGGCTACCGTCTATGCGGTACCATTTTACATATATTGAAATTCTTACCTCAAAGCCTGTTAGAAGGTGCTGCGAGCTTCGTCAGCCCGCTCTTGGCGAGCTGAACCTTCAATCGCCGCACTCATAACGGGCGGTGTTCCTCTTCGATGGAGGCGCCGTTGGCGCCTCCAGCAAATTATCCGGCACCTCCGATTGGGCGAAGGCAGCGGCGTCATGGTCTTGCCCTTCTTACGAAGGGTCGCCCACGGACTCAGAGCCACCGTGGCCTCGGGGCTGAGTCCGTGCAAAGTCCGGATGGTGTCCCGTGACACCTCCGAGGCCTTCTCCTCCTGTTGGGTCCTTCCGGGATCCCACCTCGGCGTCATCCGTGGCACGGGGGTGGAGGCAGTCGGAAGGAATCCATATCCGGCGACCAAGGACCCGCCGGCAAACGGGAAGATCATCCTTGGGCGGACTGCAGGGTTGTATGCGGCATTAGAAAGACATTATGTGGCGAAAAGAAAAACTTTGAAGTTATTCGGAGTCCGGATACTTACGATCTCGCCAGGGGATTGGCCCTTGGAGGCCAGTCCTCGTCGTTCTCACTTGGCGTTATGGAGCAGTCCGGGGAAGATTTTTCCTTCTTGGACCCTTTGGCCTCACTTGTTGGGGAGGCCTTCCTTTTTTCCCTCCCCGGCTGGGGAGAGGCTTTTCTTCTCCTCCTCGCCTTGGTGGGAGGAGTCGGCCTCGGATTCATCATCCGATAGCACCTAAAAACGGGAACACTTCCGAGTCCTCGTGGCGTCTTCTTGGCCTTCTTCTCCGGCACCACGTGCCGGTGCCAGAGCCCTGCTAGGCGGGCGTCCGCTGGAGTCCTCCGGCAATGGGGCGGACAGATAGTCCGTTCGGCGCGTCGCCACCATTCTGTCAAAGGTAAAGGGAGTTTAGATCCCACATAGAGCCAAACTATGGAAAACAAGTGGTGAAATCACTTACCTCGTCAGTTGAACGCTGCGAGCGGAATCCGCGATCTTCGGTAGCGGATGCGGGAGCTTCGGCGCCCTTGAAACAGCACCTTCCGAGACATCTTCGTGCGTAGTGTCAAAGAGCCCGCCAGGTCCAGTGCTGCGCGGATCAAACTCCCACATGTTGAAGCCCGTCGGCCGGCACGGGAGAATCCGCGGATGAGCATGACTGGACTACGCTGACAAGCTTGAGCTTCTTGTCCACCAGCTTCGGATACAGGCTTGGAGTCCGGTCAGCTCCTCCGAATCCCCCCAAATCCGGCCACTCTCTTTCCAGGAGGTGAGCCGTGTAGGGATGCCAGATCTAAACTCGGGGGCCGCTGCCCAATCAAGGTCACGCGGCTCGGTAATGTAGAACCACCCCGATTGCCACCCCTTGATGGTTTCCACGAAAGTGCCCTCCAGCCACGTAACGTGGGACATCCTATCCACCATGGCGCCTCCGCACTCCGCTTGGCTGCCCTTCACAACCTTCGGCTTGACACTGAAGGTCTTGAGCCACAATCCGGTGGGGCTGGATGCGAGGAAGGTTTCGCATTACCCACGATAAACGCCGAGATATTGAGGATGAAACTCAGGGCCAGATCATGGAAATCTAGGCCGTAGTAGAACATGAGCCCCCGGACAAAGGGATGAAGCGGGAAGCCCAGTCCACGGAGGAAATGGGGAAGAAATACTACCCTCTCATGGGGCCTGGGGTTGGGGACGAGCTCTCCCTCGTCGTGGGAGCTGATGCTGCGATGTTGCTGGACAAATATCCGGCGTCGCGCAGCTTCGATCTGCCCCTCCGTGTGGAGGAGGCCATCCACTTGCCTCCCGCTCCGCATATAGTTGGAGAAGGTTGAGGTGAGAAGTGCGGACTTGGGCGCTAGAGCTCGAGTTCATGGAGATGGATAAGCCAAGGAGGAAGAAGGCGCAGGTAAAAGGGTTGGATCTTTATCCCTTATATGGGCGGACAAAACATGTGTCCCCGCCGCCCGGTAAAACTCGCTTATCCCCAAGCGCCACAATGAATGGCGCGGTTGGGTTACCCACGTCCGTATTGATGGGAATCCCGGAATAAGGGAATACGATCTCGCTCGACAAGACGTGCCAAGGAAACCGCCTCGCTAAACGCACGGAGGTGGAACAATAAAACGAGTAAAGGCTTGGTAATGGCATGACGTCACGCCACTAAATACGCCAGTGATTGAACTTGTGTAATATTATTCTCTCTACGGTGGTACGTGGAATTTATCTTTGCGAGCGGACACTATCCTGGTGTTCACAATCTTCTATAAATTATTCGGAGGAAGAACCCGCCTTGCAATGCCGAAGACAATATGCGCGCCGGACTCGTCGTCATTGAAGCCTGGTTCAAAAGTGCTCTGAGGGAGTTCGGACTAGGGGTGTCCGGATAGCGAACTATCATCATCGGCCGGACTCCAAGACTATGAAGATACAAGATTGAAGACTTCGTCCCGTGTCCGGATGGGACTTTCCTTGGCGTGGAAGGCAAGCTTGGCGATACGGATATGTAGATCTCCTACCATTGTAACCGACTCTGTGTAACCCTAGCCCTCTCCGGTGTCTATTAAACCGGATGGCTTTAGTCCATAGGACGAACAACAATCATACCATAGGCTAGCTTCTAGGGTTTAGCCTCTTTGATCTCGTGGTAGATCTACTCTTGTAACACACATCATCAATATTAATCAAGCAGGACTTAGGGTTTTACCTCCATCAAGAGGGCCCGAACCTGGGTAAAACATTGTGTCCCTTGTCTCCTGTTACCATCCGCCTAGACGCACAGTTCGGGACCCCCTACCCGAGATCCGCCGGTTTTGACACCGACACTAAGAATTGAGTCAAAGCAACTCTAATGATGTGAACACATAAATGCTTTATGTAAAAGTGGTAACCCCACTCGAGCTTAAACGATGAGTATGACCTATGATCAAATGTTCTCATTTGACTCCTAAGTCAATATACTCATATATAGATGACCTAGTCATCGCCAATTGTTTGATAGATGATAGAATTGGTTGTGCATGCTTTTCACATATTTCTTTTGTCATTTTATTGTGTGAGCATGTTTGTTGCATATTTACTCATTCGAGGACATCCACTTGTAGTTTTGATTGCTTGGCTTTTCTTTCTTTGGCCAAGTGGATGGACAAGAATGCCTAAGAACCTTCTCTAGCTATCTATGCTTTTCTCGTCTCAAACTCTATTCATGCTACATCACAAAATTTGATCAAGTCAGATTCGAACCACTCTATTGGAGGAGCACTCGGAGTCCCCGATTCGTCATAGACTTAAACTTCCAAAACTTCTTTGTGATTTTCGGTCTGACCGATTCCTCCATTTCGGTCAAACCGAGATTACCAAGTCGATCTAGGTTTTCATTTCGGTGCAACCGATTTCTACTTTTTGGTCACACTGATTTGCTATAACTGTTCACAGTTTTGCATCTCGGTGCCACCGAGTTGTACCACTCGGTCACACCGACAGGGTCGGGCTATATATATCGCACGGGCAAAATTTGGAAAACTTTCTCCGAATCCTCTCGCCCGCGCATAGCTCGCTCTGCCAACGTGGTCTACAGATCATCGACTTAAATGCCATGCCGCCTCCGATCGCTGGTCTCCGCCGCCAACAGCGAATTCCCTCCGCCGTTCTTGCCAGTGGCGAGTTCCCGCCGAACTAGGGTATGGACTCGATCACAGTGCTTTCCTCGTCCGATTCTTAGCACATTGTGAACATTATGCATCTTGCCACGATTGAATCACTCCTATTCAGTCAAATCAATCCATAGAATAGTTGCGATTCAAAAATTTAGGGTTAGGTTTCCGCCGAAACCATCTCGGACCCACCGAGTTGAAAAACTCGGTCCCACTGATTTGGCTGATGCCATTGCACTTGTAAGTCTCGGTCTGACCGAGAATTACAAATCGGTGTGACCGATTTCCGAACTCTGTGAAACCCTAGCAATCTCGGTGCCACCTAACTGTGACTCGGTCTGACCGAGTTCACTAGTTTAGGTTCCAAAACTGCTTCGGTATCACCGAGTTTGAAAATCGGTATATCCGAAATGATTTCAGTGGGAAACTAAAACTAAGTTTTTTGAATCATTCTTTTGCAAAAATCTCTGCATTTTGTGATGCTCATCCACTCTACCTCATCTATAACTATTCACAGGGTCAGCAGTCAGTTGAACAACATGTCAGACCAGAGTGATAGCCAGAACAAATCTGAAGAGCAGATCCAATTGAGTGAGGGCACTAGTCCCTCAAGCAACTCAGATGAGGGGAGCAGAAGCACTCCGGGCAATTTTCCCAAGGCTGCCACAAGGTCAAGAAAGAAGAAGACCTCAGAGTCTGAGGATGAGGATTACGTGGCACTTGAGGATGAGGCAAGCTCCAAGAAGAAAGTGCTCAAGAGGGAGCAAGAAGAAAGTGCTCAAGAGGGAGGTCAGTTCATCTGCAGTGAAGCCTGGTTTGAAAATCAAAAGGCCAGCAGGATTGTCTACTCAAGCTCCTTTGGAATCTCAACCCAAAGAGCCTGTTGCTGCAGAGGGAAAGAAAAGGAAAGAAAGGGTCAAGAAGACCATGGCAAGAGTGATAGGGAAGCCTTCCATGATGGAAGAGGAAGAAGAAGAAGAGGCTGCAGAGCCTGCACCCAAGGCACAAAATCTGATGGGTGATGCAATCAAGTCAGGGGCTGCAACATCCAAGCCCAAAGCTGCCTCCAAGCCCAAGAATGCACCCAAGAGGAATACCAGGAGCTTTCCAGCAGACGAAAAGAACAAGGCCCCATTGCCTGAGGTTGAAGCTGAACAAGAAGAAGAAGGGAAGGTCCTAAGGAAGCTCAAACCCAAGATCCCAGACCACAACGATGCTCATCATGTGGCTGAAAAAATGAAGATCAGGAGAGATAATGGGTTGAGGCTATGGAGAGAGACATATCCATATGCCACGAGGAGAAGGACTGTTGTGGATTACAGGTTCCACACCAAGGAGCAGCAGGACTTTTATGAGACTGTCTTGCTGGATAAGAAGCCCATAGTTTGCGATATGAGATGGGTCAACTGGACCTACATGAAGGAGAACACATAACACTACCCTGGAGTTTATGACAGCTTCAGTGCTTGTGGAGTTGCTGATTTTGTTGGGCAGAAGCTCACCAACTGGAACGACGAACTCATCATGCAATTCTAATCCACCGCACACTTCTATCCAGATGGCAGGATAGTGTGGATGTCAGAAGGAACCAGATATCAGTCTACCATAGAGGAATGGGCAAGTTTGATCAATGCCCCAAAGGAAAGTGAGGATGACCTGGACATTTATGGTAAGAAGAAAAAAATGATCATAGCACAATGTCACACATGTACAAGGAGATCCCTGATGATGCACTTGAGAACTTCAAGTTTGGATCAATCCATTTTCTGCTGTCAGGGCTGCCTATGATCAAGTGGATCTTAAGGCATACTCTATTGCCCAAATCAGGTGACCATAACATGATTAGAGGACATGCAATCAATTTGCTTCATGTCTTTGATGTGCCTTAGAAATTCAAGGTCATGAGCCTCATAGTCGAGACAATCAAGAGGAAAACAGCAGATCAGAAGAGAAGCTGTGGATATGCCCCACAGATTCAGGAGTTGATAAACTCGAAGATGGGCACACGAAAGTATCTCTTGGATAAGGAACACATGGTTCTCTATCCTGATTTTGTGGACAATCGAGTTGTCATGACCGAGAATGAACCATCATCAGTGCAAGCTCAGGAGAGAAAGGAGAAGGTAAAGGAAAGATAAAGCTGCAAAGATGCCAACTCAAGCAGAGGCATCTGACTACTTTCTGAAGAACAAGCAGGAGCACCTTGGTTACTTAATAGCATCATATCTACGGATTGAGAAGGGGTTGGCCACCCTAACTCAAAACCAGGAGAGCCTAGAGAGAATCATGGAACAAAAATTCTATGATCTTGATGTCAAAGTGACTGAGATTCAGTCAGCTGTGGAGCAATTACAAGATGATATGCAAGAGAGGAAGGGCAAGACGACAACTGATGCATTTGCCAGAGTGCCTAGAGCTCAGAGGTCAGCTGCAGTACCAACTCCAGACACCAGAGCCACTACTTCAGCTCTAGCTCCAACTTCTTCAGCTCCTACCACGTCTACTGATGCGTTCGTCCTTGGAGTCCTGTCTACACCACCACCAGAAGACCAAGCCTGAGAGACGACATAGTACTATGCATTTTCTAGGAACTTTTTGGTAACTTGTTGCCAAAGGGGGAGAAAAATGTATATATCATAGGCTTCGAGAGAGAGAGATTTGCTTTTGTTCTCTCTTGTCTTCTTGGTTGAAACTTTTTTTTGCGTTTGATTGCTTGAGATACTATGCATTACCTGTGAGACATTGATCATCATGTGTTTGATCATAAGCTACACTTATGCCTTTTTATGATATTATCTTATTTATCCTTATATGATCATTCACTGTGCTTGGTGATGAGTGCATGTATTCAATCGTTATTATTTTGAGTGCTCCACCAAGATGTATGTGACATGAAAGAGTAACCCATGAGCCTAATTTCTTGCGCATTTGCAGTCCAAAGCAAATCTTAAGATATGCACAAATTTAGGGGGAGCTCTTGCTTATCACATACTTCTCAAAGCGACGATGTTTTTCAATCTTATTATCATTTATCGAAGCTTTGATCTATATGTTGTCATCAATTACCAAAAAGGGGGAGATTAAAAGTGCAACTATCCCTAGGTGGTTTTGGAAATTCATAACAACATATAGCTCATTGTGCTAATGCTATTCCAAGACAAATATTTCAGGAAAGCTCAATGAATGGCATGGCATGGATGATGAAAGTGGATCCCTCAAAATATTAAGGACAAAGGATTGGCTCAAGCTCAAAAGTTCAAGACTCTTCATTTTACATTTTAGTGATCCAAGATCACATTGAGTCTATAGGAAAAGCCAATACTATCAAGAAGGGATGAGGTGTTGCTTAATGAACCTTTTTTCTCCATGTGCTTAGTGATATGCTCCAAAACCCTCCACTACTTTCTCACATCCACATATGATCTAAACCCAAAGTCAAACTCGGCCCTACAGATTCTTTCTATCCGGCTCCACCGAGTTCAGATGTCATAGCCACTGCCACAAACCCTAGGCAAATCGGTTTCACCGATAGGGATCTCGGTCTCACCGAGACGGGATTGTAATCTCTCTGTTTCCCCTTCGTAACTTTTCGGTCTCACCGAAAGAGCGAATCGGTCCCACCGAGATTACAATGTAAACTCTTTGTTTCCCTTTTGTAACTTATCGGTCTCACCGAAAGAGAAAATCGGTCCCATCGAGTTTACCTGACCAACTCTCTGGCTAGCTAATTACCAAATTCGGTCTCACCGAGTTTGTGTAATCGGTCTCACCGAGATTACGTTATGCCCTAACCCTAACCAAATCGGTCCTACCGAAATGCATGTCAGTCCCATCGAAAACCCTAACGGTCACTAGGTTTACTAAATCGGTCTGACCGAGTTTGATGATTCGGTCCCACCGAGTTTGGTAAATTGTGTGTAACGGTTAGATTTTGTGTGGAGGCTATATATACCCCTCCACCTCCTCTTCATTCGTGGAGAGAGCCGTTAGAACAAACCTACACTTCCAACTTACCAGTTCTGAGAGAGAACCACCTACTCATGTGTTGAGGCCAAGATATTCCATTCCAACCACATGAATATTGATCTCTAGCCTTCCCCAAGTTGCTTTCCACTCAAATTTTCTTTCCACCAAATCCAATCTTGTGAGAGAGAGTTGAGTGTTGGGGAGACTATCATTTGAAGCAAAAGAGCAAGGAGTTCATCATCAACACACCATTTTTTACTTCTTGGAGAGTGGTGTCTCCTAGATTGGCTAGGTGTCACTTGGGATCCTTCGACAAGATTGTGGAGTTGAACCAAGGAGTTTGTAAGGGCAAGGAGATCGCCTACTTCGTGAAGATCTACCGCTAGTGAGGCAAGTCCTTCATGGGCGACGGCCATGGTGGGATAGACAAGGTTCCTATCTTCGTGGACCCTTCGTGGATGGAGCCCTCCGTGGACTCGCGCAACTGTTACCCTACGTGGGTTGAAGTATCCATCAACGTGGAAGTACGATAGCACCACCTATCGGAACCACGACAAAAACATCCGTGTCTCCAATTGCGTTTGAATCCTCCAAACCCTTCCCTTTATATTCTTGCAAGTTGCATGCTTATTTTCCGCTACCTATATACTCTTTGCATGCTTGCTTGAATTGTGTGAAGATTGCTTGACTTGTGCTAAAATAGCTAAAATCTGCCAAAGTCTAAAATTGGGAAAAGGTTAAGTTTTTATTGGTCAAGTAGTCTAATCACCCCCCCTCTAGACATACTTGAAGGTCCTACAGATTAGCATTAATATGCTCTTTGAACCAATGCAGGAAAGTGGAGTTGTGCTCTCTAGTAACTTCCGCGTTAGTCTCCATACCCCGGTCACGATACTTCTTTGCGATAATTTCTTTGTGAAGTGCCACGAAAGGATCTACCTCGTCTAGGTGTTGTAGCACTACCAAGTTTGCTCTGTCAAAGTCGCTGCATCAATTTGAGTATGCCACATGCAGTTCCCTGCGACCGTTGCAGTGACCATCTCCTTGAGCCTCCCATCATGCTTGTTAACGGGCAAACCAACACTAACACCAGGAGGCTGGTCTGCGCCATATAGAAAATTCTCATAGAAAGAGATGCACTCTTGTGTCAAATTGCCACAGGCGATGCTTCCATCCGGATGGGACATATTACTTAACGAATCCTTTGATGATCCCATTCATCCTCTCAAATGGCATCATGTTGTGCAGGAATGACGGCCCCAGTGTCTATTATGTCATCCACAATATGGACACACAGATGCACCATCACGTCAAAGAACGCGGCCGAAGTACATCTCAAGATCATTCAAGATCACAATGATCTCTTCCTGTAGCCTTCGAGCTGCTTCACACTGATCGACTTTCGAGAGATGACGTCGAAAAAGTTGCAGAGACCAATAAGCGTGTCACGGACGTGCTTGTCCATTATCCCTCTAAGGGCAACAGGTAGTATCTGCGTCATCATCACATGACAGTCATGAGACTTCATCCCGCTAAACCTTTTCTTGTCCGTGTCTAGCTATCTGCTTATCTTGCCACAGTAAACAGAACTAACTTTGACTCCGGTAAGGCACTTAAAGAATTGATTGATCTCATCCTGACTTAAGGTGAAGCAAGAAGGGGGGCAATAATCCTCTTTCTTTATTTTCTTTCCCTTCTTCTCCCGTGCCTTTGTCTCCGTCTCTGTCTCTCGCTCGACATTTTACGGGCGGCATGTGCAGATCTTCCCTGATTTTCAAATCTTGCAAGTCTTTTCTTGCCTTCGGCCCATCCTTGGTCTTATCCGGCATGTTCATCAGTGTTGCGAGCAAGCTCTCAAGTACATTCTTACAGATATGCATTTGATCAAGGCAATGAGGTGTATCGAGTTTGTGCCAGTACTCCAAGTCCTAGAACACAGACCTTGTCTTCCATACCTTCAGCAGCGGCTCCGGCGCCTTTCTCATCGTCTTTCCCGGCGCGGGGCACTCCTTCCAGTTTTTCAACAGCTCATCGATTTTGGCACCGCTCCACTTACGTGGAGGTCCTCTATGCTCAGCGTGACCATTGAATAGATCTCCACGGTTTCTCCACGGGTTGTCCTGTTCAAGCCATCTTCGATGCCCCATGTACACGATTTCCCCAGACCCGCCATCTTTCCTTGACGTTAGCTGCTGACACATCGTATCATCCATGCACCGCGTGCATCCGCAATATCCATGGCACACCTGGCCTGCCACATATCCGTAACCGAGATAGTCGTGCACTGTCGTGATCAGCGGGGCTCTCATGTTGAAATACTCGCCTTTGATGGCGTCTCATGTCTTGGCCGGTGTTTTCCATAACGTGTCTAACTCCTCACGAAGTAGCCCCAGATATAAATTAATATTATTTCCTGGTTGTTTCGGCCCTTGAATAGGCATGCTCATGTGAATGTACTTCGATTACATGCACAACCAGGGGGAGGTTGTACATGCATACAAACACGGGCCATGTGCTATGGTTGGTGTTCTGGTTACCAAACGTATTCATGCCATCGGTACACGCGCCGTGCACGATGTTCCTTGCATCACATTCAAAATACCGATAGAAGTTGTTCAACGCTCTCCACTGGCTTCCATCCTTCACGTGTCTCAGCTTCGGATCATCTCCATCGTCGGGCTTCTTCCTCTCCGCGTGCCAGCGCATTAGCTTTGCTTCCTTGGGATCTACAAAATACCTCCGGAGACGGGGACATTTCTTCCCGGCCTTCTTGTATCGAGAAGCATTGCACACCGGACAGCTTGTTTTTTCCGCTTGCTCCTTCCGATAAATTATGCAATCGTTGATGCATGCATGGTATCTAACGTGTGGCAGATCAAGAGGGCACACGATCTTCTTGGCCTCATCAACACTAGTAGGACATAGATTACCCGAGGGAAGAACATCCTTTAGGTACTTGAGATGCTCATCGAGGCTAGTGTCGGTCCATTTGTTTTAGCCTTCGTCTTCGTGAGTTGGAGCATGAAACTCAAGCGGGTCACCTCGGGATTGCAACCATCATACAATGGAGTGTTCGAGTCTACCACCAGTTGCTCCAGCTTAGCCTCCTCTCTAGAAGAAGCTCTCTCAAGATCTTGGTATCCTTAAGCAATGCTTGAACATGAGGGTCCCGCATGATTGAACTTAATACCGACGAACTCTGCTGCGTGGAGTCCATGTCGTTCTCTCCGCCGCCATGTCCGGCCCCTTCTCCTCCGCCATGTCCGGCCTCTTCCCCGCCGCCATTATCGATCATCTCTTCGTCTTGCCCCGTGTCATCATTGCCTACCCCGTCGGCATCCTCAACATCGTCATCCTCATCTTCAGTTATCCACCGAGTATAGCCATCTATGAAACCAGTCATGAGCAGGTGCGCTTCAACAGGACCATCGTCATAGGGGTCGAGCCAAACTGTCGGATTTCGGGTTCCGGCAGACCCTTGAGGTTCGAACTCTGGGGTGCGCGCGAAGATCCAACCCTCCACCGTCTCGTACCTCGCCGAATCGCAGGGACCTAAGCTACTAAGAAGAACAACACAAGAGACACGAGATTTATACTAGTTTGGGCCACCGTTGTGGTGTAATACCCTACTCTAGTTTGTGGAGTGGTGGATTGCCTCTTGGGCTGATGAGGAACAGTACAGGGAAGAACAGCCTCGCGAGGGTCTGTTCTTGGTGTGTGTGATGAACTGCTAGGTGGTGTTCCGACGCTCTAGCTTGAGGATCGGGTCTCTATCTCTCTCTCTCTGGACTCCAAATGCCAGATCCCTCTACTATGGTGGCTAGCTCTACTTATATAGACGAAGGCCCTGGGCCTCTTCCAAAATATCGAGTGGGAAGGGCGCCAACAATTGGCCATTTTGAAGGGGAACAGCGGGTACACTTATCCTGACTAAAGTTGGTCCTCGCCTGCCAAAGGCTCTGGTGATGACGCCTGCTTGGGCTCCACGATGACTCCCTTCCAGCCGTTGGGGCTGGTCTTGGTCTTGTTGCACCGAAACGGATGCCTTTGGTTGATGCTCTCGCCCGCTCTTGCTCGCTTTGCACCAAAGAGGAAAGGAGGACGCTGCGCGGGCTGGCGCCCGGCTGGCGCCCTTGGTCGTCATGGCTTGCGTCATGGGCACCTCGCGAGGTATCCTGCCTTTAACTCAACGCCTCCTCATGAGCCAGCCTGACGAGGCCGTGCCTGAGGAAGCTCCTTGCCGTCCGCCCCGCGAGGCTTGGCCCCTCGCGAGGGTCTTGAGCTTGTGTTGATGAAGAAGGGCTGTCCTGGGCCTCCTCTGAGACACGCCGCAGGCCACAGGCAGGCAAGTCTGGGGACCCCCGTTCCCAGAACACCGACAGTAGCCCCCGGGCCCATAGCGCGCCCGAACTTGGCCGAGCAGAGAGGCGAAAGGGCAAGTGTGAAGCATCGTGGGCCCTAACAGCCTGCGGCCTTGGGCGCTGCGTGGCAGTTGATTGGACGTGTGCGCACTGCTCCCCCACGATGCCTTGGTAACCTCCCGGATTCGACAAGTCCCTGCGTGTGGAGTTGGTCATGATTACCGGTGATCATGGGGGCCGACGGTTGGCCTTCGCCAGCAATAAGTACGGAACGACGCGCGCCATTCTAGTCTATCCTTTCTTGTTTCTCCTTCTTCTCCATGGCTCCACCAAGGAAGTTCTCGGCCACAGAGAAGGGGAAGGGCCATCAGGTCGAGTCTTCCTCTCCTCCGCTTAAGCATGGTCGAGGTCGCCCTCGCAAGCACCCCGTGGCCTCCACGGCGTTCCCCCGCGGTCGTGGGGGAGGCTCTCAGCGTGGCGACGAGCGGCTTGCCATGGTCGGAGGGCATGCCCCGGCCACGCGTCCCCCGAGGCCGCGACTCCATGCTACTGAAGCGCTGCCGGAGTTCATGGTGAGGGCGGAGGAGCCGTCCGGCGTCCGGCTTCAGCTCCCGTGCTTCCTCCTGGGTGAGCTCCCAGATGGCGCCCTGAGTGGCCTCTGGCTCCAGGCAGATGGCTGCTGCAGCCGGGCTTCGTGGGCTTCTCTGGAGGTCTCTGCTGCAGGGGACCTGTTCTCGCCCGGTGGCAGGCGTTCGTCATGCTGCGATCTCCCCTGCCGGTGCTCCCTGCACTTCAAGTATGATGGCGACGCCACCCTCTACGTGAGGGTGTTCGGGGAAGACGGCCGCCGCATGGGGTGCTGCCCTGAAGACGACGACCGCGGCCGAGGACTCAGCCCTAGCGCGGGCGGAGAGGGCAGCGCACGGGCGGCTGGCGATGCCCGCGACTCCTCACGCTTCACGAGCTCTTCTTCGGGTGGTGATTCTTCAAGCAGCGGCCGCGGCCAGCCCCCACGCCGCCGCGCCTGCTTGGGGGGTGGCAGCGGGTCCGCTCGCCGCCACGCCCCGGTGAAGCGCGAGATGGAGTCCGACTGAGCTCTGGAGGCGGCTCGGGCCTTCCAAGAGAGCCGGCACGGGGCGTGCTTCTCCTGCTTATGTCCTTTTCCTTCCTTTTCTCCTGCGTAAAAAGGGAACAATGTGTGGCCCCGTGGGGGCGCGTTTAGGGCAACGCCGTTAATTATTGTACTGCTTTTGTTATCCTGATACTGTTCCCTTCTGCCGTGCGCCCATTCGCAAGTGAACCCCAGCCGTGGCCGCGGGGGCGACCGACCCAGGCCCCGTGTTCGCGTTGTGCTGCTCGTGAGGCATGGTCAGGAGGGGTGCTCCAGCTGCGGACCAGGGCCATGAAAACTTGAGCGATAGGGGCAGGAACGCTCGCGGGGGCTCCCGAGGCTTCCGCCTCATGAGTCCCCACGCAAGAGAAATCGAGGCAGGAGAGTGAAAAAGATCGAAGAACCACGGACCAAAAAGGGCGATAGTTTCGATAAAAACTCCAAATGGGAATAACTAGTCAACTGCAGAAAGCAAATGAAAAAGCCGCGTCCGGCACCTAGTCTAGTCTTCGACGTCTTCTCACCAGCGCGGAGCTAAGTGCTGCCACTGGGCATGGGAGGGAGCCCCAGGGCCTGAGGCCGGCACTCCTGAGACTCCGGGGCGTGTACAGCCCCAACTCATTATTACGTGAGAGTGTCACGGGCGGCGAGCTTCACAGGCGTTCGCCTTCTTCACAGGCTCCGGGCCTTTCTTCTGGGAAGCAAGCTTCACGGGCGTTTGCCCTCTTCACAGGCTCCGGGCCTTTTCCAAAAGGATGAACTTCACAGGCATTCGCCTTCTTCACAGGCTCTGGGCCTTTTCCAAAAAGATGAACTTCACAGGCATTCGCCTTCTTCACAGGCTCTGGGCCTTTTCCAAAAAGATGAACTTCACAGGCATTCGCCTTCTTCACAGGCTTTGGGCCTTTTCCAAAAAGATGAACTTCACAGGCATTCGCCTTCTTCACAGGCTCTGGGTCTTTTCCAAAAAGATGAACTTCACAGGCATTCGCCTTCTTCACAGGCTCTGGGCCTTTTCCAAAAAGATTAACTTCACAGGCATTCTCCTTCTTCACAGGCTCTGGGCCTTTTAGGGATAAAACCTCCGGGGTGCTGGATGTTCCACGCGTCCTGTATAGGTACTCCCTCTTGAGTCTCCAAGCGCACGGAGCCAGGCCTGGAAACATGAACAACCTTGAATGGGCCCGCCCACATGGGAGAGAGCTTGTGCAGTCCCTCCCTGGAGAGGACCCGTCGGAGCACGAGGTCCCCTACCTCGAGAGTTTTGGGGCGGATGTTGCGGCAGTGGTATCGCCGGAGTGCCTGCTGGTACCTCGCCGCTCGCAGCGCAGTGTCAGGACCCCGATTCCAAGTCACATCGACCTAGCTGGTAACACCTCATATCACTTTGCGGCCTCACGCACGGTATTCCCACGGGTGTCGCCTTACCATGGCCGGGACCGTTTAGCCTTTTGGCTCACGTATATGATAGTGTCGCTAGCATCCACATGACAAAGAACCGGGCCGACATGGCTAGTCGTGAACCCAAAGCGGCACTAACCTATGGGGACAGCATACATGAAACACTTGAGCATGTCGGTCATCAACGTATGAACTCGGGCTGTAGCACTGGCTAACAGGACTCCGGTATCCCGGCTGTAGCAGGCTAGGCAGGACTCAAATATCACCGCGTGACATTTCCCGAAGGATGGACATAGGAACGAAATGAATCACATGCCGCCATCAAGTGTCCAAGCAGTAGTCTTTGGGCTAGCAGGACTCCGTGAACCGGGCAGAAGCGGACTACTATCGCTCGAAGCACGAGACTACATTTCCCCATAAGAGAGGCTGCCAAGGATAAACAACTAGATTGTCGGATCCCACTCATACCAAGCATTTCAATCATACACGCAATATGCCCGATATGAGTAAATACAACAAGGCATCACAACAAAACTCTACAACTCAAGTACTTTATTTAAGAGGCTCAGGAGCCATACATAACATAGTCATACAGGTAGGGTCACATGACCCAACACTCAAGTCATACAATCATACAAGCACATGCGGAAGCAAACTATGTCCGAGTACGACTCTAGAAAGAAAGAAAGCTTGTTGGAGCCTTTCTATCTACAATGGCCCTTCACAAGTCTTAGATCGCCACCTGGGTGGCTAGCTTACTCGTCGAAGTCAACATCTACATAGAATCCGTCGGAGGGGGTAGTATAGTCCTCTGAAAAATATTGATTAAGCAAACATGAGTACAAAAGTACTCAGCAAGTCTTACCACGTAATCCTATCATACATGCACATTCTCAAGGAAGGAAGTGGAGTTATTTGCAGCAAGCCAGCTTTGACTCTTGGCTAAGCTATCCTACGTAACACCACTTTGTAAAGCATTTTTTCATACACGAGTCCACTAATCACCATCACAATACTCCACCGTGGATCCTCTCTCGTCATCCCCGAGAGGGCCATCCACGATACTCACACTTATCTTGAGGCTTTTAGTAGTATCCATTTACTTGTCTATGAACTGATATAGGTAACCCGAAGTCCTTCTCCGTGGACACGGCTATTCAATAGATCATATTTAACCTGCAGGGTATACTTCTTCACACACGCTCTCACCACTTATCGTCGTTTACACGACATGTACTCGGCAACCTTCAAGCGGAAGCCCAACGTGGGTGTCGGCCACAGCCTACCTAAACACTCAAGTCCCTAGTCCAGGTTATCGCCTATTCGGTTCCATCCGCAGGAGTCCGCCGAGGTTTCCCATACAGCCCCGAACGATGTGTGCAGGGTTCCCGAGATACCAAACAGGCACTTTCGGTACACGACCCCGGGTGCCTACCGCAACACAACCCACCCCTAAGGTCAGCGTTGCGTGCGGCCCCCAGCATGCTACAAACACCAGAAACTACTTGCAACTCCCGGACTATGAACAGGGGTGGTTAAGAAGCCGAGAGGGTCCATTGGTTTCGGGCCCAATGCGTGGTAGTAGCTAGTTCATGGATCACAAACACAGATCTCAGTTCTTAAGTTCGGCTTCAATGAAACAACCCACCATGTACTCCTACATGGCCTCTCATCGATACCTTTACCAAATCGTGTTCAACACTTTCACTCTCGAACCAACACAACCTTTCACTCCAGTTCATCATCCCGATGAGCCGACTGACACAACTCTAAGCATAGCAAGCATAGCATGGTAGGAATCACAAACATGGCTCAATCAACTCCTACACATACTAGTGGGTTTCATCTAGTTCTTGTGGCAATGACAGTCATGCAAAGGAAGTGGGTTCAACTACCGCAGCACACAACAGTTGAATCGCGTTGTCTTAATGCAGTAACGAGAGCGAAGCGAGAACATGGGTTTGTATCGAATGATCAATGAATTGCTTGCTGATGGAACTGGGGTGGAGGTCTGCCCTTCGATGGGTAGTCGAGGTTATCTTGAGGCGAGAACCTATCATGAAAACACACCAAATAAACATACAAACAATATGCAACAATATGATGCATGCTATGACATGGCAATATGGATGTGTGTTGGCCTAATGCAAGTTGAAGGAATAGGGGATGAACTCATTTGAATCAAAGATTCAAATGATAGCTCATTTGAGTTAGTCCTAATGGTGCAATATCTTATTCTGGTTATTCAGCATAGTTAACTTGTTTTAACATGCATGAAACCTGTACCAATGGATAGAGTGTATTTTTCTGATAATTTTTCATATATAAATCTTTGCATTTGGAGTTATAGAATAAAAGTTATAAGCATTTGAAATTTGAATTATATTCTGAATTTATTATATAAAATAAATCCAGAATTTGAATTAATGCGTCAAGATGAGGTCAACATGACGTCGAGGGTCAACGGGTCGTCCAGATCAAACTGACCAGTGGGACCCGCATGTCGAGGTTAGTTTAACTAATTTAATTAATTAGAACTAATCCTAATTAGTTTAACCGGAGGGGTCCACATGTCATTGACTCGAGAGAGTCAACAGGCCCACGGACAGGTCAACTCACGGCGTCTAGCCGCCGGCGAGGCCAGCCGGCGAGCAAGTGCTTTTGCACCTTCCGGCACCAAATGGAGCGCGGGAGCATCTACGTGAAGCTGAGGATGAGCCGCGGTGTTTGGTGGGGTCGATTGGGTTAGGGGTGGCGGAGTGGGCGCCGGCGACGAAGTCGAGGCGGCGGCGGCTCTCGCCATCGACGGGTTTGGGGTTAGAGGGCTTGGCAAGGCGCGGGAAGTGCACAGTTAGGCCCGTTGGGGCGTGGTGAGTGTGATGGACGTGGTGGCATGGCCGTTAGGTGGCCGGAGCCTCGTCGGCGACGAGCTCCGCGGCGGTGGGTTCGGTGATCGTCGTGCGCTCATGGTGGTGCAAGAAGAAGAGAGCGGAGAGGACGGGGGAGTAGCCAGGCTCACGGTGAACCTGTGGAGAGCCTCGTCGGGGTCGGGGGCGGTCTGATGCGGCGGCGACGGCGATGGGGATCTCCGGCGGCTTCAAGCTCGGTCGAGGTGCGTGTAGTGGCCTCGGGGTGCTTAGAGCGAGTGGAACTAGGCTAGCTAGAGGTAATGGGGTGCGGCGGAGCTGCTGGACACGGTGGGGAGGGGCATGGACGGCGGGGAGCACGGTGTCGACGGTGGCGCGTCGGCGATGGCGTCGGCCAGGTTGGGGGAGAGCGAGAGAGAGGAGGCAGGGGGAAATGGGGTGTCCAGGGGGTCGGGCGACGACGCGAGGGTCGTCCAGGGCGGCGAGGCGGCGAAGGGATGAGGCAGGGCGGCGGCCAGCTGCGTGGCGCGCCCTGCGCCGCCGGCCGGGCACCAGTTGCTCGCTCAAGCCGAGCCAAGCAGCTCACCGGCCGGCTGCTGGGCTGGGCAGCAGGTGGGCGATCATGAGCGACAGTAAGCTTTCCTTTTTTAGTCTTTTCTATTTTCTCAGAACTTTGTTAGGGTTTTAAAAATACCAAAACTATTTTAAAATTACCAAAATGCTCCTGGTCACTTGTTGGAATATTCCCAACATGAAACATTTTGGTTTGACAATTTTGAACACTTAAAATATTTTTCATAATTTGAAATGCTCATTTCAAAAACTTGTGAATTAATTCTAGAACCCTTAGATGACCTAGAAAATGTTCCACCTTCTTTGACATGGTTGCTGAACCCAAACAAAGAGGATGAGCATTTTGAAGGGCATTTCGATTCATTGAAATAAATTTTAGTAAACCCTAGTTCTTTTAAGGGGGTGTTCTGGGTTTCTGCCTTCCCATTTCAAATTCAGATGAAATTTAAACATGATGCACACCCTAATGCATGGTCTATCCGGGATGTGACAACTCACCCCACTCAAAAGAATCTCGTCCGAGATTTAGGATCTGTTCTAAAAAGGTGGGATACTCAAGTCAAGACGATCCTCCCTTTCCCAAGTTGCTTCTTGCTCGGAATGGTTTGACCATTGAACCTTTAGAAACTTGATATTCCGACGTCGAGTGGTACGCTCGGCTTGATCGAGAATACGAACGGGATATTCTCGATAGGTGAGGTTATCTTGGAGATCAAGCGTTTCGTGGTCCACTCCACGGATAGGATCCGAGAAGCAACGCCTGAGTTGGGAAACGTGGAAGACATCATGGACCTTGGAAAGATGCGGAGGTAGTTCCAATTGGTAGGCAACTTCCCTCGCTTGGCAAGAATGCGAAAGGGTCCAATGTAACGAGGAGCCAACTTGCCTTTGATACGAATCGATGGGTTCCTTTAGAGGAGTAACCAAGGTAAGCCTTCTCGCCAATTTCATAAGCCATAGGCTTATGCTTGCGGTCATATTGGCTCTTTTGACGAGATTGGGCTGTTTTCAATTTCTCACGAACAACGCGAACCTGCTCTTTCGCTTCTGAATCATATCCGGGCCAAGAGTTGTCTCTCCCGGTTTCACCAGTTAAGAGGCGTTCGACATTTTCGCCCATAAAGAACTTGAAGGGCTTTGCCCAAGCTGGCTTGATAACTATTGTTATAAGCGAACTCGGCGAATGGAAGGCATTTCTCCCAATTCATGCCGAAAGAGATGATGAAGCTCAAGCATATCCTCTAGGATTTGATTGACTCGTTCTACTTGACCACTTGATTGGGGATGGAATGCGGTGCTAAAGGAGAGACGAGTTCCCATAGCGTTTGGAAACTTTCCCAAAATCGAGAGGTGAAGAGACTCCCACGGTCGGAGTTAATCTCTAATGGAACACCATGAAGAGACACTATTCGAGAGATGTACAAATCAGCTAGCTGGCTAGCGGTTATACTCTCACTAACGGTAGGAAATGGGCTACTTTGGAAAGACGATCAACAACAACGAAGATAGCGTTATTCCTCTCTTGGTCCTGGAAACCCGGTAATGAAATCCATACCGATTTTATCCCATTTCCATTCAGGAATTTCCAAAGGTTGAAGGGTACCAAGAGGCCGTTGATGCTCGCTTAACTCGACGACGAGGCGTCGCAATTAGCAATGTATTGAGCGATTTCTCTCTTCATCCTAGTCCACCAAAACCTCGGCGAGATCTTGATACATTTTAGTACTACCAGGATGAATGGTGAGAGGAGAGTCATGAGCTTCCTTAAGGATCAATCGCCTCGGGTTGCGCACCTTGGGAACCACTAGACGGTCTCCAAAGAACACGACACCTTGTTCATCAATGGAGAAACAATCTGCGACTCCTTTCTTGATGTTTCTCCTGATCGGGAGACTCCGGATCTACCTTCGTGCTTTGATGATCTGATCCGTAAGGGTAGGTTTCGCCACCGTGGTGGAAAGGAATCCTCGAGGAACAATGTGAAGATTAAGCTTACGGAATTCCTCGTGGAGAATTGGTTGACTTTGTTGTAACATCAGATTGTTACAATAAGATTTGCGACTTAGTGCATCAGCCATGACATTGGCTTTGCCTGGGGTGTAGGATATTCCTAAGTCGAAATCTGTAATCAACTCGACCCAACGTCTTTGCCTGAGATTCAAATCCGGTTGGGTGAAGATGTATTTCAGACTTTGGTGATCTATGTAGATTTCGCAACGATTACCCAGAAGGTAATGTCGCCAGGTTTTGAGTGCATGAACCACTGCTGCAAGCTCTAGATCGTGTGTGGATAGTTATCCTCATGTGGACGAATCTATCGAGATGCGTAGGCAATCACATGACGATCTTGCATGAGTATGCAACCTAGTCCTTGTCGCGAGGCGTTGCAATAGATAATAAAGTCCTTAGAGAAATCTGGTGGAACAAGTACGGGAGCAGATGTCAGGCGTCTTTTCAGTTCCTGAAAGCTGATCTCGCACTGTGGCGTCCATTCGAACTTCTTATCTTTCTTGAGGAGTTCGGTTAGAGGTTTAGCAACTTTAGAGAAATTCTCGACGAAGCGGCGGCAATAGCTCGCTAAACCGAGGAAACTCCGAACTTGCTTGACCGATTCAGGTGGAGTCCAATCAGGGCGGCTTGAACTCGCTCGGGATTGACAGCAATACCCTTACCAGAGATTACATGTCCTAGATAGGTCACTTCTGGTAACCAGAATTCACACTTAGAGAATTTGGCATAAAGGCGGTGCTCTCGAAGTTTCATCAATACTAGCCTTAGATGTTCGGCATGTTCTTCCTCATTCTTGGAGTAGATGAGTATATCATCGAGGTATACCACGACGAATTTATCCAAATACTCCATGAAGATTGAGTTCATTAATCGAGAAAAAGTGGCTGGTGCATTGGTTAATCCGAAGGACATGACGGTGTACTCGTATTGGCCATAACGAGTGACAAAGGCCGTTTTGGGTATGTCCCCGTTCTTGATTTTGATTTGATGGTAGCCCAACCTCAAATCCATCTTGGAAAAGACTGAGGATCCAGCGAGCTGATCATACAGATCGTTGATCCTGGGGAGCGGATACTTGTTCTTGATAGTGACCAAATTGACAGGTTGGTAATCTACAACCATCCGATCCGTACCATCCTTCTTCTTGACGAAGAGGACGGGGCAAGCCCATGGAGATGAACTAGGACGGATGAACCCTTTCTGCAAGGACTCGTCGAGTTGTTTCTTAAGTTCAGCTAGCTCTAGGGGTGCCATCTTATAAGGTCTTCTAGAGATTGGGACGGTTCCGGGAATAAGATCTATCACGAACTCGACATCCTGTCGGTGGAACACCGGCAGTTCTTCCGAAAGACATCCGGAAATCACGGACTACCGGAATATCTTCGAGGTCCGGAAGGGGTTGGCATTTAAGGAGTAAAGTGGCGCTTAGACACTCGGGTTAAAACATCCACCGTTTTGCCCAAGGATGGGTAAGTTGAACAGTTCTAGTAGAGCAATCAATCTTAGCATAATGGGCTGACATCCAGTCCATACCCAAGATGATGTTTATGTCCGAGGACTTAAGAGCTATTAGAGATGCAAGAAAGACTAATCTGTCGACAAGAATTTCATTCCCATGACTTATTCTAGAGGTTTGCCATCTAGAACCAGGAGTTTGAATTTCCATGGAGGTAGGCATGTCACGAATGTGGTGTTGTGCAATCGAGCATAGCTCTCGAAATAAATGAATGAGATGCTCCAAGATCAAAAAGAACAGTTGCGGATGGCAATTAACAAGAAGCGCATCGAGGACGGCGTTGGGATCCTCATAGGTTTCTTCAGCAGAGACATAGTTGACATGGCCACGGCGGTGGCAACTGGCTTGGCATAGGGCACCTTTCCTGCTGGCTTGCCGCGCCAATGACTTTCCACTTGATTGGGGTTGTTCTGGGACACTCTCGGATATAGTGGCCCGTCTCTCCACATTTGAAGCAAGTGATCACATTTGGCCGTGGGGCCACATTAGCGCTTGGACCTCCATAAGTCTTGGGTGGAAAATACGGCTGGTTGGGGCGAGGCGCCTCGAAGGATGGCCTCGGGGTGTACAGGGTGGTAGAGCCGTGTTGGGACCCAAACCCGCGCTTCGGGATCCAGAGCGGATGACGATCCGAATCACGGATGTGCTTGCGTGAAGCCTCAAATCAGTCTGCCCGGCTGGCGATAGCCTTATTGACTAGCTTCGAGAAAGAGGTACACTCATGCAGACGGAGATCTCGGCGTAGCTCAGGCTAAGTCCCTTACGGAACCTCGCCGCTTCTTAGCATCGGTAGAAACTTCTTCGAGCATAACGTGCTAACCTCCCAAATTCACGGTCAGAGGCATCCACCGTCACCGCCTTGGGTGAAACTGCAAAATTCCTCACGTTTGCGGTCCATAAGACCTTCGGAATATGGTGCTCACGGGCGGCACTGAATTCATCCCAAGTTGTAACTTGTCCAGCCGGACGATAGCCTCATAATTTTCCCACCGAGACTGGCAGGGCCTTCCAGATGATAGGCGGCAAAGGTAACCTTGTCAGCCTCAGCCACGTTGGCGGAGCGCAGCTTGTGGTGGATACTGCGGAGCTAATCATCTGCGTCGAGAGGCTCGACGGAACATTTGAACTTTGGAGGATATAGCTTGACGAAATCATTGAGTGAAACCCCATCGTTTCTTGGCTGGCGTGCTGTGTTTTGTTCAATCCGCCCAATAAGCGGTTGGTTTCAGCGCTTATTATGCTCGCTTCCAAGATCACCTCGGCCAAAGATGGCGGTTGCGGCAGATTCACATTTCTGGCTGCATCTTCTTCTCCCTGCTCTGGAGCAGCAGGAGTATTTCGAGTGTTGACCATCCTGGGAGACAAAGCAAAGGTTTAAACCAGGATGGCAGAATTTAACAAGGAAGTGCGGAAGGTAATGGACAGCATGGAATGCAAAGATGTTCATCCGTATGACATGGTAATATAAAACTGCCATATATATATATACCATCGGTCATACACACCATTCATAGTTTAGTACAAGCCTGACGGAGTACAACTATAAGGAAAGGCGTTACATCTCATCGGAAGCATTCCAACTCCTATACATTATTTTTCTACACTTCCGGAACGATACACACTAAGTCGTATTCCACGAGTCACGCAGGACGGTGGAAACACAACTAGTACCATACTAGGAATACTACTACTATCTCAGGCAGCTCCATAGTAGTCCTCATAGAAGTCACCACCTGCACACAGAAGTGGAACATGATCGTCCAGGAAGCAGAAATCTGTGGAGCACATGGACCATAAGGACTCGGATGTGGCCGTGGACCCACAAACGGTGGCAAGACGAGGCCCACGAGGAGGAGTGATGCCTCCAACCTCACGCCACTCCATGAAGTCCGGCAGACTCGCCCGCACAGGGTACAAGTCTCTCATGTCCATAAATCCGGCTTGCACGGCAGGTGCAAACCTAGTCAGAGTAGCCCAAAGGTCGAACGGGCATTAAAAGCTCCATGCGCAAGGCCGGTTCTCACGGTCCTTGTCCTCCAAAGAACTCAAGAGTAGTGCGAAGGAGTGAGTCCTCATGGGATGCATCGCTGTACAAACCACAAGGTAGCCATGCGCCCCAGGGAGGGATGCTGGCATATAGCGAAAATCCGTGTTGCTCAGCAAAGCAGTTCTGGCTCGAATAATAGTCATCATGGAATAGGCTGCATCTTGCACAGACATTCCAATAGTGATTCCGAGCCCATAAGAACAATGAAGTGGCTCAAGAGCTCGGGGTAAGATGGATAAATCCGACCGTGCATAGATATTGGCTTTGATTGAAATCCTGAACTGCTCCTCGACGGTATATTCAGGATACCATCGATAACCAGCCTCAATCATCACCCTAACCAACATGGCCGTGTGACCGCACACATCAATGCAACGAGTCGAGGCGAACCACTTGGTTACGGGAACGGTGGCCATCTGAAAGCACAGCCACAATGCAAAGGCATTAGAATTTCTAGGGAAAATCGGGCAGCATAACATCTCAGAATGCTCAAATCAGATTTGAGACATTCAAAATCAGATTTGCAAAACCACTCAACAACATCATATCAAGGTTCTGGTTCAAATGGTAGCATACTAAAATTTAGTAACACTGAACTGAGGATGTAACCAACAATCCTATAAGTTACTACGGATTAGTAACACGTGAACCTGATAGAGAGAAGAGAGCCTAGTCCTATACCCGCGTTGAACGAGAAGAGGATGACTCAGATCAGAGGGCATAAGGTAAAGAAGTAAAAAGAGCCTTACGTTCCCTCCCACAATCAATTCCCCTACATATAACTAAAGCATTTCTAGACTCAACTTGACCAGTTTGGCTTAGCGGACCTACAGCAGCCCTGCTCGATGCCAACGCTGTCGGGACCCGATTCCAAGTCACATCGACCTAGCTGGTAACACCTCATATCACTTTGCGGCCTCACGCACGGTATTCCCACGGTGTCGCCTTACCATGGCCGGGACCGTTTATGCCTTTTGGCTCACGTATATGATAGTGTCGCTAGCATCCACATGACAAAGAACCGGGCCGACATGGCTAGTCGTGAACCCAAAGCGGCACTAACCTATGGGGACAGCATACATGAAACACTTCGAGCATGTCGGTCATCAACGTATGAACTCGGGCTGTAGCACTGGCTAACAGACTCCGGTATCCCGGCTGTAGCAGGCTAGGCAGGACTCAAATATCACCGCGTGACATTTCCCGAAGGACGTACATAGGAACGAAATGAATCACATGCCGCCAGTCAAGTGTCCAAGCAGGTAGTCTGGGCTAGCAGGACTCGTGAACCGGGCTGTAGCGGACTACTATCGCCGTAAGCACGAGACTACATTTCCCCATATGAGAGGCTGCCAAGGATAAACAACTAGATTGTCGGATCCCACTCATACCAAGCATTTCAATCATACACGCAATATGCCCGATATGAGTAAATACAACAAGGCATCACAACAAAACTCTACAACTCAAGTACTTTATTTAAGAGGCTCCGAGGAGCCATACATAACATAGTCATACAGGTAGGGGTCACATGACCCAACACTCAAGTCATACAATCATACAAGCACATGCGGAAGCAAACTATGTCTCGAGTACGACTCTAGAAAGAAAGAAAGCTTGTTGGAGCCTTTCTATCTACAATGGCCCTTCACAAGTCTTAGATCGCCACACGGTGGCTAGCTTACTCGTCGAAGTCAACATCTACATAGAATCCGTCGGAGGGGGTAGTATAGTCCTCTGAAAAATATTGATTAAGCAAACATGAGTACAAAAGTACTCAGCAAGTCTTACCACAGAATCCTATCATACATGCACATTCTCAAGGAAGGAAGTGGAGTTATTTGCAGCAAGCCAGCTTTGACTCTTGGCTAAGCTATCCTACGTGACACACTTTGTAAAGCATTTTTCGTACACCAGTCCACTAATCACCATCACAATACTCCACCGTGGATCCTCTCTCGTCATCCCCGAGAGGGCCATCCACGATACTCACACTTATCTTGAGGCTTTTAGTAGTATCCATTTACTTGTCTATGAACTGATATAGGTAACCCGAAGTCCTTCTCCGTGGACACGGCTATTCAATAGATCATATTTAACCTGCAGGGGTATACTTCTTCACACACGCTCACCACTTATCGCCGCTTACACGACATGTACTCGGCAACCTTCAAGCGGAAGCCCAACGTGGGTGTCGGCCACAGCCTACCTAAACACTCAAGTCCCTAGTCCAGGTTTATCGCCTATTCGGTTCCATCCGCAGGAGTCCGCCGAGGTTTCCCATACAGCCCGAACGATGTGTGCAGGGTTCCCGAGATACCAAACGGGCACTCGGTACACAGGGCCACGGTGCCTACCGCAACACAACCCACCCCTAAGGTCAGCGTTGCGTCTGGCCCCACATGCTACAAACACCGAAACTACTTGCAACTCCGGACTATGAACAGGGGTGGTTAAGAAGCCGAGAGGGTCCATTGGTTTCGGGCCCAATGCGTGGTAGTAGCTAGTTCATGGATCACAAACACAGATCTCAGTTCTTAAGTTCGGCTTCAATGAAACAACCCACCATGTACTCCTACATGGCCTCTCATCGATACCTTTACCAAATCGTGTTCAACACTTTCACTCTCGAACCAACACAACCTTTCACTCCAGTTCATCATCCCGATGAGCCGGACTGACACAACTCTAAGCATAGCAAGCATAGCATGGTAGGAATCACAAACATGGCTCAATCAACTCCTACACATACTAGTGGGTTTCATCTAGTTACTGTGGCAATGACAGGTCATGCAAAGGAAGTGGGTTCAACTACCGCAGCACACAACAGTTGAATCGCGTTGTCTTAATGCAGTAAACGAGAGCAGAAGCGAGAACATGGGTTTGTATCGAATGATCAATGAATTGCTTGCCCGATGGAACTGGGGTGGAGAACCGCCTTGGATGGGTAGTCGAGGTTATCTTGAGGCAGAACCTATCATGAAACACACCAAATAAACATACAAACAATATGCAACAATATGATGCATGCTATGACATGGCAATATGGATGTGTGTTGGCCTAATGCAAGTTGAAGGAACAGGGGATGAACTCATTTGAATCAAAGATTCAAATGATAGCTCATTTGAGTTAGTCCTAATGGTGCAATATCTTATTCTGGTTATTCAGCATAGTTAACTTGTTTTAACATGCATGAAACCTGTACCAATGGATAGAGTGTATTTTTCTGATAATTTTTCATATATAAATCTTTGCATTTGGAGTTATAGAATAAAAGTTATAAGCATTTGAAATTTGAATTATATTCTGGAATTTATTATATAAAAATAAATCCAGAATTTGAATTAATGCGTCAGCATGAGGTCAGCATGACGTCAGGGGTCAACGGGGTCGTCCAGGTCAAACTGACCAGTGGGACCCGCATGTCAGGGTTAGTTTTAACTAATTTAATTAATTAGAACTAATCCTAATTAGTTTAACTGGAGGGGGTCCACCTGTCATTGACTCAGAGAGTCAACAGGGCCCACGGACAGGGTCAACTCACCGGCGTCTAGCCGCCGGCGAGGCCAGGCGCGGCGGAGCAAGTGCTTTTGCACTTTCCGGGCACCAAATGGAGCGCGGGGAGCATCTACGTGAAGCTGAGGATGAGCCGCGGTGTTTGGTGGGGTCAGTTGGGTTAGGGGTGGCCGGAGTGGGCGCCGGCGACGAGTCGGGCGGCGGCCGGGGCTCGGCCATCGACGGGTTTGGGGATAGAGGGCTTGGCAAGGCGCGGGAAGTGCACAGTTAGGCCCGTTGGGGCGTGGTGAGTGTGATGGACGTGGTGGCATGGCCGTTAGGTGGCCGGAGCCTCGTCGGCGACGAGCTCCGCGGCGGTGGGTTCGGTGATCGTCGTGCGCTCGTGGTGGTGCAAGAAGAAGAGAGCGGAGAGGATGGGGGTAGCTGGCTCACGGTGAACTGTGGAGAGCCTCGTCGGGTCGGGGCGGTCGATGCGGCGGCGACGGCGATGGGGATCTCCGCGGCTTCAAGCTCGGTCGAGGTGCGTGTAGTGGCCTCGGGGTGCTTAGAGCGAGTGGAACTAGGCTAGCTAGAGGTAATGGGGTGCGGCGGAGCTGCTGGACATGATGGGGAGGGGCATGGGCGGGGGGGAGCACGGTGTCGACGGTGGCGCGTCGGCGATGGCGTCGGCCAGGTTGGGGAGAGCGAGAGAGAGGAGGCAGGGGAAATGGGGTGTCCAGGGTCGGGCGACGACGCGAGGTCGCCCAGGCGGCGAGGCGGCGAAGGATGAGGCAGGCGGCGGCCAGCTGCGTGGCGCGCTGCGCTCGCCGGCCGACACCATTAGCTGCTGCTGGCGAGCCAAGCAGCTATTGGCCAGCGGCTGCTGGGCTGGGCAGCAGTGGGCGATCATGAGCTGACAGTAAGCTTTCCCCTTTTTTTTAGTCTTTTCTATTTTCTGCAACTTTGTTAGGGTTTTTAAAAATACCAAAGCTATTTTAAAAATTACCAAAATGCTCCTGGTCACTTGTTGGAATATTCCCAACATGAAACATTTTGGTTTGACAATTTTTGAACACTTAAAATATTTTTCATAATTTGAAATGCTCATTTCAAAAACTTGTGAATTAATTCTAGAACCCTTAGATGACCTAGAAAATGTTCCACCTTCTTTGACATGGTTGCTGAACCCAAACAAAGAGGATGAGCATTTTGAAGGGCATTTCGGATTCATTGAAATAAATTTTAGTAAACCCTAGTTCTTTTAAGGGGGTGTTACGGGGTTTCCTGCCTTCCCCATTTCAAATTCAGATGAAATTTAAACATGATGCACACCCTAATGCATGGTCTATCTGGGATGTGACACGCAGCTTCTCGACGGCGCTCCTCCCCCAGCACAAGGGCCGTCCCCCGCATGGCGTCCTGCAGCGTTTCATCGAACGCCAGGACCCGCGCGGATCGACGCTTGACCTTGTGAGGGAGGACCGCTTCGGCTCCGTAGACCAGGAAGAAGGGGGTCTCTCTAGTTGGCTTGGTTGCGGTTGTGCGGATGGACCACAACACTGATGGAAGCTCGTCGTACCAGCCTCTGCCGCAGGCTTCCGGTTTCTTCTTGAACGTCCTGGTCTTGAGGCCCCTCAGGACCTCTGCATTGGCCCGCTCGGCCTGTCCATTGCTGCGGGGGTGCGCCACCGAAGCGTAGCATATCTGCGTCCCAAGGTTAGCGCAGTATGTTTTAAAAAGGTTACTGGTGAACTGCAAACCGTTGTCGGTGATGATGCGGTTCGGCACTCTGAACCGGCTCACGATGCCCTTGATGAACTTGACCGCATAACCAGCGGGGATGGCGCGGACGGCCTCGACTTCGGCCCACTTGGTGAATTTGTCCACGACGACGTAGATGTAGCGATAGCCCCCTGGCGCCCGAGGAAAAGGGCCCAGAATGTCCAGCCCCCAGACCGCGAATGGCCAAGTGAGGGGGATGGTTTGCAGACCTCCTGCTGGCTGGTGGATCTGCTTGGCATGGAATTGGCAAGCCTCGCAAGCCTTCACGAGTTTGATAGCGTCGTTGAGCGCGGTGGGCCAATAGAAACCGCTGCGGAACGCCTTGCCGACAAGGGTCCGTGATGATGAATGGTGCCCACAATCTCCGCCATGTATATCTGCCAGCAATTCCTTCCCCTGTTCCCTGGTGATGCAGCGCAGGGACACGTCGTTCGGTCGTTTCCGGTAGAGCTCTCCATCCATGATGTTGTATGACGTGGCTTGCCGCGCCACACGCTCTGCCTCCTCCTCCTTCTCCGGCAAAGTCCCACGCGTTAAGTAACTCTTGAGCTCCGTGATGCAGCACTCCTCTTGAGGTTCCATCGTTAGGAGCAGGCATGCTCCCGAGGCCGGGCCACAGGCTGGGGCTCACGAGGCAGGTGGCTGAGGGAGCTCCTCCAGAGGCTGTGCTGGGCTTGATAACGGCGGCAGGGCTGAGGGCTTGAAGAGCCATTCCTCAAAGACGCCCGGCTCTTGGGGTAACCTCCTGGAGGCTCGTTTGGCGATGTCGCCGGCCTCTTGATTGGTGCCGGGGCACGTGCTGCGATTCCAACCCCGAACTGTTTCTCCATCCTGCGGACCTCCGCAAGGTAGGCCTCCATGTGTTCATCTCTTGGCTCGTACACCTTGTTGGAGAAATTGATGAGGAGCTGCGAATCGCCTTTGATGGTAAGGCGCTTCACCCCCAAGGCAGTGGGCAGCCTTCAGACCCGCTATCAGCCCCTCGTTTTCTGCTATATTGTTGGAGACCTTCTTGCCATGCTGGAAACAGAGATGCACGGCATAGTAGAGCTTGTCCTGAGCGGGAGATATGAGCACTTGCCCAGCCCCAGCGCCTGTCTCGAGAACGCCCGTCAAGTACATGACCCAACCTTCGCGCTTTCTCCACAGGGAGAGGGACCGATCCTCGCCGCCCCGAGGCCCGTGCTTCATCCATTAGGCCACGAAATCTGCCAGTAGCGGCCCCTTGATGACTCTGGTCGTGCTTGAACTCGAGCTGGAATGCTTGCAGCTCAATGTTCCACTCGGCAACCCTTCCGCCAAGTTGGGGCTCTGAGCACCCTCTCCGTGGGTATGCCGAGACAACCTTGATTGGATGACCCTGGAAGTAGTGCCGCAGCTTGCGCGAAGCCACCAATAGCGTGAGAAGGAGCTTCTGCGGCATGGGGTACCGTGCCCTCGCATCCCGTAACACGGTGCTGACGAAGTACACCGGGTGCTCGACGAGGTTAGGGGCGTCGGTGCTGGTGGCGTCTTCCCAAAGTTGTGGTGCCTCCCGAGGTGACGGCGCCTCCGGAAGCTGGGTGCTTGGATGGGAGGCCTCCTCCGCCCTTGGTGCGCTCTGCTGCGACGGCTGACCTTCTTCCATTGCGGTGCTGTCTTCTGCTAGTTCCTTCCGATTCGGTCTTGCCTTAGCTCGGGTGGCCGCCGCGGTCTTGGCCTGACGCTCCTCCCTAACTGCCACCAGAGCAGCGCTAGCGGAGTAGGGAGTGGCGGCGAGGTAGAGTACCAAGGGCTCCTGAGGGCGCGGGGCCACCATCACTAGAGGGCTGGTCAGGTACCTCTTGAGGTCTTGAAACGCTTTGTTGGCCTCTTCAGTTCACTCGAAGGGCCCCTTTTTCTTCATCAGCTGGAAGAAAGGCAGAGCCCGCTCCCCCAATCGGGAGATGAATCGGCCTAGCGCCGTTACGCGCCCCGTGAGCTTCTGCATTTCCCTGAGGGTCTTTGGTGGGCTCATGTCTTCCACTGCCTTGACCTTTTCTGGGTTAGCCTCAATGCCTCGGTGGGACACGAGGAAACCCAGGAGCTTGCCTGAGGGAACTCCAAACACACACTTCTCCGGGTTGAGTCGCAGGCTCACTGCGTTGAGGCTCGCGAAGGTTTCTTCCAGGTCTTGTATCAAGGTCTTGGCCTCGCGAGACTTCACCACGATGTCGTCGACGTATGCCTCCACATTCTTCCCGAGCTGTGGGCCCAAGGTGATGTGCATGAGCCGCTGGAAGGTTGCCCCCGCGTTGCGCAACCCGAATGGCATGCATGTATAGCAGTACACTCCACACGGGGTTAGGAAGGCCGTCTTTTCCACGTCTTCCACCGCCATCTTGATTTGGTGATACCCGGAAAAGGTATCCAAGAAGCACAACAGGTCACACTCGGCAGTGGAATCGACGATCTGGTCGATGCGAGGGAGCGGAAATGGATCCTGCGGGCATGCTTTGTTGAGGTTGGTGAAGTCGACACACATGCGCCCTTTCCTCCCTTCTTTGGCACCACCACGGGTTGGCCAGCCAATCTGGTATCGGACCTCGCGAATAACCCCGCGGCTTCTAGCTTGCGGGTCTCTTGGACGATGAAGGCCTGCTTTTGATGGACTGCCTTCTCGCTTCTGTTTCATCGACGCCGCTTGGGGCACACGTTAAGGTGGTGCTCGATTCGCCCGTGGGATCCCCGCCAGCTGATCGGGCTCCCGTGCGAACACCTTCTTGTTCGCACGCAGGAACTTGACAAGGGCCTCCTCCTGTTCGGGCTCGAGGTTGGCGCCTATGGTGAAGGTGGCGTTTGTGGACCCGTCCTCATCGACAGGTATCTGCTTGGTCTCCGCCTTGTCTTGAGTGAACAACTGCTTCTTCTTGGCCGCCGCAGCCCCCTTGGGCTTGGGGGCTTCCGTATCGGCAGGCTGCGTTGCGGCCGCCGTCTTGAGGTTGAGCCTGAGCGCTCACAGCGCACCTTCAGTATCCCCAGGCACGGTGAGGACGCCGCTGCTCCCAGGCATCTTCATGAGGTTGTACCCCGGGTGGGTTGCGGCCATGAATTTGGCCAATGCTGGATAGCCAAGGATGGCATTGTAAGGGAGGCCGATGGGGGCGATGTCGAAGTCGACCAGTTCCGTGCGGAAGTTGTCGTAGGTGCCGAAGGTCACCGGAAGCCGGATTTGCCCCAAGGAGCTGGATGACCCTCCTCCTACGCCCGAAAAAGGCCGATTGGGCTGCAGCCGCTCCCTGGGTATGCAGAGGAGGCTGAATGCCTCGACTGAGAGTACGTTGAGGCCGGCGCCGCCGTCGATAAGGGTCCTGGTGACGGCAACCTGGCAGATGGTGGGTGTGCAGAGCATGGGGAACGCACCCGAGCCGGCCGAGTTAGTGGGGTGGTCTTGAGAGTCGAAGGTCAGCCCGGCCAACGACTCCGTCCGGCCTGAGGGAGCCCCCTGCCGCGTGGAGGCGGCGCCGACCCGGCGGACGAATGTCTTGACATGGCGGCTGGAAGGCTGCGCCTGCGAACCGCCCAGGAAGGCTGCGACGAGCGGAGGAACCGGCGCGACGGGGCGGGTGACGAGGAAGCCACACCCCCGAGGTTGCCGAGGAGCGCAGGGGCGATGCTTGCTGCCCGTCCCCCGCCGGGCCGGTGGCGGTGCTGACGTCGGGTGGTGAGGAACTGCGAGGGCGCCCGCCGTCAGAAGCCGTTCGGGCGACATGGGAGGCGAGGGCGGCTTGGCGCTCGGCGCGCGCCCGACGAGCGTCAGGCATGGTTGCGGTGGTCGGGGAAGTGCGAGGCGACGGAAGGCAGATTCAGGCGCACCTACCGGGCGCGCCAATGTCGGATTCGAGTTCGGCAGACCCTTGAGGTTCGAACTACAGGGTGCGCTAAGATCCAACCCTCCACCGCCTCGTACCTCGCCCGAATCGCAGGGACCTAAGCTACTAAGAAGAACAGCACAAGAGACACGAGATTTATACTAGTTCGGGCCACCGTTGTGGTGTAATACCCTACTCTAGTTTGTGGTGTGGTGGATTGCCTCTTGGGCTGATGAGGAGCAGACAGGAAGAACAACCTCGCGAGGGTCTGTTCTTGGTGGGTGTGATGAACTGCTAGGTGGTGTTCAGGCGCCTAGCTTGAGGATTGGGTCTCTATCTCTCTCTCGGACTCCAAATGCAGATCCTCTACTATGGTGGCTAGCTCTACTTATATAGGCGAAGGCCTGGGCCTCTTCCCAAATATCGAAGGGAACGGCGCCAACAATTGGCCATTTGAAGGGGAACAGCGGGTACACTTATCCTGACTAAAGTTGGTCCTCGCCGCCAAAGGCTCGTGATGACGCCTGCTTGGGCTCCACGATGACTCCTTCCAGCCGTTGGGGCTGGTCTTGGTCTTGTTGCAATCAAACGGATGCCTTTGGTTGATGCTCTCGCTGCGCTTGCTCCCTTTGCACCAAAGAGGAAAGGAGGGCGCTCTTGCGGGCTGGCGCCCTGATCGACGCCCTTAGTGCGTCATGGCTTGCGTCATGGGCACCTCGCGAGTATCCTGCCTTGAACTCTCTCCTCCTCATGAGCCAGCTGACGAGGCCGTGCACGAGAAGCTCCTTGCCGTCCGCCCATGAGGCTTGGCCTCGCGAGGTCTTGAGCTTGTGTTGATGAAGATGGGTTGTCCTGGGCCTCCTCTGAGCCACGCCGCAGGCCGCAGGCAGGCAAGTCTGGGGACCCCCGTTCCCAGAACGCCGACACAAACTATTCCTTTGCATTTTCGACACGGACATAAAACCTCTGTTTGGTTATTTTCTTTCATGTCCTGCACCGCCGACCGCAACCACCTGTCCACCATCGTTCCACTGACCATCATGAACATCTGCACGGTAATAATAAAACACATTGATTATAAAAATGTGTGCATGCATCAAAGTCATACAAAAATTCGGCATGACCTTCCCTAAAAATAGGACATATATAGATCTAGAGTTTGCCTGGAATTCGCCAAAACGGAAATAAATTGACATTTCGGCAAAACATAGGCAACTCAAAAGCACAATTTGGCGTCAACTCATGCCACACACACACAATTTCCATAAAAATATAACACACACATAAACATATTTCCATTTTGCAAAAGCATGAAATTTTAATCACCTCTATCTCGAGATCGAGCACACGGTGGAGATGATGTTGTAGGGAGATCAAAAGTACACAAAGCTCTTCTTGACAAAGATAGATCTAGTTAGGGGGCAAATAGGTCACTTAACTAAATCCTACATCTACCTAGCTGTCGGATTTCGGGTTCCGGCAGACCCTCTAGGTTCTAACACTGGGGTGCGCGCGGAGATTTCACCCTCTACCTTCCTGCACCTGGCCGCCTCGCTAAGATCTAAGCTTTGAAAGGAACAACACAAGAGACATAGGGTTTATACTAGTTCGGGCCACCATTGTGGTGTAATACCCTACTCTAGTTTGTGGTGTGGTGGATTGCCTCTTGGGCTGACGATGATGAACAATACAAAGAAGAACAGCCTCGCGAGGGTCTGTTCTTGGCTAGTGCGATGAACTGCTAGGAGGAGTTCAGTCGCTCTCTCTCTGCTGATCCCAGATGTTGGATCCTCTCTCTAGATTTCTCGATGCCTCTACCTTGTGGGTGGCTAGTCCTATTTATAGGCAAAGGCCCTGGGCCTCTCCCCAAATATTGAGCGGGAAGGGCGCCAACAATTGGCCATTTTGAAGGGGAACATCTAGTACACTTATCCTGACTAAAGTTGGTCCTCGCCTGCCAAAGGCTCTGGTGGTGACGCCGGCTTGGGCTCCACAATGACTTCCTTCCTGCCGTTGCGATGGTCTTGGTCTTGTTGCACCAAAACGGATGCCTTTGCTTGATACTCTTGCCTGCGCTTGCTCCCTTTGCACCAAAGAGGAAAGGAGGACATCTGCAGGGTCGGGCGCTCACCGCGCCCTTGGTCGTCATGGCTTGCGTCATGGGCACCTTGTGAGGTACCCTGCCTTGATCTCTCCGCCTCCTCGCGAGACAACCTGACGAGGCCGTGCCTGAGGAAGCTCCTTGTCTTCCGCCCCGCGAGGCTTGGCCCCTCGCGAGGGTCTTGAGCTTGTGCTGATGAAGATGGGCCTTGATGGGCCAACCCTTGAGCCACGTCGCAGGCCGCAGGCAGGCAAGTCTGGGGACCCCCATTCCGAGAACGCCGACAGTATCCCCCGGGCCCAAGGCGCGCGCGGACTTGGCTGAGCAGAGAAGCGAAGGGGCAAGTGCGAAGCACCGCGGGCCCTAACAGCCTGCGGCCTTGGGCGCCGTGTGGCGGTTGATTGGACGTGGGCGGCTTAGCAACTGCGCGAATCGTCAAAAGAGCGGCGTCTGTCTAGGCTTTGCTTCCTCCGGTCATTGCTCAGATCCCCTTTCTTGCGCCTTCCCTTCCTGCCTCTGAAATCTCCAGATCTACTTCGACCGCGTGCCCTAGCAAGACATGGCGCCTCGCCAGTCCCCGGCAAGAGCTTGGTACTCAGCCGGCTTGGACTCGCTGAATGTGTCAGACAAGGGCCTCGCCTGGGTGCGCCGGATGGTGGCGGCGCAAGGCATCGACAGGGCAGAGGTGTTCAAGGCTGGCTCCGCCCTTTCTGAGGGCCAAGGAAGCACCTTCTATCCGCTCTTCGTGAGCGCCATTGCTGCAGGTCTGGTGCCTCCCTTCTCTGAGTTCTTCTTCTCTGTCCTCCGCCACTACAAAATGCAAGCTCTGCACCTCCACCCCAACTATGTTCTTCTTCTGGCGATCTTTGCCTATTATTGTGAGGCTCACGTCGGGGTGAAGCCCTCAGTGGCCTTGCTGCACCACTACTTCTCCCTCCGGACCTCTCGTGGTCCCGTCTCCGCGTGCGCGAGCTTTGTCACATATGGCAGCTCCAATGCCATCTCGAAGCCCGGGAAGAGGATCGAGGGCTTCAGGAGCAAGTGGGTCATGGTAGATGCTAGGCGCATCCACCCTCGGCTGATTCTGCCCACGGAGTAGCCCACGCCCATCGACGCTTGGTCTCCCGCGGAACTCGTGGATCCCCACGCGAAACCGGTGCTGGAGAAGATGGACGTGGATCTGCGGCCGAGCAACATGGCGGCGGCGAAGCTGACTGGTGCGTCGCTCCTGAGGGAGTTCCTGGAGCATCAGGTGGCCCCGCCGACAAGATTTAGCTTCATTGTGGAGGCCCCGCCCGAGCCCCGCAGTCTTGGCCGACGAAGATCTGGCCGCGGTCCTCAAATCTTTGGTCGGGGGAGACGTGGCGAGGCTGGAGGGCGCTCCTGTGCCCTTGTTCCTTCGAGACGATTGGGAGCAGACGGTGGAAGCCATGCCCGCCTTTAATGGGGACGGGCCCATGCCCGCGGAGGTTCCCGAGGACCCGGCGGCCCAGGCGACGGTGAACGTGTCCTCCGGAGACTCCAGCGAAGAGGAGCAGGAAGCGGGGCCTGACTCCGAGGCAACCGACCGGGAGTCGAGAGCGCCCCTCCCTCGGCACACGTCCCACGCTCTCCTCCTCTTGCCGAGCGATGACGACGAGGATGGCGACGAGCGGGGCGGCGAGACTTGCCCCCGATCCCAAAAAAGGATAGGACTGGGCTGGTCCCCCGCGAGTCTGCCCCGGCTCCGAGGCGATCCGCAGACGTGCCTCCTGCTCCCAGGCCTCTTGAGGCTGATCCCTGCAGCCGGCTCTCGGGCTTCAAGTATGGCCGGAGGTTGCTCGAGCTTGCGAGCGTTGACCAATAAGTGCTTGATTCTTGTTTTATTCCCTGCTTTGCCGCTAAGGCTTGATATCTGTATCCCTTGGCTAGGCTGGCGCCTGCGGCGAAGAAGCTGAAGGGAGCTCCTGAGGCTCCGTCTGGGGCAGCGCCTCTGCCCGTGAAGGAAGGCGACGACAAGACACGGGCCTCTCTTGCCCGATCATCCTCGCGAGGCCTGATGCCACCGCCACAGCTGTTGGGGCGCAGCAGGTTCCGCCTCAGGATACTGTGGTTACGCTGCCATCCTCTCCTCCTACTCCACCAACTGCTATCTCTCCGACTCCTCCCACTGTCCTGGATCGTGCTACTGTTGAATTGGACCGGCTGCGGCAAGATCTTCTGGGCGCCGACCCTCGCCTGGTGGCCGGGCGCTTGGAGCTGGCCTCTGGCTGGATTCGCTCTGACGCTTCAATTCGAGCGGCCCTGGTTCAGGCCTCGACGGCTTGCGACGAGGAGAAGCAGGCCGTCCTTGGGGCGAAGGCTGCTCGCGACGCCGCCTTGGGGGAGGTAGCTGATGTCCGAGGTCGCTGCAAGGCGCTGGAGAGCGAGCTGTAGGGCCTGCCGGACCAGCTTGCCAAGGAGGCCCGCATTCGCCAAGAGAAGGAGGAAGACATGAAGGCTCGCGAGGCGGCCGTCAAGGACCGGGACGCCAAGCTTAACAAGCGTTGTGACCGCCTGGGTGCGCTGAAGCAGGAGTTGGAGGCGAAGGAGGTCGAGCTGGACGGCAAGGCGCGGGTTCTTGCCGAGGACCGCGAGGCCTTCACGGAGATGGAGGTGAAGGCTCGCACCTTGCTGAGGACGCTTTACGACAGCGGCCTGGAAAGCCCGCTGGCCGGTGCCGAGGACGGCCCCGCCAAGCTGCTTCCCTTGATCCGCGCTCTTGAAGATGTCACCCTTGGCCTTGGCCCCATGGCTGAGGCCGAGGCGCGTGTCCTGTCTTCTGCAGCGCTGACGCGGGTCCTTACCCACGTCTACCCTCGCGATCCCAACGCCGACCTCGACAGCCTCTTTGGAGCCGAAGACGGCGAGCTTGCAGCTACCGCGCTCCGAGGTCGTGAAGGGTCGAGCGGAAGCTCTGTTGTCGAAGTTCCGGGCCTTCAGCACCAAGCCGAAGCGAGGCGCTGCCGGTCCAGCGGCTTCACGAGGCGAACCTGCTTGGCGTGGCTCCGTCGCCGACCAGTGACTCCGTTGTGGCTCCTGCTCTGTTTCCTGCAACATGTATCATGCCTCGGGGAGGCGTTTAAACTTGTGTTTGGTGTCGTGATAATAGTTATGGACTGTAATATTTGCTTTCGAATTCCTTGAGATTTGCGCTTTTCCTTCCTACTTGCTTATGTTCTACGCCGGCAGAGCCCGGCCCCGTGCATACTGATAACAAGTTAGCCCCGACCGAAACCAGGACGGGACCAAGGAGTGAGGGGCTACGTGACAAGTTAGGCTCTGAGTCGCGATGCTCAGGAGTCCCCTTAGCGCATTGAACAACAAGTAGGGAGGTGAGATGTGGGGGAATCTACCATTCTCGCCCTGCAGAGCCTGGCCCACAAGATACCTCCACTTCCGTTAGCCTTTCGGAACTAAGGAGTGAGGGGTTACTTGACCAGTTAGGCTCCTGAGTCGCGATGCTCAGGAGTCCCCCTTGATGCTCAAACGGCTTTCGTACCTTGGCTCCTCTCGGGGAGAGACGTGCGACGAACCAGGCCCGAGGGTCCTGGCTGGGTGGCGTACGTCTGGGCGTGACCCAGGCGTAGCCCTCGTGCCCAGCCCCCTCGCGCGGCACTCCCGAGGGGAGGCGTTGTGATGAGGCCGAACACTGAGCTCTTGGCTCCCTGAGGTTGATGCGGCCGGGGGCCACCCTCAGTTGTTTATCACCAGCGCGGAGCATAGCGCTTTCGTATGTGTACGGGCATAGCCACTCCTCGGCAGTGTCGTCAGCCAGCACGGAGCATGGTGCTTCCACTGGTGGATGGGAGGGGGCCCCCCTCCGGGAGGAGCCCCCGGGGCGTGTACAACCCCGCCCTGACACGTGGCTGGCATGGTAGGGCCTGACGAGGTGTATCTGGGCACCCGTGAGCCAGCGCGGGACTCACGGGGCCCTACCTCAAGGCGGGTTGCGCCTGGCACTGGGTCTTAACTTGTGATGTGTTCCTGCAGAATTGGTTAGATGCCGACGCTCTACGTCCTCGGGTCCCGGCTCTCGAGCGGGTCTCAGCCATCGCTGGTATGCCAGGTCGCGATGCCGTGGACAAGGCCAGAGGGTGAGGGCTGGAGAGCCAGTAGGAGCCATGAGTCGCGATGCTCATGTACGCCCCCCTTTAACATGCAAGCGGCCGACATGAAGGAAGAAGGGGTGCCGTGGATAGGCATCAAATAACAATCATGATGGGTCAAACACATGACCTGAAATAAACGCGAGAGGGGTACATGCCGCTGGGCCTGGCCCGAGCGACCTGGGGATGATGCAGCCCGAGGGGCGCCCCCAACAAAGTAAGCTAAGAACATGAAGTAAAAGGGATACACGCCGCAGGGATAGACCCACGCGGCCTGGGAATGATGCAGCCCTGTGGGGCGCTCCCAACTGGAAATGAAACTTGGAGGATGTCACCTGATAACGTTGGGGACGGAGGGATGTTGAAGTAGCGGACGTCGTGGGCTGCGGAAGCCGATCTTCACGAGCCCCCGGGCCCAGGATCCTCGGGAGGCTCTGGAGGCGCTGGTGGCTCCTCCTGGACCATCTCCATCTCCGCCAGGACCGCGGAACGCCTGGCCTCTTGAGCCTCCAGGATGCTCCTCACGAGGCGCTGGTACGTTGCGGCCGTGTTCGGCAGGCCGTTGGGCATGCGAACGTAGCTGTGGGGTGGGCCTTCGCAGCGCCCCACGCGTGAGGGCCAGAAGCGCTCCTGAGAGGCGGCTCGGTTGAGCCCTGGTATGTGGATGCAGACGCACAGCCCACCATCCTCGCCTGGACGGGGAGCTACGGCGGGTAAGCGGCGGCTGCCACTCATGACTCTTGACTCGCAACTCCTGCGTGATCGACCGACGAACTCCCCGAGGGTTTGGCCCTCCTTTCCTTGCTCCTTCCTGAGGGAAACGTGCTTTGAAGCACGCCTCCAAGTGGTGCCCAAGCGCCTCCCTCGTGACCTTGGCGAGGTCGGTGGCCCTCCAGGAGAGAGCCCCCGAGCCTTGATTGAGGAGAGCGCCAGGCGCGCCTTCCTATGCGACAGAAGGCGGTGCCCCCTAAGCAGGCACGGACCCTGAGGGGCCTGCCTCCTGAGGGGTCGGGCCTGGCGATTTCTTCTTCTTCTTGGGAGTGGTCTCGGGGAGCCTCACGCTCCTGCGATCTGGGTCTTCAAGTGATGCGGCTTGAAAGGCTCGCTCCAGGGAGCACACTGCGTCTCTCTCTTCACAAGGCACCGTGATGACTCCGCCGCTTCCTGGCATCTTGAGGACGTTGTAGCCGTGATGAGTCACGGCCATGAACTTGGCCAGAGCTGGGTACCCGAGGATGGAATTGTATGGCAGGCGAATGTGGGCGACATCAAAGTCGATGAGCTCGGTGCGGTAGTTGTCACGCGCCCCGAAGGTGACAGGGAGGCGGACCTGCCCAATCGGAACCGTGGAGCCATCGGTGACTCCGAAGAAAGGCTTGGTTGGCTGAAGTTGATTGTAAGGCACTTGGAGATTGTTGAATGTCTCTACGGACAGGACATTGAGCCCTGCTCCGCCGTCGATGAGGGTCCTAGTGACTTGCACGTTGCTGATGATTGGGGAACAAAGCATCGGGAGGACTCCAGCTGTGGCCGCGCACTTGAGCTGATCCGCTGAGCTGAACGTGATGACGCATGCCGACCACCTGAGAGGGCGCGTGGCTTCGAGCTTGAGGAGGACAGAATTCACTTCACGGGCGAACTGTTTGAAGATGCGTTGAGAGGCTGGGGCTGGAGCTCCGCCCAGGATGCAAGCGATTGCGCGTGGCTCCTGGAAGCCCCCAGCCCCCTCGTCCTGATGATGGTCCTCATTTCTCCTTGGCTGCGGCGGCAGAGGAGGGAGGCCTGCGTTTCCTTGTGGGCGATCCACGTGAGGCTGATCCCTCCAGTCTCCCTCGCGAGGCTGCTCCTGTCAGCGATCCTCGCGAGGTCGGTCGCGCCACCCTTGGCGAGGGCCACGGTCTTCCAGCGTCCCCCGCTGTTTCTTCCTCCTCCTCGGCCGTAGCCCGATCGTTCGGTCGGGCGTCGGCCGATCCTCCTTCTCGCACGGCCCGGAGCTCTTGACATTCGTTGGCGTTGGGGTGTGGAGGTCGTGGTACACACAGACCGGCTGCCCTTGGAAGACTCGGGATGATCTCTCCCCTGCTTGGTATGCAGTTCTCGCATGAGCACGGCAGCCCCCTTGCGCTTCACGTCCTTGGCCTTGGATTTCTTCTCTTCTGTGTCTGCGGTTGGCAGCTCGAGGAGGGAAAGGCGCCCTTCCTTAGCCCTGGCGCACTTGGTTGCCAAGTTGAACAGCTCCAAGGAAGTGCACAGATCTTCATGCATCGCCAGCTCCTCCTTCATCTTGACGTCTCGCACACCGTCGGAGAAGGCGGAGATGATGGCCTCCTCAGTCACCTTGGGAATCTTGAGGTGTGCGTTGTTGAAGCGCTGGATGTACTTCTGCAGGGTCTCCCCTGGCTGCTGCTTGATGCGGCGCATGTCGCTCACGGCAGGAGGCCGGTCGCGAGTACCTTGGAATTTGGCGATGAAGCGGGTGTGCATCTCGTCCCAGGAGGAGATCGTGCCAGGAGCCAGGTTCAGGAGCCAGGTGCGGGCTCCATCCTTGAGTGCCATGGGAAACCAGTTCGCAATGACCTTCTCGTCCCCGTTGGCGGCTTTGATGCCCAGCTCGTAGAGCTGGAGGAACTCCGCAGGGTCGGCCGTGCCGTCGTAGCGAGGAGGCAGGTCGGCTTGAACTTGCCGGGCCACGCGACGCTGCGCAGCTCGGCGGTGAAGGTGCGGCAGCCTGCTGTGGCCACGGGGGGCCTTTGGTGACGAAGAGCCTGGTCTTGCGGGTCCCCATGCGTTGCAGCTGGAACCAGCGCGGGGTCTTGGCGTGCTGGAGCAGGAGCGTGGTCGAGACGAGCTGGTGCAGGGAGCACTCGGGCAGCTTCTTGGGGGCGAGGGACTTCTTGGCAGCTCTGCTCTTGCTGCGCTGGCGCCGGACGGAGTGGGTTCCGCCCAGGGGCCACGCGCCTTGGGGCCAAGGCGCCTTCTTGAGGGGGAGGCGGCTGAGGCGCCCCTGGAGCTTCATCGCCCAGCGGGGACGGGCGCCAGCAGCGAAAAGCACGCACGGGGAGCCTCGCAGCACGGACGAGCTCGGCGATGCGGTCGAGCCACTTTTCGTGACGCTGCCGACAGGCGGTAGCGCAGAGCTCGTTGCCACGATGAGCGCGCGGACGAAGAACCAGCGGGCGAGCGGCGAGTAGCGGTACGGCCGCCTCGCCACGGACGGGTGTTGGGGGCGATGCTTGCTGCTCGTTCCCGCCGAGCCGGTGGTGGCGTTAGACGGCAGCGCGACGGAACGGCGGGACGGCCGCCAACGGGGCCGCTCGGCGATGCGGAAGCGAGCGGCTCGGCGCATGCAGGGCCCGACGAAAGCGTCGACATGGATGCGGTGGTCGGCGAAGAATAGGCGGCGAAGACAAGTTCAGCGCACCTCCTCCTAGGCGCGCGAAATGTCGGATTTCGGGTTCCGGCAGACCCTCTAGGTTCGAACACTGGGGTGCGCGCGGAGATTTCACCCTCTACCTTCCTGCACCTCGCCGCCTCGCTAAGATCTAAGCTATGAAAGGAACAACACAAGAGACACAGGGTTTATACTAGTTCGGGCCACCATTGTGGTGTAATACCCTACTCTAGTTTGTGGTGTGGTGGATTGCCTCTTGGGCTGACGATGATGAACAATACAAAGAAGAACAACCTCGCGAGGGTCTGTTCTTGGCTGGTGCGATGAACTGCTAGGAGGAGTTCAGTCGCTCGCTCTCTGTAATGCCCTCGATGCGGCTATATCTCCCACGTGTCGAAGCACGACTTAGAGGCATAACCGCATTGAAAGCAATGTCACAAGTGAGGTAATCTTCACACAACCCATGTAATACCTAAGGGAAAGAGATACATAGTTGGCTTACAGTCGCCACTTCACACAATACATAAATAAACATCCATCATCCAGAATACACTCAAGGTCCGACTACGGAACCAAAATAAAAGAAGACTACCCCAAATGCTACACAGATCCCCGATCGTCCCAACTGGGCTCCACTACTGATCATCAGGAAAATACACATAGTAACGACCACGTTCCTCATCGAACTCCCACTTGAGCTCGGTTCGCCACCTGCACCGCATCGCCGGCACCTGCAACTGTTTTGGTAGAATCTGTGAGTCACGGGACTCAGCAATCTCACACCAGCGAGATCAAGACTATTTAAGCTTATAGGAAGGACAGAGTTGTGAGGTGGAGCTGCAGCAGCGACTAGCATATATGGTGGTTACATTCGCAAAAGAGAGCGAGAAGAGGAGCAAGGCACGGTCGTGAAGCTAGTAGCGATCAAGAAGTGATCCTGAACTACTTACGCCAAACATAACTCCAACACGTGTTCACTTCCCGGACTCCGAGAAGAGACCATCACGGTTACCCACGTTGGATGTATTTTAATTAAGGTCAACTTCGGTTTTCTACAACCGACATTAACAAATTCCCATCTGCCTCATAACCGCGGGCACGGCTTTGAAATATAATACCTGCAGGGTGTCCCAACTTAGCCCATTATAAGCTCTCACGGTCAACGAAGGATATTCCTTCTACCGAAGACCCGATCAGTCTCGAATCCCGGACTACAAGACATTTCGACAGAATAAAACAAGACCAGCAATGCCGCCCGATTGTGCCGACAAATCCCGATAGGAGCTACATATCTCGTTCTCGGGGCACATCCGGATGAACACTACGTCACGGCAACCAAAGATACCCCAAGTTGCCTCGTATGCACCGCAAGTGGTTCTAGTTTGTACCAACGCCGAGGAGCATTGGCCCGGGGTTAAATAAAGATGACCCTCGGGCTCACGAAAACCGGGGAAAAAGGCTTAGGTGGCAAATGGTAAAACCAAAGTTGGGCCTTGCTGGAGGAGTCTTATTCAAAGCGAACTGTCAAGGGGGTCCCATAAATCACCCAACCGTGTAAGGAACGCGAAATCAAGGAACATAACACCGGTATGACGGAAACTAGGGTGGCAAGAGTGGAACAAAACACCAGGCATAAGGCCGAGCCTTCCACCCTTTACCAAGTATATAGATGCATTAATTAAACAATAGATATTGTGATATCCCAACAAGTAAACATGTTCCAACAAGGAACAACATCTCCATGTTCCAACAAGGAACAAACTTCATCTTCACCTGCAACTAGCAACGCTATAAGAGGGGCTGAGCAAAGCGGTAACATAGCCAAACAACGGTTTGCTAGGAAAGGATGGTTAGGGGCTTGACATGGCAATATGGGAGGCATGATAAGCAAGTGATAGGCATCGTAGCATAGGCATAGCAAAAGAGCGAGCATCTAGCAAGCAAAGATAGAAGTGATTTCGAGGGTATGCTTGCCTGCAAGGTTCTCAGAGTTGTCGAAAGCTTGATCCTCGTAAGCGTTCTCAACAGGTTCCTCGTTCACGTACTCATCTCCCGGCTCTACCCAAAGCAAGAATACAAACAAAGGAACCACAATAAATCACTGTGCAATGCACAAGCAACATGATGCAAAACATGGCATGATATGCGAGATGTGATATGCAATGCGTATGAGTGCTCCAGAAGGAAAATGATGAACCAGGCATCAACTTGGCAAACCAAGTATGCCACTGGAAAGGTGAGATGATTTCGGTTGAAATCGATATCAAGATCACTGGAATCGGATGCACGGTTTGCAAATGACAAGCAAAACAAGAATGGCACAAATTTGCCGTTAACAGCATGATGCCACATAGCAAGCAACAAGAAATTAAGCTACTGCACCCAAACGTACCAACAAAGCATATGGCAGTGCTCTACTCAAGATGCTTGACAAACGATGAACACTGAGCTATGGCTAGTTCACACATTAACAGGTCCAAACAAGCATGGCAAAAGTGCAAAATATATCAGCTTCACAGACTTAGAGAAAATACTGAACATGGCAGAATCAGCATCAGGAAGCAATGTTCAGAGCAAGCAAACAACATGCTAAAGGAACTTATAATAGCAAAAAAAGGCATGGCATGAATCTACTCAAAGCATAGAACAAAAGTCCCTTACTGACCAAGAGCCAAAAGGGATAAGAAAATGTAATAGTCCCATGTCAATATAGCAAGTTTCGTTAACATATTTCAGGAAACAGGGCATGACATTGACAGAATTATGAAGGCATCTTCGCGAGCTCGATGCACTCACTACAGAGCATTAAATGATAAACTAAGCATACATCCATCAAGAAGACATGGCATAGAAGCTATACATGGCAAGAACAACATCATAGCATACACGGATCAACTACAACAACCTTGGCAAAATTGAATAACATGTAAACAATCTGCCAGGAAACATTTTATAGCAAAAGTAGAGCTCGATTGACTCAAGCTATGGCACTCCATAATTGCAAACAAGGGCATGGATGTATAGAGCATAACCATATGTTCAAAACATCCTTACTGAAGTATCTCAAAACAAGCATGGATCTCTCTGTAGCATCAAGTTAACATGGCATAAAAATATCAAGAAAAGCAGGGCTGAAATCAGCAACATCATGAAGCCTATTTTGCATGCTTGTGCTAGTCACCACAGAGATCACAAAAATACATGGAATACACCCCTGTAAAGATGGCATGGCATATTACAAAACACATGTAGGACTCAAGATCATAGGGTGCACACATCAATCATGGCAAAAATGACAAAAGTGCAAGTTCTGATAAGAATCTGAAACTAACATCACATAGCCTTCTTCTACCAGCATTTCGGGCATCAAGATGAGCTCAAATGAAAATTATGCAATGCGATTAAATGATGTACTCATCGAGACGAACAATTCGGTATGCTATACGCCCAAAACGGAGCCACGGGTGCAAAGTTATGATGCGATGAACATGCAACAAATAATCTACAGAACAAAGACTTAGAGGGTTTCGGGGGAGAAAGAAGTCAACCCTTCGTTTGGATCTAGATCCGGCTCGGATCGAGGTTCGCTTGCCGGAGCAGCGGCGGCCGGCGACGGGCGCTGGAGGAGGGAACCGGCCGGAGGAGGGAGAGGGCCGGGGCGGCGCGAGGTCGTCCGCGAGGCGGCGGAGGCGGCCGGGCGACGGGCGAGGTCGGCGGCGAGGCGGCGGAGGCGGCCGGGCGACGGGCGCCGGGCGGCGCGGCCGGGCGGGCTCCGCTGGCTCGCGGGCCAGGCGGCGGCGTGTGGCGCGCTACGTGCGCGCGCCATGTTGGTCCGTCAGCGGCGGGCGGACACGCCCAGCCCGTCCGGACGGGTCCGCCCATGGAGAGGAGCGGGGCTAGGGTTTCGTCCGGATTTCGGGGAAGTGATCTATATTTATAGGTAGAGGGAGCTAGGAGACTCCAAATGGAGTGTAGTTTTCGCCCACACGAGCGTGATCCGACGACGGAGAGCATGGAAGTGACTTAGATGGGTTATTGGGCGGTTTTCGAGGGGTGTTGGGCTGCAACTTAAAAGAGGCCTTCGCGGATATGCGGATAACCGTTGGAGTACCAAACGAGCTCCAAATGACACGAAACTTGACAGGTGGTCTACCGATGCTATACCAGGGCCACTTGACAAACCTCAGTCCATTCCGAGAACGTTTAGTACCCGCTCACGGAAAAATGTAAAAGGGGACGCCGGGGAACATAGGAGTGCCGGATTGCAAAACGGACAACGGGGAAAATGCTCGGAATCATGAGACGAACACGTATGCAAATGAGATGCACATGATGACATGATATGAGATGCATGACATAAACAAAATGCAAAACGAAAGACAAAAACCCAACCACAGAGGGAATATCATATCACAATGCCGAAAATGGCAAGAGTTGGAGTTACAAATATGGACAGTTACATCCGGGGTGTTAGACTCTCCCTGCTAATTCCAGATGCTGGATCCTCTCTCTAGATTTCGCGATGCCTCTACCTTGTGGGTGGCTAGTCCTATTTATAGGCAAAGGCCCTAGGCCTCTCCCAAAATATTGAGTGGGAAGGGCGCCAACAATTGGCCATTTTGAAGGGGAACATCTAGTACACTTATCCTGAATAAAGTTGGTCCTCGCCTGCCAAAGGCTCTGGTGGTGACGCCGGCTTGGGCTCCACAATGACTTCCTTCCTACCGTTGCGATTGTCTTGGTCTTGTTGCACCAAGAGGGATGCCTTTGCTTGATACTCTTGCCTGCGCTTGCTCCCTTTGCACCAAAGAGGAAAGGAGGACACTGCGCGGGCTGGCGCCTGCCTGGCGCCCTTGGTCGTCATGGCTTGCGTCATGGGCACCTCGTGAGGTACCATGCCTTGATCTCTCCTCCTCCTCATGAGCCAACTTTGACGAGGCCGTGCACGAGGAAGCACCATCATCCGCCCAGCAATCTTGGCCCCTCGAGGGTCTTGAGCTTGTCTTGATGAAGATGGGCCTTGATGGGCCACCCCTTGAGCCACGCCGCAGGCCGCAGGCAAGCAAGTCTGGGGACCCCCGTTCCCAGAACGCCGACACTAGCTACCTAATTTGGGAGGAGACAACTTCAACTAGTGGAGGGGGAAGGAAAAAGAGAAAGGAGATGCATTAATGGAGGTGGTGTAGTTAGGTAGGAGTAATGAAGAGAGAGAAAGGTAGATAGAAAAAGAGAGAGTAATGGGGGAGACGTATTAAGGAAGAAGAAGAGTGAGAGTGGGAGCATGTGGGAGGTAGGGGAAAGGGAAGAGAGGAGGGGGAGGGGGAGGGACGGGTGGGGAAAAGGTGGTGGGTTGGTGCGGATTAGTAGTAGCGGGGGATCTCAACCGCGCTGCTGCTAAGTAAGTAGCAGCAGCGCGCTTTGGGAAACGGCGCTACTGCTAACCGGGACCAAAAAGTGTGCCAATTTGAAACTTAGCAGTAGCGACCTCAGAAAAAGCGCGCTACTACTACATCCATAGCAGTAGCACGCGCTAGCGGCACCGCGCTGCTGCTAAATGGAGTTTGGCGGACACCGCCGGTCGATATTTGTAGCAGCGCGGTTTACACCGAGCGCGCTACTGCTAAAAACTTGTCAGTGGCGAGTTTCCCGCACACGCGCTACTAGTAATTAGCAGCAGCGCTCCTTTTTGAGCCGCGCTGCTGCTAAGATTCTGTGTATAGGCTTTTTCCTAGTAGTGAGAGGGGGTCGTGGGAGGAGCTAGTGGGTAGTTAGGGTGCTGCAGTTAGGTCACGGGGGAGGGGTCAGGTGTAGGAAGGGGGTGGGCTGGCCTGGCGGCCTTTGGCCAGTTGGGCCGGTTGGCCATCTGGGTCAAGGCCCAGCAGGGAGGGGGAACTTTTCCTTTTTCACCTTTTTAATACGGTTATCAACTTTTAGCTACTGTTTTTTGTTAAAATATAAAACTAAATGAGTTTTGATAGATATGAGGCTTTTCACATAAATCAAGCATACTATTTTTAGGAGCCACAAAAAGTTTGAAGCCAAAAGGAGTTGTCTACCCATTTTTAGAAATTGAAAAGGCCAATTTTAAAAGTTGCCGGACACTAAATAGATTTGTAGGGGCACTTTGGGAATCCAAAAGAGGTTGGTTCCAGCTTGACAAATATCCAGGGATTATTTGCCGCACTTTCAACATTTTAGTTTTCATGCTTGACAAATTTGGATGTTTGACTTTAAATTGTAATTTGAATTTGAACAGTGATTTGGACCAAGTGAGGATTAGCAACGGTAATGTGATGACATGGCACCATTAACATGGGTTTACTATAGCTTAATTATACGGGCGTCACATCCTAGGACCTGTGTAATAATTGCGGATTGATCAGAGACAGTTTATGACATGAAAGATAAGACTCGGTTATGATGCTAGTAATTCTACTTACCAAAGATAGCAGAAAACATCTGGGATATGCGGTGTTTTAAGCCGGTAAGCTCAGTGGTTATCTCTTGAAGGGACGCTTCAGCTTTTTAAGCCCGCTGTATCAGAGCAGTCCTCTCCTCAGCCCAGGCGGTTCTTTCAGTATCAAAACTGGTCTTCAGTTTTTCTGTTTCAGCCAAACTAAATTTGAATTTTGAGTTGGACTTCTAGGTCTCAGATTCCTAATGCTCCAGCCGGGTTTTCGCATCAGCCAATTGCGATTGAAGTTGAGCAGTGGCATCCTGTACATGCACAGATTTGCAATCATATTCATATTCGGGTTACAGGAATAAAAGTCCCAAGCCTTTTGCAAGAAACAACACTTGGCACTTGGGGGCTAATGCGTATAGAAAAATTCTTCATATAACGACAAATATGAATAAGTCCCAAGCACTTTGCAAGAAAGAGCACTTGGCACTTTGGGGCTAATGCATATTGCTCGCGTTTTCATTACTACTTTATGATGACCCGATTGTGCTGCAAACGACCATAGCTGGCTCATGGGGGCTACACAATTAAGTTTTGCTTTATAAACAATGATGAATAGTACCGGCTCATTCATGTTGATTAAACCGACCCTTGGGGGGTACAGATGCAATGTTAATCGTTAAAGATCTGGCTTAACTCTGACAGTGAAAGTCGGCTTTTGAAGGATTCTATCAAAGATGCTTTTATACTCATGGCTACAGCATATTCTATTCTATTCTATTATACACAGTAGACTTGGGGGCTAACAGGATATGCATAATTTATCAAGATGGAGTTCATACCTCATATTCTGATGCATCTGTTTCACCATGTCAATTCCAAGATCGCGGTTGGTATGCACTTGGTTGAGATAACCATAGAGTACTTCACTGCCGTTTAGTTGAGAATAATTGGCAATGTCAAATCTCACTTTCTGCCTTTCAATAAACTCCTCTTTGGCGGAGTGCTTGGCTAAGACAGTAGGTTTTCCCGGCTCTTAAAAACCGGTGCCAGTGATCATAACATCCTCAGTATGTGTTTCTGACGGTTTAAGTGGGCTTGATGATTCAGTGTTCAAAGGATTGACGTTTGTGTGATCACTGGAGAGGTCGGGAATTTCCGGTGGAACATCATGGATAGGCTCTTCTGGTTGTTGTACGGAGGCTTCAGATGCTGGAATTTGCTGCTCCGGCTCATGGACTTTGGGGTCTTCAGCTGGCTTGGTCACCTTGGCCTTCTTGCAAGGCTTTGCCTTTCCACTTCAAAGGGTTGTGGGAGGTTAGTACAAGCATAAAGATATAAAGTTATGGAAAATAAAAATTATTACCCAGGTCAGTCTTGAAGGCCGACAGCTGGGTCTGCGATGAGTCACTGGAAGAGGAATGAGTTATCCCTTGATAACTTGAATCGGAAGAATTAAGTGATTGATGAATAAGACCCGCCAGAGGATAAAAGAGTTTAACTTTGGAGGGACCTTGTTTTGACGTTTCCGCAGAGCTGGAGTATTTGTTAAACCAGAAGATAACTCTCCACCTCCGCTGGTCCAAGTTTGTTGCCGGTTCTCGTGCTGCTGTTGCTTCAAAAGAAAGTGAGGATCCAAATAAGCTAAGGGGTGTGAAAATCTTACTTACTGGGTTACTCGTTGAATTTTTTGTCTTGGCAAAGGTGCTGAGTCGCAGGAAATAATAGTTACCTCTTCTTCAATCGCTTGGCTGGCCCCCGTGTCATCCTAGTGATAATCAGTGTCAATAAGATAATTGAAAAAGGAGCCAAGGGAGTCAAGGGCTACTTCCGACACATAACTGTCATCCAATTCAAACATTTCAGAAGCACTTAGTTTCTTCTTATTTTTCTTGATGGCTTTTGCTTTAACCCTGGCTTTCTTGGCAGCTTCATGGTCATACTCCTTCTTCCAAAAAGCGGAGTTAGCCTGTGAAAGTCATTAAGATAAAGTTAATAAAAAATTTAAATGATAAGCTAAAATAAATAAGTTGGAGACTCACGGCTGGTGGCGGGTTATGTGTGCAGAAAGGGTTCAGTCCTACCTTGCTGCAGCTTTCCTGGCTCTCTTAAGAAGGGTTTTTTTTTCATATCATTGATTGCGTTATCAGTTAAACGCATGGAGCAGTAGCGCAGTGGGTCTTTTGAATCACCCGTATAAGTACACATTAAGCCGGAACGACGGCTCAAGGGTATGATTCTCCAAGAAACCCAGCACCGAACCAAGTCAATACCAGTTAACCCATTTCCAGCAGGGCCTTGACCTTTGAAACAGTAGGTGCAAGATTTTCACGTTCAGCTGTGGAAAGCCGTTCGGGAAGATGATGTTTGGGGTTGAGTCGTTTGGTACGATAACCCGGCAGTGGATTCTCATCAGCCGGAGAACTATCTTTACAATAGAACCATGTTTGATTCCAATCTTTGGGGTGACTCGGCAGGCGAGCATAGGGGAAGATAGCATCTCTTCTCCGTTGAACTGAGACTCCGCCAAGTTCTAAGCTGGGTCCAATGGTAAATTCGTTCTGCCGGTTCAGATAAAAATATTCCCTGAAGAGTTCAACGCTGGGTTCCCCTTGAAGGTATACTTCACAGAAAACTTGAAAATTGCTGATGTTTGACATGGAATTGGGTCCAATGTCTTGAGGATGAAGCTGAAAGAAGTGCAGAACGTCTCGGAAAAATTTGGATCCAGGTGGTGACAAGCCCCGGTTCATGTGATCAGTAAATACAATGACCTCGCCATCTTGTGGCTGAGGTCTTTCTTCACCTGGTGTGGGAGCACGCCAGCGCAAGATGTTTTTTGCTGGTAAAAAGTCGACTTAGACAAAGTCCAAGAGCGTGTTTTCAGTGACAACGGAAGGAACCCAATTACACGAGGTAATTGTCTTCGGCATTGTAAGGGAAGAAGCCTAAAAGAAATAAAAATTTGCCGATTTAAGTAGATTTGTTAAGCCGGAGATGAATGCTACAGCATATATTCGCATTGGCGGCTTAAACGGGGCCTAATGACATATGCCTACTTATAACTGGTGATGTAAGCCGCTATGACAATAATGGTATTTAAGATATATCAAGAGCGAATTCTACTAAGTGTTGGATAAACAGGTTTTACAGACTGGTGCGACTAATTTGGATCTAACACTTTGCGAAAAACAAAGTAAAATCAAAGCCTAATATCGCAGCGGCGGAGGAACTAGCATATTGGCAAGAGTTCTACATCTAGGAAGCATATTCAGTGATTAAGAGAAGGTACAGAGACAGTTTCCGCATATTTTAAAAGTTATTTTTGGATTGAAGAAAGGATCAAACAGAGGTATGATGAAGAACAACGACGAACTCCGAAGAACTTCAGAAAACTTTAATGGAGATCTACAGCGGAGAAAGGAGAGGTCCTTACTGGATCCACTGAGCAATGGAGACGCACCGCAGTTTCTCTGGTCTCGTTCAGGTTGGTGCAGCGGTCGGGGTCGAGGAAGACGACGAGGTCAGCGACGGCGGTGTTCATATGCGCAGATGCGTGGTGAGAGAGAGAAAGGTGGAAGATGAGAAGGCAAAGGGGGGAGAGTGAAAATGGACCCCTGGTCCTATTTATAAGGCTCGAAGGATAAGTGGCATGCGCGGGAATCGAGGAGACCAAAAAATGGATATGTGACGGCGCAAACGCCTCGATTTTTAGGGGTTCATTAAAAGAGAAGATTTATTAAGATTTGGGCCTTGTGCAATATTAATGACAGGTGACGTCATGGCGGGTTACCACAATCCCAGGAGATGACGTCATGGCGGGTTACAATATCTCGCGAGAGTAAATGAAAAGGATTTTTTTCTAAGTGTTGAAGATTGACATGAACAAGTTCAAATCAACCTGGGGCCTAATGTTAGGGATATGACTATTGGTTATAACCCGCCCAGGAGGGGTTGGGTTATACCGATGGCGGTTCATCAAGACAAGGCCCGTGAAGATGTTGAAGATGGCGGTTCATGAAGCAGGCTTACTAAGGACCCAAAGCCCAAAGGCGGCTTAAGGCCCATCGGTATAAACCCCCATATGTGTATTACTTGTATTGTAAGGCAAGCGTAGTTAGTTACCGAGCCGGACACGTTGTGTATGAGCCGGCCGGGACTCCTTGAGCCGCGGGGTGTCAACCTGTGTATATAAAGGGACGACCCGGTGGCAGCTTAGGGCAAGAAACAAGAGATCGAAAGCTAGATCAAGCGTATTCGCTCCCTGGTAATCGAAACCCAAGCTATACCACCTCAAACTGGATTAGGCCTTTACCTTCACCGCAAGGGGCCGAACCATTATAAACTCCGTGTGTCCTTTGTCCCGTTTAACCCCTTTAAGCTAACCTAGTTGCAATGGCTCCACGACTAAGTCCTTTCGCTAGGACATCTGCCGTGACAATTCCACGACAGAAAGCATGATTGTCGGTGTCAAAACCGGCGGATCTCGGGTAGGGGGTCCCGAACTGTGCGTCTAGGCGGATGGTAACAGGAGACAAGGGACACGATATTTTACCCAGGTTCGGGCCCTCTCGATGGAGGTAAAACCCTACGCCCCGCTAGATTAATATTGATGATGTGTGTTACAAGAGTGGATCTACCACGAGATCAAAGAGGCTAAACCCTAGAAGCTAGCCTATGGTATGATTGTTGTTCGTCCCACGGACTAAAACCCTCCGGTTTATATAGACAACGGATAGGGTTAGGGTTACACAGTAGTCGGTTACAATGGTAGGAGATCTACAAATCCGCGATCGCCAAGCTTGCCTTCCACGCCAAGGAAAGTCCCATCCGGACACGGGACGAAGTCTTCAATCTTGTATCTTCATAGTCTTGGAGTCCGCCGATGATGATAGTTTGGCTATCCGGACACCCCTAGTCCGAACTCCTCAAGAGCTCCCTGAACCAGGCTTCAATGACGATGAGTCCGGCGCAGATATTGTCTTCGCGTTGCAAGGCGGGTTCTTCCTCCTAATAATTTATTGAAGATTGTGAACACCAGATAGTGTCCGCATCGCAAAAATAAATTCCACATACCACCTTAGAGAGAATAATGTTACACAAGATCAATCTGCTAACATATTTTGTGGCGTGATGTCGCACCACTACCAAGCCTTTATTCAAATTGTTTTTACTGCTCCACCTCAGCTGCTTAGCTAAGCGGTTTCTTGGCACGCCTTGTCGAGGCAGAGATCGTGTTCCCTTATTCGGGATTCCCATCAATACGGACGTAGAACCCAACCGCGCCATTGATTGTGGCGCTTGGGAGATAAGCGAGTTTTACCAGGCCGGTGGGGGCACATGTTTTTGTCCGCCCATATAAGGGGATAAGGATCTACCCTTTCACCTACGCCTTCTTCCTCCTTTGCTCATCCATTCATGTGCACTCGAGCTCTAGCGCCCAAGTCCGCACTTTCCTCCTCAACCTTCTCCAACCATGTCAGGAGCGGGAGGCAGATGGATGGCCTCCTCCGTCACGGAGGGGCACATCACAAGACTGCGGGAGGCCGGATACTTGTCCGGCGATATCGCGCACAGGCTGCTCGATGCGGGGCAGCTTATTCCAACCCCCAGTCCCCATGAGAGGGTGGTATTTCTTCCCCACTTCCTCCACGGACTAGGTTTTCCACTTCACCCATTTGTCCGGGGCTCATGTTCTACTACAGCCTGACTTCCATGACTGGCCCCGAATTTCGCCTCAACGCCTCGCTTATCATCGTGGTGCGAGGCCTTCCTCTGCATCCAGCCCTACTTCGCTTAGGCTCAAGACCTTCAAAGGTCAAGTCAAGGTTGTGAAGGGCAGCCAAGCGGAGTGTGGAGGCGCCATGGTCGGCAAGATGGCCAAAGTCCTATGGCTCGAGGGCTCCTTTGTGGAGACAATAAAGGTGGCAATCGGGTGGTTCTACATCACCGAGCCACGCGACCCTGAATGGGTGGCGCCCCGACCAGATCTGGATTCCCACACGGCCTCATCATGGAAAGAGACGGGCCTCAAGTGGGGGATTCGACGAGCTATCCGACTCCAAACACGCCGTCCGAACCTGGTGGACAAGAATCGAGGCTTGTCGACGAATCCAGTGATGCTCATCCGCCGGATTCTCCCATGCCAATAACGGACTTCAATTTGTGGAGTTCGATCCGCACAGACCGAATTCTGAGCCGCTCTTCGATACCACGCACGAAGATGCCTCGAAGGTGCTGTTCAAGGGCGCTGAAGCCCCGCATCCGCTAAGAAAGATCGCGGATACAGCTCGCGCGCCAAGCCAGCGAGGTAAGTTATTTTACCCTTTACGGGCTCTTTTTCATAGATTGACTCTACGGGATCTAAAACTCCCTATTCTTTGAGAGGTCTGGTTGAAGACGCCCGACAGATTAACTGTCCGCCTTTGCCGAAGACCCAGCAGACGCCCGATTGACGGGAAGGCTGGCCCGCACCCCATGTGGAGCCGGAGAAGAAGGACAAGAAGGAGGCCACGGGAACTCGAAGGAGCTCCCGACGCCAGGTGCTGTCGGATTCTGAAGTAGAATCTTCTCCTGAAGACGAGGAGGAAGAAGAAGAAGCTTCTCCCCCAGCGGGGGAGGAGAGGAAAAGTAAGGACGCCCCAACTGGGGAGGCCGGAGGGTCCAAGAAGGGAAGAACCCTTCCTCCGGACTTCTCCACCAACGTCGTCGACGACGAGGGGGATTGGTCTACAAGGGCCAAGCCCCTAGCGAGATTGTAAGTGTCCGGACACCCATGGCGTTTTATTATTGCAGAGTGTTCTCTAATGTCGAACAATCGTGCAGCCCGCCCAAAGGCGAAGTTCGCCGATTCATCGAAAGCAGTCCCCGGCTCGCCGGAAATGGAGAGTACTTCGCTCGACCGCCTCGCCTCATGTTATGGACAACGCCACAAGGGGGGCTGCAAAGGGGCTTGGTTCCTGTGAGGTGGCGCAGAGGTGCCATAAGGCAACCCCCACTCCAGCGCTGGGGGGCAAGACCCTGGGGCTCTAAGGTCGACCTTGTCCGATTCAATGGCGGAACCTTCAAGGTTCCGAGTCCGACAAACGATCCTTCGCAAGAAGGGTAAGACGCCGTGTCCTTCGGCCCAACCGAGGCACCGGATAGCATCGGAGGCGCCAACGGCGCCCATCGAGGAGGAGCACCGCATCGTTATGAGTGCGGTGATCCGATAGTTCAGTCCGCCAAGAGCGGGCTAATCAAGCCTGCATCAGCTTCTAACAGGCTTTGAGGTAAGAAATTTCAATATATGTAAAATGGTACCGCATAGACAAGAGCCCCTGATGCTCGGTTCGTGTTCGGAAAAAAGCCGGACCGAGGATCTTTAGAAAGACAAACGCAGGAGTCATAAAAATATGTCAATATGGGATTGCAGGCTGTGTTGTTGACCTGCGCCAGATCGACCAAGGAAGTCAATACTTTGAAGAAAACCTCGAGTGGTCCGAGAACGAGCTCACCATGCCAAGAAGCAGCTCGAGGAAAAGAAGGTGAGTAATACCTTATAAAAATTGTACCTTATGTAAAAGGATTTGGTTGCAAGAAAGATGACAAGGATAACATGGGTATTGTAGGGGCCACTAACGAGGTGGCGACCACTGAAGGAGGCGGTGGCCGCGTCGAACGTGCCGCCGCTGAACGCACCGAGCGAGAGAAGCAGGAGGCGCGGTAGCGGAGGTACAGCAAGAGCTCCAGATCTCGTGAAAAACATGAGAACGTGAGCGTGACTCAAGACTCGAGAGTCTGAGCTTGCAACGGCTCTTGAGAGTGCCAAAGCCGCTAAGGCCGGGCCTACAAGGCCCTCCAGAGATTGAGGCGGTGAAGAAAATAGCAGCGGTAAGGCATTTTCATGCAGAGTAAGCATGTGAGTGTTAATTACCTGTTGCTTACCCGAATTCGAGCTCTCCAGTATGCTTCGCAGATCTTCCTCGCAGCAGTCCGATGCTGCCGATTCTACCGGGCCGAGGAGGGAGCTCGACGGAGAAGGTCTTCGGTCTCAGATGTCGAGGCCGGACATCCGTGTTTTAGCGACCAGCCAAGCAGCTGGTCGAGCTCCACAAGGCGGCCGAACAGGCCATGAAAGGCCTCATAGTTCGGTTGTGGCCTAAGGAGGCCATGCCTCGGAGCTACTTCGCCCTGCGCGGCGGCTGGTGGATGCGTGCTGTGGGTTGAAGTTATCAAGCATTCCACTTGTATCGAGGGTGCCTGCCGGGCCCTTGCCCGCAAAGGTGCACTGGGCAAGATGGATGCCTGTAAGCTCGTGACGGACCCGCCACCGTGAGGGCAAGGAGCATCGCACGCCGAGATGTATTATAAGAGTGTGCTGAAGGGCGCCCGCACTATTGCGGGTGAGTGCTCCAAAGATGTAATATTTGAGTAGACTCGCATTTTGTTATCCTGTGCGCTGAAAACTTAGTTCATATGCGCTAAGCAACGCTTGTTAATTTAAAATATTACCTTTTGTGCGGCTGTTTATCAAATCTGAGAGATGGCAAGTCGTTGGCTTCAGCCCCCATGCCATGAGTGCTGGGGTGTTCGGGATCAACTTGAGCGCTCTTGTTCCCATTTTTGGGTCCATCTAGCGAGGCGCTCAACACAACGAACAAGGCAACCGGACTTATAATGCTTGAACACTCTCACTTAGCCATAGAATTCTATAATTTTAAATTTCGCTAAGCCCCTAGTCTTCGAAGGTCAATTTGGGGCGCTATCCACGCCTTGGCCGGACAGTATCCGCCTCGCCTAAGCGGCATAAGTCTTTATGACTCGCAAAAACCTCTCGAACAGCGATCGTCTCTCGCCTCATCATGACGATCAGTTTTAGCTTTCCATCGAGGCGTTAACCCAGCCGAATCGGGCGGAATCGCAGTGGTTCTCCGGTGCTACCTTAGCCGATATAACGGAACATAAGGTACCAAAACACGGAGCCGGGCAAACCCAACTATTGACCCAAGACATGATTCGAGCCGATTCATATAGTGCTATAAGTTCGGGGTGCCGCACTTGTGAAAGTGTTCGGACTCATCACACCATAACGCGGGAAACATAAGCCCCTGGTGTATATTAGCCGTACCAAAGTGTACGGATGCAACATGTCGTGAATGAACATATGTATGAAAAAACAAATGCAATTATAATCAAAAAGGTGCTGCATTGTTTTATTTATTAAGTGCTGCTACGGATGCAGAACGATACAAATAGTGCGATAAGAAAGGTAGGAGACTGTTAAACATGTCCCCTTCCAGGGGTAGGCTGCAGATTGGTGTATGAAAATGCTCGTAATGGAGACCACCTGTATATTTGTTGTAGCCTTTATCCTTCCCAGGCTGTTGCATCGTGAGTTCGGCAGGTCTGCTGCCGGACAGGGGTTCTGACAAACGGAGTCCTGTGTTTAAAAAGTAAAAGGTAAAAAGAAAAGAAAAAGGAACGACACACTTGAGATCCCCTTGTGTGGTTGAGCCGCAGTCTGGGTGTATTGTGGTCGTGCCCCCCTCCCCATGCCCATGGTATCTTCAGAGCGTAATGGTGTACGCGAAGGACCTGCTTTGACGCTTCAGAGAGCTGGGTTAGCCGCATCGCTACGCGTGTTCGAACGTGCTGTGGTCTTGTTGTGTTACCCGGGCGTGCTTGGCTGTGTCCGCCGCTTAATGGCGAATTCGATAATTGCCTTAAGAGGCTGCATTGCACTTCGCCGCGAGAGTCGCCAGATGTTCCTCCGCGGAGGGAACGCTCAGTGTTTCCGCTGACCGTAATGACTCGAGGGCCTGGCATCTTGAGCTTGAGTTATGCGAAAAGCGGCACCGCTGAATTTTGCAAACACGGTGCGTCCGAGCAAGGCATGATAGCCGCCATGAACGGGACTATGTCAAAGATTAACTCTCGCTCGGAAGTTATCCGGGATCCAAGACCACTTCGCAGTAATTGAGCTCGCATAATTGGCTTCTACACCTGGTATGACGCCTTTAAAGGTTGTTTTGGTAGGTTTAATCCTTGAGGGTCTATGCCCATTTTGCACACTGTATCCTGGTAAAGTAGGTTCAGGCTGCTGCCGCCGCCCATCGTGACTCGTTAGGTGAAATCCATCGACGATTGGGTCTAGGACCAGTCGGCGAATCCGCCAGTATGGATGTTGGTGGGGTGGTCCTTCGGTCAAAAGTGATCGGGCAGGAGGACCATGGATTGAACTGGGCAACTGGCTCCATCGCCGTAGACATCCTCGAGTGCACGCCGCTCCCTTTTGGGTATGTGCGCTGCGATATCATGTTCACCGTCCGCACTGTGGGGGAAACCTTCGTCCTCTATTATTCGGCGGTTGGGTCTCGTCCTCGTCATCGCTATGCAGCCCCTTGTCATTGTTTTCGGCAATTAACTTGCCTGCCTGCTTGAATACCCAATAGTCCCTGTTGGTGTGGTTAGCTGGCTTTTCAGGGGTGACATGTATCTGGCACAAGCGGTCGAGTATTCGGTCCAAATTGGACGGACCCGGAGTAGTTCGTTTGAATGGCTTTTTCCGCTGACCGGTTTTAGAGCCTTTGAATCCGCATTGACCGCCGATCTCAATATTGTCGCCGTTAGTGCGGCGCTTTGTTTTGTTACGACGCTGCCTGCCTTTTTGGTCCTTGAAGTCCGGACTGCGTAATGTTTGCCGAGGTTGTTGCTGCGTGCTAGCTAGCTGTCCTCACCCGCATGTAAGCGGGTCATTTGTGATGTGAGGGCTGCCATGGATTTCGCTTTTCCCGTCCTAGGTGCCGGGCAAGCCACTCGTCATGGATGTTATGCTTGAAGGCAGCGAGGGCCTCCGCATCCGGACAGTCGATGATTTGGTTTTTCTTGGTTAAGAACCGTGTCCAAAATTGTCTGGCCGATTCGTCTGGCTGCTGAATTATGTGGCTTAGTTCATCAGCGTCTGGTGGTCGCACATAAGTGCCCTGGAAGTTATCGAGGAATGCGGCTTCCAGGTCCTCCCAACTCCCAATTGACTCTGCTGGCAAGCTGTTGAGCCAATGTCGGGCTGGTCCTTTAAGATTGAGGGGAGGTATTTGATGGCGTGAATATCGTCACCGCGGGCCATGTGGATGTGAAGGAGATAGTCTTCGATCCAAAACGCGGGGTCTGTTGTGCCATCATAGGATTCAATATTGATGGGTTTAAACCCTTCGGGGATTTGATGATCCATTACTTCGTCTGTGAAGCATAGTGGGTGTGCGGCGCCTCTGTACTAGGCGATATCACGACGGTGCTCAAAAGAGCTTGATCTGTTTTGTTCGGCCCGGCCGGACTTACTGTGTCCGGTGCGACGGTTGTCGTCATGTACCGTGGGGCGCCCACGCGATCCATAGATCGATCTTGATTGTCTTGCCTTGTCCTCCAATATATCTCGCAGGTCCGGAGCGTTCCCATTTGGCCAAGTGCTTTTTGAGCGATGCCGGGGTACGATTCTAGTGAAGGGCCTAGAGGCCTCTTTGTCGCGGCCACGGGGTGGTCGGTCAGCCGTATTATCTCCTGGTGATGCGGGTTCGTAAGCCTCCTCCTCTAATCGGCGGAGCAGCTTGCGTTTAGGGTAGCTTTTGGAGGGGCGTTCGAGCTCATGCTCTTCGGCCGCAAGGACTTCGTCCATCTGCCGGCCAGCGATCCCGATCAGCTCTAAGTTGTTGCTATTTTTTCTTTAGGTTGTTCGCCGTGGCTATAAGCCCGCGCCTAAAACGCCTTGTTCGATGGGATTCTCGTGCATGACGAATTCATTGTCGCCGAGGCTTGCTTCGCCTTCGGAGGGAGGCATATAATCCTCTACCTCTTCTTCGCCGCTCTCTTGAGGGCTGGCGTCTTCATCCTCCCGCGGCGGATCTTGCTGGAGTGGATTGTCTTCGGCGTTGCCGGTGTATTGTTATCTCCGGTGCCGGAATCTTCATTCTTGCCGTGGCGGATTTAGAGCGGCGCCACGACGCCGGGCGCTTGGGCTGCTTCTTGGGGGTCATCCTCCGTTGTTCCATCACCGTTCCCATCTTTTGGGATGTCCACCATATATATGTCGATGACGAGGTGGCCTTCCAAAGCCTCTCAGAGGCGCTGGTCTTGGTCGCCTCCGCATCGCCGCCCATACCGCCGATGTCTTCGGAGTCGTAGTTCAGCATGTCGGTTAGATCATCGACAGCGGCTACCAAGTGGGTGGTGGGTGGGCGTTGAATTTCTTCGTCGTCCGCATCCCAACCTTCCTGTCTGTAATCCGGCCAGGGCTCTCCGGATAAAGAGAGAGACTTTAGTGAATTCAGGATGTCGCCAAAGGGCGAGTGCTGAAAGATGTCCGCGGTAGTGAACTCCATGGCGGGCGCCCAATCGGATTCGATTGGTAAGGGCGTGGAGGGTTCGGAGTCCGGAGAGGAGTCCGGCACCCTGGAGTCGGAGTCTTTGCAAAGGACAGGGATGGTGTTCGGCTCGATCGCAGTAGAGATTGTAGCCCCCGAGGCGGTGTCCAACCACTGCGTCCTCGGTCGGGAATCCGCCCGGATTAAGGGCCGAGCGGATATCGGTGCGGCCTCCGTGGCACCGCTCGCTGCAGAGCTAGATCATGCCCATCGAGACAAGGCGGCACATTTCGCTGCGCTCGAATCCGTCAAGATCAAGTCTCCACGGATATCGGCCGATAGTTTAGACTTCCAAATCTGACCTAGTGGCCAGGGGTGTAGCTTTCGATCTGCTCCAGATGGCTGCTTAATTGGCCCAGCAGCAAAGCCGCCAACACAAAGATCTGTCCGGGAGAACAGTCTCACCCCGACCGCTGTCGTTGTTGATGATCGGAGGAGCCATCGGCCTATCGGCGACGACTACGCAGGAACTCTCAATGAAAGCACCAATGTCGGTGTCAAAACCGGCGGATCTTGGGTAGGGGTTCCCGAACTATGCGTCTAGGCGGATGGTAACAGGAGACAAGGGACACGATGTTTTACCCAGGTTCGGGCCCTCTCGATGGAGGTAAAACCCTATGTCCTGCTAGATTAATATTGATGATGTGTGTTACAAGAGTGGATCTACCACGAGATCAAAGAGTCTAAACCCTAGAAGCTAGCCTATGGTATGATTGTTGTTCGTCCTACGGACTAAAACCCTAGGGTTTATATAGACACCGGATAGGGTTAGGGTTACACAGAGTCGGTTACAATGGTAGGAGATCTACATATCCGCATCGCCAAGCTTGTCTTCCACGCCAAGGAAAGTCCCATCCGGACACGGGACAAAGTCTTCAATCTTGTATCTTCATAGTCTTGGAGTCCGGCCGATGATGATAGTTCGGCTATCCGGACACCCCCTAGTACGGAACTCCCTCAATGATATAAAAGGAATTAAGGAGACACAAAAGCTCAAGCTTGGGGATGCCCAAGGCATCCCAAGATAATATTTCAAGAAGTCTCAAGCATCTAAGCTTGGGGATGCCCCAGTAGGCATTCCACCTTTCTTCATCAACAATTATCGGTTAGTATTGGTTGAGCCTAAGTTTTTGCTTCTTCACATGATGTGTGATATTCTTGGGATATCATTTTATTTTGTTTTTCTTGTTGTTTTAATAAAATACTTATATCTGCAAGTTTTTAAATGATAGAGAGTCCTCAAATAGCTACCCATTTACTTAACTACTCGCTTGATCTTCACTTATATCGTTTTGGAGTAGTTTGTCATCTACTCTTGTGCTTTACTTATATCATGTCAGTAAATTGTTGAATAAACTGAATATCATGAAGTTGAAATTATATGTTCATATCATGCAGTCATGCCTAGTAGTAGCTTCACATTGGGTTTAGAAAGTGAAATCTATTGAAGCTTGACAATCACAATATTGGTCATACAAGCAATTCATGAATGATTAGTATAAGGAAGAGAACTTTCACATACAAATATATTATCTTGGACATCTTCTATAATTGTGAATACCCACTACTTTAGGATGCTGCTAACGTGACTGTCGGTGTCATAACCGGGGGATCTCGGGTAGGGGGTCCCGAACTGTGCATCTAGGCGGATGGTAACAGGAGACAAGGGACACGATGTTTTTACCCAGGTTCGGGCCCTCTCGATGGAGGTAATACCCTACTCCTGCTTGATTAATATTGATGATATGGGTAGTACAAGAGTAGATCTACCACGAGATCAGAGAGGCTAAACCCTAGAAGCTAGCCTATGGTATGATTGTTGTTCGTCCTACGGACTAAAACCGTTCGGTTTATATAGACACCGAATAGGGTTAGGGTTAAACAGAGTCGGTTACAATGGTAGGAAATCTACATACCCGAATCGCCAAACTTGCCTTCCACGCCAAGGAAAGTCCTATCTCGGACACGGACGAAGTCTTCAATCTTGTATCTTCATAGTCCAGAGTCCGCCAAAGATGATAGTTCGCTATCCGGCACCCCTAGTCCAGACTCCTCAAGAGCCCCCTAACCAGGCTTCAATGACGACGGTCCGCACGATATTGTCTTCGCATTGCAAGGCGGGTTCCTCCTCCGAATACTTCATAGAAGGTTTTGAACAAAGGATAGTGTCCGCTCGCAAAACAAGTTCCACATACCACCGTAGAGAGAATAATTTTTTGCACAGATCTGCTGACGTATTCCGCAGCGTGACATCACACCACGCCCAGGCCTTTATTCGAATCATTTTTTACTGTCCCACCTCAGCGCGTTTAGCAAGGCAGTTTCCTTGGCACGTCTTATCAAAGCGTAGATCGTGCCCCCTTATTCCGGGATTCTCATCAATACGGACGTGGGTAACCCAACCGCGCCATTGATTGCGGCTCTTGGGAGATAAGCAAGTTTTATCAGGCTGGTGGGGCATGCATAGCCTCGTACGTCCATATAAGGGGATAAGGATCCACCCTTTTCACCTACGCCTTCCTCCTCCCTTGCTCATCCATTTCCGCGCACTCTGAGCTCCAGCGCCCAAGTTCGCACATCCTTCCTCAACCATCTCCAGCCATGTCCGGAGCGGGAAGCAGGTGGATGGTCTCCTCCGTCACGGAGGGCCAAGTAAAATGACTGCGGAAGGCCGGATACTTGTCCGGCGAAGTCGCACATCGGCTGCCCGACAAAGGGCAGCTCATCCCCACCCTTGAGCCCCATGAGCGGGTCGTATTTCTTGCCCACTTCCTCCGCAGACTGGGTTTTCCACTTCACCCATTCGTCCGGGGGCTCATGTTCTACTACAGCCTAGACTTCCATGATCTGGCCACGAATTTCATCCTCAACATCTCGGCGTTCATCATCGTGTGCGTGACTTTCCTCTGCATCCAGCCCCACTTCGGCTTATGGTTGAAGACCTTCAATGTCAAGCGGAAGGTTGTGGGCGGCCGCCAGGCGGAGTGCGGAGGCGCCATGGTCGGCAGGATCGCCAACGCCTTATGGCTCGATGGCTCTTTGTGGAGACCGTGAAGGTGGCAACTGGTGGTTCTACATCACCGAGCCGCTGACCCTAAATGGGCGGCGGCCCTGAATTCGGTCTGGTATTCCCACGCTGCTCACTTCTTGGAAGGAGACCGGCTCGACGTGGGGTAATTCGAAGAGCTGACCGACTCCAAACCTGCATGCGGACCTTGGTGAACAAGAATCTCGTGCTCGCCAATGTGGTCCAGTTATGCTCATCCGCCGGATCCTCCCATGCCAACAACGGGCCTTCACATTGTGGGAGTTCGATCCGGCACAGCATCCAACCCTGAAGAGGCTCTTCGACACTATGTACGAAGATGCCTAGAAGGTGCTGTTCAAGGGCGCCGATTCAGCTGCAGAAGATCGCAGATTCAGCTCGCAGCGTCAAGCTACCGAGGTAAGCTATTTTGCCCTTCACGAGAATCTTGCTTTTCATAGTTTGACTCTATGCGGGATCTAAACTCCCTTGCCTTTGACAGGATTGGCGGAGCACATCCGGGCAGGTTAACTGTCTGGCTCCTTTGCCAGAAGACCCAGTAGACGCCCGCTTGGCGGGGCTGCTGGCTCCGGCGCCTTACGTGGTGCTGGAGAAGAAGGCCAAGAAGAAGGCCACGTGGACTCGAAGGAGTGCCCGGCGCCAGGTGTTGTCGGACTCATCGTCCGACGACTCGGAGGCGGACTCCTCCCGTGAAAACGAGGAGGAGGAAGCGAAGCCTCTCTCAGCCGGGGAGAGAAGAAAGAAAGGCCGCCCACCGGGAGGCCGGAGGGTTCAAGAAGGGAAGAACCCTTCCTCCGGACGTCTCCACCAACGCCAACGACGGCGAGGAGGAGTGGCCCTTGAGGGCCAAGCCCCTAGCGAGATCGTAAGTGTCCGGATACCCATGGCTTTTTTTCATTGCATAGTGTTCTCTAATGCCGAACAATCATGCAGCCCGCCCAAGGACGAGCTCGCCGCTTCATCGAGCGGGTCCCTGAATTTTTCGGAAGTGGAGAGTACTTCACTTCCGGCCGCCTCCTCACTTCACGCTGCTGACGACGCCGAGGTGGGGCCCCAAGGGGGGCCTGGCCAAGAGGAGGTGGCGCAGGAGGCGCCGCATGGCAGCCTCCCGGACTCCAAGCGCGAGGGGAGCGAGACCCCCAGGGGCTCTAAGCCCGACCCTTGTCCGGACTCCATACCGGAACCTTCAGCGATTCCGAAGTCCGGCAAGCGGCACCTTCGTAGGAAGGGTAATACGCCGGTGCCCTCCGTCCAATCGGAGGCACTGGATAGCTTACTGGAGGCACTTAACAGCACCTCCATCGAGGAGGAGCACCACACTTTTATGAGTGTGGTGATCCAGAAAGTTCAGTCCGCCAAGAGCGGGCTGACTGAAGCCTACAACGGCCTTCTAACAGGCTTTGAGGTAAGTTTTCAATATATGTAAGAAGATTACCGCATAGACAGTAGCCCCTGATGCTTAGTTTGGTGTTCGGAAAGAAAAGCCGGACTGAGGATCTAAAAAGATATACACAGGAGTCTAACATAATTATGTCAATATGGGAATGCAGGCTGCCCTGCTGACCTCTGCCGCACTGACTGCGGAGGTCAATGCATTGAAGGAGAGCCTCGAGCGGTTCGAGAACGAGCTCGCCAAGCCAAGAAGCAGCTCGAGGACAAGGAAGGTAAGTAATACCTTATGGAATTTAAAAATGTGGTTGCAAAAGATAACAGGAATAACATGGGTACTGCAGGGCCACGAGCAGGTGGCGACCTCAAGGAGGCGGTGTCCGCGACCGAAACAAAGCGGCCTGAGCGCACCGAGCGAGAGAAGGGGAGGCGAGCTGGTGGATGTACGGCAAGAGCTCCAGTGCTCGTGGAAAAACATGAGGGTTTGGAGCGTGACCAAGACCCGAGAGTCCGAGCTTGCCTCGCTCTTGAGAGTGCCAGAGCTGCTAAGGCCGAGGCCCAAAAGCCCTCCAGAGATTGAGGCAATAAAGAAGATCACGGCGGTAAGGCATTCTTTATGCAGAGCAAGAATGTAAAAGTCAATTATCTAGTACTTACCCGAATCCGGAGCTCTCCAGAGCTGTTCAGCAGATGTGCCGCTGAGTGTCTCCGATGCCGCCGCTTTCTACCGAGCCAAGAAGGAGCTCGACGGAAAAGGTGTTTTGGTCTCAAGATGCCGAGGTCAACACCGGTGCCCTTGAGCGACCAATCAAGCAATTGGTCGAGCTCCACAAGGTTGCCAAACAGGCCATGAAGGGCCTTATAGCTCGGCTGTGGCCAAATGAGGCCATGCTTGGGAGCTACTGGCTAGTGCGGCGGCTGGTGGATGCCTTTCCATGGATCAAGTCATCAAGCGCCTCCGCTCTGTATTGAAGGTGCTCAGAGGGCCCTTGCCCGCGCTGTGGTGCACTGGGCAAGCTGGACGCGAGAAGCTGGTGACGGACAGCCGCCGCCGAGCAAAGAACATCGCAAGCCCGAGAAGTATTATGAGGGCGCCCCAAGGGTGCACGTCTTATAGCGGGTGAATGCTCCAAAGATGTAATGTTTGAGTAGACTCGCATTTGTTATCCTGTACGCTGAAAACTTTTTCATATGCGCTAAGCAATGCTTTTGAATTTAAAATATTACCTTCTGTGCGGCCGTTTATCAAATTTGAGAGATGGCGAGTCGTTGGCTTCAGCCCCCATGCCACGAGTGCTGGGGTGTTCGGGATAAACTTGAGCGCTCTTGTTCCCATTCTTGGGTCCTTCGAGGGAGGCGCTCAATGCAACGAACCAGGCAACCGGACTATAATGCTTGAACACTCTCACTTAGCCATAGAATTCTATAATTTTAAATTTGGTGAAGCCCATAGTATTCGAAGACCGAGTTCGGGCGCTATCCACGCCTTTGGCCGGACAATGCCGGTTCCTCGCCTAAGCGGCATAAGTCTTTAGGGACTCAAGAAACCTCTCGAACAGCGATCGGTGTCGCCTTATCATGACGGTCAGTTTTAGCTTTCTCCACCGAGGTGCTCAACCCAGCTCAACCGGGCTCAATCGCAGTGGTTCTCCCAGCGCTACCTTAGCCGATGTAATGAAACGTAAGGTACCAAAACATGGGAGCCGGCAAACCCAACTATTGACCCAAGACATGATTCGGGGCCGATGCATATAATGCTATAAGTTCGGGTGCCGACTTGTGAAAGTGTTCGGACTTGTCACACCATGTTTTTGGGGTACATAAGCCCCGGTGTATTGGCCGCACTAAATTGTACGGTTATGCAATGTCATAAATGAACATATATAATGTGAAAGAATGCAATAATAGGAAAGAGCTATATATTGGTTATTCAAAAGAAACGCAAATAAAAGCGAACGATACAAAATGTGCGATAAGCAAGGTACGGACTTTGATATGTCCCCTTCCAGGTAAGTTTGTGGTGTGGTATGTAAAACAGGTATACTGCCGTAATAGATACCACCGGACACTCGACGCAGTTTTCTCGCTTCCTGGCTGTTGCATCGTATATCGGGCGCTAATGCCGGATGGGCTTCGGAGAACAGAGTCCCGAAAGTAAAAGGAAGAAAAAGAAAAAAAGGAATGACACAAACGGGAGCCCCTAGTGCGGTCTAGCCGCATTCTGGGCATGCCGTGGTCGTGGCCCGTCCCCTATTCCCATGGTGCTTTAGAGCGCAATTACATGCGCGTAGTACTGGCTTCGCGAGTTCGCGAGGGCTGGGGTTGGGGCTGCATTACTACGCTTGTTCGGAACGTGCCAGGTGGTCTTGCTGTAGGTTACTCCGGGCGCGCATGACAGTGTCCGATTGTTTATTGGCCGGACTGGAGAATTGCCTTAAGAGGCTGTTCTGCACTTCTGCCGCAAAGGCGGCCGTATGCTCCTCCGTTCGGAGGGAGCGTTCGGTGTTTCCATTGACCGTGATTACGCCTCGAGGGCCTGGCATCTTGAGTTTGAGGTACGCGTAGTGCGGCACCGCATTGAATTTTGCAAATGCGGTTCGTCCGAAAGAAGGCGTGATAGCCGCCGAGAACGGGCTATGTCAAGATTAACTCTCACTCCGGAAGTTATCCGGGATCCGAAGACCACTTCAAGTGTAACAGAGCCTGTGCAGTTGGCCTCTACACCGGAATGACGCCTTTAAAGGTCGCCTTTGTGGGTTTGATCCTTGACGGGTCTATGCCCATTTTGCGACCGTATCCCGATAAATCAGGTTCAGCTGCTGCCGCCGCCCATCGACTCGGTGAGGTGAAATCCGTCAATAATTGGGTCAAGAACCAATACGGCGAAACCGCCGTGACGGATGCTAGTGGGGTCGCCCTTCGATCAAGGTGATCGGGCAGGAAGACCATGGGTTGAACTGGGCGATCGCTCCATCGCAGATACGCCTTTAGTGCGCCGCTCCGCCCCTTTTGGCTATGTGGGTTGCGATATCATGTTCACCGTCCGCACTTGTGTGGGAAAGCCCTTCTCTCCTCTATTGTTCGGCGGTCGGGCTCTTCCTCGCCATCACTATGCAGCCCTTGTCGTTGTTTTTGGCGCTTAGCTTGCTCTGCTTGTTTGAACACCCAACAATCCCTGTTGGTGTGGTTGGCTAGTTTTTCGGGGTGCCATGTATCCGCACAAGCGATCGAGTATTCGGTCCAAGTTGGAAGGGCCCCGGTATTTCTTTTGAATGGCTTCTTCCACGACCGGGTTTAGAGCCTCGAATCGCATTTATCGTCATATCTTCAGCATTATCACCGCACGCGGCGTTTATGCTTGTTGCGACGCGACCTGCCATTGCTATCCTTGGTATCCGAACTACCGTGGTGTTTGGCCAAGTTGTTGCTTCGAGCTAGCCAGTTGTCCTCTCCGCCGCAAAAGCGGGTCATGAGTGTGGTGAGGGCTGCCATGGATTTCGCTTTTCCTGTCCTAGGTGCCGGGCTAGCCACTCGTCGCGGATGTTGTGTTTGAAGGCTGCTAGCGCCTCTACATCCGGACAGTCGACGATCTGATTTTTCTTTGTTAGGAATCGCGTCCAGAATTGTTTGGCCGATTCTTCTGGTTGCTGAATTATATGGCTATGGTCATCGGCGTCTGGTGGTCGCACATATATGCCCTGAAAGTTATCAAGGAATGCGGCTTCCAGGTCCTCCCAACAACCGATTGACTCTGCTCGCAAGCTGTTGAGCCAATGCCGAGCTGGTCCTTTAAGCTTGAGTGGGAGGTATTTGTTGGCATGTAGATCATTACCGCGGGCCATTTAGATATGGAGGAGATAGTCCTCGATCCAGACCGCAGGATCTGTGGTACCATTGTATGATTCGATGTTTATGGGTTTGAAGCCCTCAGGGATTTGATGATCCATTACTTCATCTGTGAAGCATAGTGGGTGTGCGGCGCCTCAGATTGGGCTATATCACGACGTAGCTCATATGAGCTTTGTTCATCGTGTTCAGCCCGCCGGTTTGTCAGATCCGCATGACGGTAATCATCCCGAGTCGTTGGCCCACGCGATCTGTAGATCGATCTTGTATGCTTTGCCTTATCCTCCAATATATCTCGCAAGTCCAGCGCGCTTTTCCGTGCCTTGGTACTTTTGAGCGGCGCCGGGAGTGGCTTGAGCGGAGGGCCGAGAGGCTTCTCTCGTCGCGCCACGGGTGGCCGGTCTGCCATGTCGCGCGCTGGTGACATGGGTGCTTCCTCCTCGACGAGGCAACGGCCTGCGCTTGGGGTAGCATTTGAGGGGCGTCCGAGTTCATACTCTTCGTTGCAAGGACTTCAGTCCATCCGCCGCCTAGCAGGTCTTGGTCAGCTCTAAGCTGTTCCTGCTTTTCTTGAGGCTGCTTGCCGTGGCTATGAGCCTGCGCTTAAAACGCCTTGTTCGACGGGTCCTCTCGCACGACGAATTGGCTCGTCGCCGAGGCTTGCCTCGCCTTCGGAGGGGGCGATAATTATCGCCCTCTACCTCTCTTTACTCGCCTGACCGTCAGGCGGACTTGCTTCTCCTCCTCCCGTGCCGAGTCCCACCGAGGGGGTCATCTTCGCACCGTCCGGTATTATTGTCTCCGTGCCGAATCGCCGCTTTTCTTGTGGCGGATTTAGAGCGGCGCCACCGACGCCGGCGCTTGGGTTGTTTCTTGAGGGTCATCCTCCGCCGCTCCATCGCCATTCCCATCTTTTGGGATGTCCACCATATATGTCATATGACGAGGTGGCCTTCCAGCGTGCCCGTGGGCGCTGGCTTTGATCGCCTCCGCACCATCGCCCATACCGCCGATGTCTTGGTCGAAGTCGAGCATGTCGGTTAAATCATCGACAAGTGGCTACAAAGTGGGTGGTGGGTGGGCGTTGAATTTCTTCATCGTCCAATCCCAACCTTCCGACCATAGTTCGCCAAGGCTCCTCGACAAAGAGAGAGACTTTAATGAGTTCAGGATATCGCCAAAGGGCGAAAAGCCGAAAGATGTCCGTGGCGTGAACTCCATAACGGGCGCCCATCGGATTCGACCGTAGAGGCGCGGAGGTTCGGAGTCCGTAAAGGAGTCCGCACTGGAGTCACGAGCCGCAGCGACAGGATGGTGTTCGCTCAATCGCCGTGGAGATTTCAGCCCCGAGGCGGTGTCCAACCAACCGCCCTCGATCGGCTAAACCGCCCGGATTAAGGGTCGGCGCGGCTCGTGCGGCCTCTGTGGCGCTGTTCGGCGGCAGAGCTAGATCGTACCCATCGAGACAGTGTGGCCCGCTCGGCTGTGGTTCGAATCCGTCGAAGATCAAATCTCCGTAGATATCGGCCGTATAGTTCAGGCTTCCAAATCTGACCTGATGGCCAGGGGCGTAGCTTTCAATCTGCTGCAGATGGCCTAGCGAATTGGCCCGCAGCGCAAAGCCGCCGAATACGAAAATCTGTTCGGGGAGAAAAGTCTCACCCTGGACTGCGTCGTTGTTGATGATTGAAGGAGCCATCAGGCCTATAGGTGATGACACAGAGGAACTCTCAATGAAAGCACCAATGTCGGTGTCAAAACAGGCGGATCTCGGGTAGGGGGTCCCGAACTGTGCGTCTAGGCGGATGGTAACAGGAGACAAGGGACACGATGTTTTTACCCAGTGTTCGGGCCCTCTCGATGGAGGTAATACCCTACCCCGCTTGATTAATATTGATGATATGGGTAGTACAAGAGTAGATCTACCACGAGATCAGAGAGGCTAAACCCTAGAAGCTAGCCTATGGTATGATTGTTGTTCGTCCTACGGACTAAAACCCTTCGGTTTATATAGACACCGAATAGGGTTAGGGTTACACAGAGTCGGTTACAATGGTAGGAAATCTACATATCCGTATAACCAAGCTTGCCTTCCACACCAAGGAAAGTCCTATCCGGACACGGGAGGAAGTCTTCAATCTTGTATCTTCATAGTCAAGGAGTCCGGCCAAAGATGATAGTTCGGCTATCCGGACACCCCCTAGTCCAGGACTCCCTCAGTGACACTACAATTAGAGTCCCGTCGACGAAATTGTGTGCGATGCATTAGTCACAAACGGTGATGTAAACAAACCATCAAAAAAGATGCAAAATGTTTGCAATGGCGGATACATCAAACACGGTTTAGATTTTAGTTGCTTGTGCGATGCGGGGCATATGGTTGAGTTCAATGAACTGTTTGCGATGAGGCAGAACAACAGAAACTGGAAGCCAGATGAAGGTGTGTGCGATATACGACATAGAGTTCACTTGGATAAATTGTTCGTGATGAGGAAGAACAACAAAAACGGGTAGCCAGATGAAGGTGTGTGCAATATACATCATACAGTTCAGTCTGATGAACTGCTTGTGATTAGGCAACACAAAAGAAACAGTCAGCCAGATCAAGGTGTGTGCGATAGAGGGCAAACATTTCACTCGGATGAACTGTTTGCATTGAGCCAAGATAACATAAACGGTTCAACTTACATGCATAATTACATAGGTGGCTACTACACACATGACATTTGCACACACCAAAGTAAACTATTACATGCATAATTAACCAGGATAAATGATCATCTTATCACCATATACTTCTTGTGACGCTTGCCGCTACTGCTCTGCTTGTGGCTCGATACGGCCTCGTCGATTTCGGGAACGAGGCACTTCCTCATGTCAACGATTGGCCTATGCATCTCGTAGCATGTGTACATGCTATTGTCCGTGAACCTGAGGTGAGGTTCATCCAGTTTCCACATCCAGGCCCCGTGCCAGGATACGGGACGTGTTCTGCTAGCATCCTGCTTCATCTTTTCGTAGTAGGGGTCGATGATGGCCAAGGCGAGTTCAACCAAGGAGTCCTTCTTCGTGCTGCCCCAGACCTTGTAGTGGTCACGAATTTCGACAAGGTTCTTGCAGGCCAAGCCCGTAATCATGAGCGCTATACATCGTTGGAGGTTTCCACCATAGCAAACTTGTAGCCGGTGCTATTAACAAACCTCGCGAAACGGTCGCAAGGCCCAAAGAAAGAAGCAAAATAAACGACTAAAACAAAATCACACAAAGCATACAAATAATGTACAAGCGATATCATATTCAAGCAATATCACATATTACTACTACCCATGACAATAATATACATGCATACCTAAGCACACAAATCTTGCGAAAACTCCGGTTCTACGATCTAATATGTTGTGATGGTGTGCACGAAAGTGAATCCAAGTGTGGAAGGAGTTGGTGTAAACAAGCTTACACCAAGTCCTGGCTTAACACCAGTCACATCTGGGTGGACACGGAGGTGAGGAAGGACTTGGTGATCCTGTGGAAGAACGCGGAGGTCAGGACCACACCATCATCAAGTGTACAAAAGGGAACCGTACACGTCCAAAGAACGGGGTGATAGGGTAGGGTAGAGGTGAAAAACAAGGCTTGCTGACATTGCCCTTTTCTGATAGCCGAGATCAGTAAGGGTTGCCAACACGGTGAGATGAATGGCATGATTCAGGATAGAAACATGGCTTTCACCAAAAAGGTAGGGGTGACTGGTGGAAGGATAAGGATGCGATACCCGCAATTGGTGTCTGGAACACTTGGTACCTCAGCATCACTCCGCTGGGACAGAGATGACATCGACAGCGAAGAGCGGGTATGCAAAGAAGGAGGGTGCAGGTAGTGCATCGAAAATGATGCCACCTACACTCACAATATCGATCGTTAGCGACAAAATAATGAGTCTATATGCATGCTATGCAACAAACAAATGCAACAATCCAATGCAGCATACTGACAAGACTCTATACTACCGTTTTATAACGTTCGCGCGGACTAGGGCGTCCTACAGCCAGACCTGCTCTGATACCAACCTTGTGGCACCCCGTCTCAGAGGAAACCGGAACGCCCCGTATTCCAACCCAGAGACAAGTCTTCTGGAATATGTCACTGCTGTCATTGAACAAATAAGCTCTTTATTACAAATACTCGGGGATACAAGAGTTCTGATATAATCAGGAATTACATCGGCGCGGCGACGCTACGCCTGCCAAGGTTGCTCTATGCTAGCAGCAGAACAACTCATATCAGGGGAATAACTTCTAGCAGCGGAGCAACGATGACGGTGATGGACTCCACTCTGCAGGGACTCTGGCTGGAACGCTTATCCTAGCTCGCCAACAAAGGATCCACGGTAAACAAGTAAGCAGACAAAGCATGACCTGCAAACTGGCATGACACGCCAGGTCAGTACATTAAATGTACTTGCAAGCTCACAGCAACCAAAGCAATCAAGACAAACAACAGCAAGAAATTTACAAGTTAAACAATGATGACCATGATATCACTAGAACAACATCAGATGAGCATGGCATGAACATGTTTAACATAACACATCTAGCATCACATGAAATGAGCATGGAAATGTTACTCACGATATGCACAAGATGATACTAGCATGCAACATACTTATCATGATCCACTTACTCTTCGGGGTTACCGCGTAACCACCACATGTATCAACTTACCCACTTGGGCATCACACGATTATCTCAGGACCAACCAAGCTTGGTATTAACAATACCGTAGTGATCATATGAACACAAGGAGCTTGATCTTTACCCGGAATTACCACATGACACCAGAAATATCAACCAACTTCGGTATCCACGATACCACTGTGATCCTCTTGTGATCACATAAATATCAACCAACTTATTTCCTCATCGAACCAGGGGTTTTAATTATTAAAATTATTATTACTGTTGACCCGTAGTGTGACCTACTACGAACTGGGCCCTTATCCGCGGGCGTGGCTATCGATAGTTTAAACACAATCTGCAGAGGTTAGCACACTGTACTCACACTACGGAACCCAAGGCCTTGTACTCCCATTCGGGTGGACCAATAGCGTTCCGACAAAACCAATCTACTGCCATGACCCGGCCACTCCAACAAACTTCCCTTTGGGCTAAGTCATGAGTGGCCCCGATGTCACCTCGTGACACCCAACGGCCACCGTTAGGGCAAAACAAAACCATCCCGAACGGGGAGAGCGCTCAAACCAACACGGGCACACAAGGCTTATGTCTGCCTACCTGGCCAAAGTAGCGCGCGCCCATAACCTTCCCTAGTTGGAAGCACCGGCAATAGGCATGACAATAGACCTAGTTAGGAGCCCCCATAAAGCAAGTGTGGCTGCACTAGCCAGTTCGATTTCGATGGCACTATGACTTAGCCAACATGTGTTCAAGTTCGATTAATGTCCAGTTTAACTTGAATGTAATGAGCTGAGTCATAATAACATTGTCGGATTCAGGGCTCCGCAGACCCAAGACAGATTCGAACTCTGGGGTGCGTGCGAAGAACTCAACCTCCCCAGTCTGCCAACTCGTCGATCTCACGGCCTAGCTCGATGAACTGGAATGTAAAGGGACACAACAGTTTACCCAGGTTCGGGCCACCTTGCGGTGCAATACCCTAATCCTGCTTTGTGGTGGATTGGCCTCGAGGTGGGCTGAGGATGAACTGGTACAGTGGAAGAACAACCTCAGGAGGTGTGTTCTTGTGCTTGTGTGAGCTGGTGAGGGTGCAGATGGTCTGAGTGATCCATCCCCTTCTATAGTGGTGGCTAGGCTATACTTATAGTGGCCTTGGTCCTCTTCCCCCAAAATGAAGGCGGGAAGGGATCCCACAACGGCCAAATTCGAAGGGAGACAACTAGTACATATTATCCTGACGAAACATGGTCTTCGCCTGCAAAGCTTCGTCCTGTTGTGATGCCATGACGCCGTGACACTGTGGTGGGCTCGGCGAAGACCTCCATCCTGCTGTCCTGGCGGACTTGGTCTTGTAGCACGGAAATGGAAACCTTTTTTTGATTCCTCGGGACTCCGCGCCTGCGCTTGCTTCTTTAGCACCAAAGAGGAAACCTGTTGTACTACACCTGTTGGCGCCCACAGAAGGAAATATGCCCTAGAGGCAATAATAAAGTTGTTATTTATATCTCCTTATATCATGATAAATTTTATTATTCATGCTAGAATTGTATTAACCGGAAACTTAATAAATGTGTGGATACATAGACAAAACACAGTGTCCCTAGTAAGCCTCTACTAGACTAGCTCGTTAATCAAAGGTGGTTAAGTTTCCTAGCCATAGACATGTGTTGTCATTTGATGAACGGGATCACATCATTAGGAGAATGATGTGATGGACAAGACCCATCCCTTAGCTTAGCATAATGACCATTAAGTTTATTGCTATTACTTTCTTCATGACTTATACATATTCCTTTGATTATGAGATTATGCAACTCCCGGATACCGTAGGAATACCTTGTGTGCTATCAAATGTCACAACATAACTGGGTAATTATAAAGATGCTCTACAGGTATCTCCGAAGGTGTTTGTTGGGTTGGCATAGATCAAGATTAGGATTTGTCACTCCGAGTATCGGAGAGGTATCCCTGGGCCCACTCGGTAATGCATATCATAATAAGCCTTGCAAGCAATGTGACTAATGAGTTAGTCACGGGATGACGCATTACGGAACGAGTAAATAGACTTGTTGGTAACGAGGTTGAACTAGGTATGAAGATACGACGATCGAATCTCGGGAAAGTAACATACCGATAACAAAGGGAATAACGTATGTTGTCATTACTGTACGACCGATAAAGATCTTCGTAGAATATGTGGGAGCCAATATGAGCATCCAGGTTCCGCTATTGGTTATTGACCAGAGAGGTGTCTCGGTCATGTCTACATAGTTCTCGAACCCGTAGGGTCCGCGCGCTTAACGTTCGATGATGATTTGTATAACGAGTTATGTGTTTTTGGTTACCAAAGATTGTTCGGAGTCCCAGATGAGATCACAGACATGAGGAGGAGTCTCGAAATGGTCGAGAGGTAAGGATTGATATATTGGACGATAGAATTCGGACACCAGAATGGTTTCGGGACGTTTCAGATATTTATAGGAGTACCGACGGGTTACCGAAACCCCCCGGGGAAAGTAATGGGCCTACATGTTCCATAGGGGAGAGAGAGGGAGCCCGCAAGGGGTGGCGCCTCCCCATGGGCTGTCCGAATTGGACAAGGGGAAGGGGGAACGGCCCCCCTTTCCTTCTCCCTCTCCCTCTCCTTCCCTTTTCCCCTCCGAAAGAAAGGAAGGGGGCCCGACTAGGACTTGGAGTCCTAGTCGGTTCCCCCCCCCCCACTTGGGAGCGCCCCTAGGGCCGGCCTCCTCCCTCTCCTCCTTTATATACGGGGGCAAGGGGCACCCCAAAACACATCAATTGTTCTCTTAGCCGTGTGCGATGCCCCCCTCCATAGTTTACTCCTCCGGTCATATTGTCGTAGTGCTTAGGTGAAGCCCTGTGCGGATCACATCACCATCACCACGCCATCGCGCTGAAGAAACACTCCCTCGACACTTTGCTGGATCAAGTGTTCGAGGGACGTCTTCGAGGTGAACGTGTGCATAACTCGGAGGTGCCATACGTTCAGTGCTTGATCGGTTGGATCGCGAAGACGTTCCACTACATCAATCGCGTTAAGCTAACGCTTTAGCTTTCGATCTACGAGGGTACGTGGACATACTCTCCCCTCTCGTTGCTATGCATCTCCTAGGTAGATCTTGCATGATCGTAGTATTTTTTTTGAAATTGGATGATACATTCCCCAAAAGTGGCATCTGAGCCAGGTCCATGCGTAGATGATATGCATGAGTAGAACACAAATAGTTGTGGGCGATCATAGTCATACTGCTTACCACCAACATCTTATTTTGATTCAGTGGTATTGTTGGATGAGGCGGCCCGGACCAACCTTACATGACCACGTTCATGAGACCGATTCCACCGACAGACATGCAACTTGTTTTGCATAAAGGTGACTGGCGGGTGTCTGTTTCTACAACTTTAGTTGAATCAAATTTGACTACGGTCGGTCCTTGTTGAAGGTCAAAAGAACAAACTTGACAAAACATTGTTGTGGTTTTGATGCGTAGGTAAGAACGGTTCTTACTAGAAGCCCGTAGCAGCCACGTAAAACTTGCAATAACAAAGTAGAGGATGTCTAACTTGTTTTTGCAGGGCATGTTGTGATGTGATATGGTCAAGACATGATGTGATATACGTTATTGTATGAGATGATCATGTTTTGTAAAAGTTATCGGCAACTGGCAGGAGCCTTATGGTTGTCACTTTATTGTATGAAATGCAATCGCCATGAGATACGTCCATTTTGCATCATGTTTTCTTACTGTTATTTATAATTATTTATCCATAATAATGTTTTTTGGAGTAGTTCTAATAACTTTTCTCTCATAATATGCAAGGTATACACAAAGAGGGAGAATTCCGGCAGCTGGGATTCTGGACCTGGAAAAGCTACGTCTGGCTACCTATTCTGCACAACTCCAAACAAGCTGAAACTTCACGGAGATTTTTTATGGAATATTTGAGGAATATTGGAGCAAATAACTACTAGAGGGGGCCCACCAGGTGGGCACAACCCACCCGGGCGCGCTAGGGAGCCTGGGCGCGCCCTGGTGGGTTGTGCTCACCCAGGCCCACCTCCGGTGCCCATCTTCTGGTATATAGGTCATTTTGACCTAGAAAAAAATAAGGAGAGGACTTTAGGGACGGAGCACCGCCGTCTCGAGGCGGCTTGGGCTGGAGCACTTTTGCCCTCCGACGGAGCGATTCTGCCGGGGGAACTTCCCTCCCGGAGGAGGAAATCATCGTCATCATCATCACCAACAACTCTCCCATCTTGAACTCTCCCATCTTGGGGAGGGCAATCTCCATCAACATCTTCAACAACACAATCTCATCTCAAAACCTAGTTCATCTCTTGTGTTCAGTCTTGTTATCGGAACTATAGATTGGTGCTTGTGGGTGACTAGTAGTGTTGATTACATCTTGTAGTTGATTACTATATGGCTTATTCGGTGGAAGATTATATGTTCAGATCCAATATGCTATTTAATACCCCTCTGATCTTGAGCATGATTATCATTTGTGAGTAGTTACTTTTGTTCTTGAGGTCACGGGAGAAATCATGTTGCAAGTAATCATGTGAACTTGATATGTGTTTGATATTTTGATAGTACGTATGTTGTGATTCCCTTAGTTGTGTCATGTGAATGTCGACTACATTACACTTCACCATATTTGGGCCTAAGGGAATGCATTGTGGAGTAGCAATTAGATGATGGTTTGCGAGAGTGACAGAAGCTTAAACCCCAGTTTATGCGCTATTCCGTAAGGGACCGATTGGATCCAAAAGTTTAATGCTATGGTTAGAATTTATTATTAATATTTTTCTTGTAGTTGCGGATGCTTGCGGGAGGGTTAATCATAAGTAGGAGGTTTGTTAAAGTAAGAACAGAACCTAAGAACCGGTCCACCCACATATCAAATTATCAAAGTCCCGAACACGAATTAAACCAACATGATGAAAGTGACTAGATGAAATTCCCGTGTACCCTCAAGAACGCTTTGCTTATCATAAGAGACCGTTCTGGCATGTCCTTTGCCTCAAAAGGATTGGGCTAACTTGCTGCACTTTTGTTACTACTATCATTACTTGCTCGTTACAAATTATCTTGCTATCAAACTACTCTGCTACTTACAATTTCAGCACTTGCAGGCATTACCTTACTAAAAACCACTTGTCATTTCCTTCTGCTCCTCGTTGGGTTCGACACTCTTACTTATCGAAAGGAGCTACAATTGATCCCATATACTTGTGGGCATAAAGTTTATTGTCTGGCGCCGTTGCCGGGGAGTGAAGCGGCTTTGGTAAGTGGAATTTGGTAAGGAAACATTTATATAGTGTGCTGAAATTTATTGTCACTTGTTACTATGGAAAACAATTCTTTGAGGGGTTTGTTCGGGGTATCTTCACCTTGACCAGAACCACAATTAGCTACCCCTCAACCTACTTCACCTACTGAAAATATTGAATATGGAATTCCTTCGGGTGTGATAGAACAACTGATAGCTAATCCTTATGTAGGAGATGGAACCGAACATCCTGATATGCACTTGATATATGTAGAACAAATTTGTGGATTGTTCAAGCTTGCAGGTTTACCCGGAGATGAAGTTATGAAGAAGGTTTTCCCTTTATCTTTGAAGGGAAAAGCATTAGCATGGTATAGGCCATGCTATGATATTGGATCTTGGAATTGGAATTGTTTGAAATTGGAGTTCCACCAAAACTTTTACCCTATGCATCTAGTTCATCGTGACCGGAATTATATATATAATTTTTGGCCTCGTGAAGGAGAAAGTATCGCTCTAGCTCGGGGGAGGCTTAAGTCAATGTTATATTCATGCCCCAATCATGAGATCTCAAGAGAAATTATTATCCAGAATTTTTATGCTCGGCTTTCTCGTAATGATCAAACCATGCTTGATACTTCTTGTGTTGGTTCTTTTATGAAGAAGACTATTGAATTCTTGTGGGATATTTTGGAAAGAATTAAATGCAACTCTGAAGATTGGGAACTCGATGAAGGTAAAGAGTCAGGTATTAAACTTAAGTATGATTGTGTTAAATCTTTTATGGATACCGATACTTTTCAAAAGTTTAGCACTAAATATGGACTTGACTCTGAGATAGTAGCCTCCTTTTGTGAATCATTTGCTACTAATGTTGATCTCCCTAAAGAGAAGTGATTTAAATATCACCCACCTATTAAATAAGAAATTAAAGAACCGGTACTGGTTAAAGAAGAAACTGTACTTTACAATGTTGATCCAGTTGTTCCTACTACTTATATTGAGAAACCACCTTTTCCTGTTAGGATAAAAGAACATGCTAAAGTTTCAACTGTGGTTAACAAAAGCTATATTAGAACACCTAAACCAGATGAACAAATTAAAATAGAAGCTAGTATTTCTATGGTTAAAGATCTATTGGAAGAAGATATGGATGGGCATGTTATTTACTTCTATCAAGAAGTTGCTAGAATTGCCAAACCTGATAAAAAGGATAAACATAGACCTGTTGTTGGCATGCCCGTTATCTCAGTTAAAATAGCAGATCACTCTTATCATGGTTTATGTGACATAGGTGCTAGTGTGAGTGCTATTCCTTACACCTTATATCAAGAAATTATGAATGACATAGCATCTGCATAAATAGAAGACATAGATGTTACTATTAAACTTGCTAATAGAGACACTATATCACCAATTGGGATTGTTAGAGATGTTGAAGTCTTGTGTGGGAAAATAAAATACCTACTGATTTTGTTGTTCTTGGTTCCCTACAAGATGACTTTTGTCCTATTATCTTTGGTAGACCTTTCTTGAACACTGTTAATGCTAAGATAGATTGTGAGAAACAAACTGTCGGTGTTAGTTTTGGTGATGAGTCTCATGAGTTTAATTTTTCCAAGTTTAGTAGAAAGCTTCTCGAAAAATAATTTACTAGTAAGGATGAATTAATTGGCCTTGCTTCTATTGTTGTACCACCTACTGATCCTTTAGAACAATATTTGCTAGAACATGAGAATGATTTTCATATGCATGAAATAAATGAGATAGATAAGATTTTCTTTGAACAACGTCCTCCACTTAAACACAACTTGCCTATTGAAACTCTGGGAGGTCCTCCTCCACCTAAAGGTGATCCTGTGTTTGAACTAAAACAATTGCAGACACTTTGAAATATGCTTATCTTGATGAAAAGAAGATATATCCTGTTATTATTAGTGCTAACCTTTCGAAACATGAAGAAGAAAGATTATTGAAAGTTCTAAGGAAGCACCAGGCTGCTATTGGATATACTCTTGATGATTTAAAGGGCATTAATCCCACTCTATGTCAGCATGAAATTAAAATGGAACCTGATGCCAAACCCGTTGATCACCAACGTCGGCTAAATCCAAAAATGAAGGAAGTGGTATGAACAGAAATCTTAAAACTTCTGGAAGAAGCTATATTCTATCCTATAGCTGATAGTAGATGGGTAAGTCATGTGCATTGTGTCCCTAAGAAAGGAGGTATAACAGTTGTTCCTAATGATAAGAATGAACTTATTCCACAAAGAATTGTTACAGGCTATAGAATGGTAATTGGTTTTAGAAAATTAAACAAAAAAAATAAGATCATTACCCTCTGCCTTTTATTGATCAAATGCTTGAAAGATTATCTAAGCACACACACACTTTTGCTTCCTTGATGGATATTCTGGGTTTTCACAAATACCTGTTTCTCAACCTGATCAAGAAAAGACCACTTTTACTTGTCCCTTTGGAACTTATGCTTATAAATGTATGCCTTTCGGTTTATGTAATGCACCTGCCACCTTTCAAAGATGCATGACTGCTATATTCTCTGACTTTTGTGAAAATATTGTTGAGGTTTTCATGGATGATTTCTCTGTTTATGGGAAGTCTTTTGATGATTGTTTAAGCAATCTTGAGAGAGTTTTGTAGAGATGTGAACAAACAAATCTTGTCTTAAATTTGGAGAAGTGCCACTTTATGGTTAATGAAGGCATTGTCTTGGGTCATAAAATTTCTAAAAGAGGTATTGAAGTGAACCAAGCTAAGTTTGATGCAATTAAGAAAATTCCATGTCCTAAAGATATGAAAGGTATTCGTAGTTTCTTAGGTTATGCTGGTTTCTATAGGAGATTTATCAAAGACTTCCCTAAAATTTCTAGGCCTCTTATGTGTCTTTTGAAAAAGGATATTCCTTTTGTTTTTGATGATGAATGTTTAGAAGCCTTTGAGACACTCAGGAAAGCCTTAATTTCTGCACCTATTGTTCAACCACCTGATTGGAACTTGCCTTTTGAAATTATGTGTGATGTTAGTGATTATGTTGTTGGTGCTGCTCTAGGACAAAGAGTTTAAGAAACTGAATGTCATTCATTATGCTAGTAAAACTCTAGACAGTGCTCAACGAAATTATGCTACTACCAAAAAAGAATTCTTAGCAGTGGTGTTTGCTTGTGATAAATTTAGACCTTATATTATTGATTCCAAAGTAACTGTTCACACAGACCATGCTGCTATTAAATATCTTATGGAAAAGAAAGATGCTAAACCTAGACTTATTCGATGGGTTCTCTTGTTACAAGAATATGATTTACATATCATTGATAGAAAAGGAGCTGAGCACCCAATAGCTGATAATTTGTCTAGGCTTGAAAATTTGCCTGATGACCCACTACCTATTGATGATAGTTTTCCTGATGAGCAGTTAGCTGCAATAAATGTTGCTCATAATACTCCTTGGTGTGCTGATTATGCTAATTACATTGTTGCTAAATATTTACCACCTAGCTTTACATACCAACAAAAGAAAAAAATCTTCTACGATTTAAGACATTACTTTTGGGATGGCCCACATCTTTATAGAGGAGTAGATGGTATTATTAGACATTGTGTACCTAAACATGAACAGGGACAAATCCTACGAAAATGTCACTCCGAAGCTTATGGAGGGCATCATGCTGGAGATAGAAATGCTCACAATGTATTGCAATCTGGATTTTATTGGCCTACTCTCTTCAAGGATGCCCGTAAGTTCGTCTTATCTTGTGATGAATGCCAAAGAATAGGTAATATCGATAAGCATAAAGAAATGCCTATGAATTATTCACTTGCTGTTGAACCATTTGATGTTTGGGGATTTGATTACATGGGACCTTTTTCTTCCTCTAATGGGTATACACATATATTGGTTGCTTTTGATTATGTTACTAAATGGGTAGAACCTATTCCAACCAGTAGTGCTGATCACAACACCTCTATTAAAATGCTTAAGGAAATTATTTTCCCAAGGTTTGGAGTCCCTAGATATTTACTGACTGATGGTGGTTCACACTTTATTCATGGTGCTTTCCGTAAAATGCTTTCCAAGTATGATGTTAACTATATAATTGCATCACCTTATCATCCTCAGTCTAGTGGTCAAGTTGAACTTAGCAATAGAGAAATAAAATTAATTTTGCAAAAGATTGTCAATAGGTCTAGGAAGAATTGGTCTAAGAAATTAGATGATGCACTTTGGGCTTATATAACAGCTTATAAAAATCATATGGGTATGTCTCCATATAAAATGGTGTACAGAAAAGCTTGTCATTTGCCTCTTGAGTTAGAACATAAAGCATATTGGGCCATCAAAGAGCTCAATTATGATTTCAAGCTTGCTGGTGAAAAGAGGTTATTTGATGTTAGCTCTTTAGATGAATGGAGAACCAAGCTTATGAAAATGCAAAATTATTCAAAGAAAAAGTAAAAAGATGGCATGACAAAAGAATCCAAAAGCGTGAGTTTAAAGTCGGAGAATATGTTCTTTTGTACAACTCTCGTTTCAGATTCTTTGCAGGAAAACTCCTCCCAAAATGGGAAGGCCCCTATGTTATCGAGGAGGTTTATCAGTCTGGAGCCATCAAAATAAATAATTCCGAAGGTACTAACCCGAAGGTTGTCAATGGGCAACAAATAAAACATTATATCTCAGGTACTCCCATTAATGTTGAGAGTAATATTATCCAAACTTTGACACCGGAAGAACATATAAAAGAGTCCTTCCGGAAAGCTCCAGAATCGTGAAAATAAGGAGGTACGTGATACGTAAGTAAACGGACTCCGAAAAATCTGCAAAAATATTTTTTATCAATTTTGGAATATTTATAAATTTAGGAAATAAAGAAACTTCCAGGAAGCGTACCCTGGTGGGCACAAGACACCAGGGAACGCCTGGCGTGCCCAGGTGGGTTGTGCCCACCTGGGACACCTTCTGGACTCCGTTTTTCTACTGTATGCTTGTCCTCCAAGAAAAAAAAATCTGTATATACTGCCCGAACCTGTTGATCACCGTATCGCGAAGAAATCCTCTATTCTCTTTTCCTTGCCGTTTTCTGTCAGATCTCATCTACCATGGCCTCTTCAAGCTCCTCCAAGGACAAGTTCTTCAAGAACGTCAGCAACCCATATCTGCGGGAGGTGGTGCAGCACCCTCAGGTCATCCAGATGCATGAGGGGGTGCTTCATCTCCGCGATGTGACATGTCCTGGGGACGGGAACCGTGGAGGCCAGGCTTGACGCTATGGAGCAAGACGTCTTCTGATGCAAGGGGATGGTGGAGCGTGGACTCAACACTAATCACCTTATGATCACGGACCTCTCCCGTGATCTCAAGGTGGATGGAAAGCCCATTAAGGACATCGTCTTCACCCTCAAAGAGAAAATCAACTGCCTCCAAAGCTAGATTTATGATCTCCAAAACCAAGTCTTTGAATATGAGGGAAGGTTTAAAGGTATGAATTTGGCTGCTAGTTGCAGGACGCATGAGACTCACTCCTCCTCTTATGATGGTGGACCACTGCCATGGAAATCCAAGGACAAGATCTCTCCTTCATCACCATCATCTTCTTCACCACCAAAGGAAAACCGAGTATCGGGTATGGGCACACCCCTTGGCTTCGGCCAAGCTTGGGGGAGGTGCCTCGGTATCGTATCATCCTACTATCCTTTTGCATATACTTAATTTAGTTCGATCTTTTTCTTTAGATGAATAATAGTTTAGTTCGATCCTATCTTCTTTGAGAGTTTGCTTAGTGATCTATCCTTGTAATCATGTGCAAGTTATATAATAAAGTTTAGTTTGAGTTTTTGCTTTCTTTAGTTTTATGTTGCAAATAAAAGAAAAGAAATAAGAAAGAGAAAGATAAAGGAAATAAATAAAAGAAAGGAAATAAATGAAGAAAAGATTATGTACTAATTTTATGGTAGGTGATGACAAAACATAAGGAAAAGTATAAGTAGAAAATTTTATTAGAGATTGACAAACATAGCATTAGTAAATGATGCAACTCATGAAAGAATTAATAAGGGAAGAGAAGATTCACATATAAATATACTATCCTAGAAATTTTTTGTGATTGTGAGCCCTCATCAAAATATTATATGCCAATTTTTTTGATGTTGGACAAGGAAGACAACTTAATGGTTTATGTTTGTTTATATTCACACAGAAGTCATATTGTCACGGATCCTTTAACATGTGGTGCTTGCCCCCTATCTTTGCTAGCCAAAAATTCCGCACTAAGTAGAGATACTACTTGTGCATCCAAAAACCCTTAAACCCAAATCTTATTTTCAAGTGTCCACCATACCTACCTAGGGATTGAGCAAGATCCGTCAAGTAAGTTGTCATCGGTGCAAAAAGGCAATAAAAATTGCTTCTAAAAGTGTCAGATCATTTAGTGTAAGAGAAAATTGAGCGTTTCATGAACTTGTGATGGTGAAGAATAAAAGAGACACACTGCATAATAAAGGTCGCTATCACAAGGGGCAATGCAACATGACGTTCTCTTGCACTAAGGGGTTGAACATACAAACAAATGAGCGTATGGCAACCTCTGCTTTCCTCTGCGAAGGGCCTATCTTTTACTTTTATGTATTTACTTTTATGCAAAGAGTCAAAGTATTCCTTCTATTCCTTTTTATTTTTCTCCTTTAGAAAGCATCATGTGGTGAGGAAAGATCTAGGCACATATGTCCAGTTGAATATAGATAGCATGAGTTATTATTGTTTACATCACCCTTGAGGTGAATACGTTGGCAGGGGAAACTATAAGCCCCTATATTTCTATGTGTGCGGTTGAAATGTTTTGCTCATGTGTACGCGGTGATTGTTAGCAATCATAAAATACTATATGATGGTTGAGTATGTGGACTTTCCTAAATGCTCCGATACGTGACCCTTCCTGAAAAGATGATGAATTGTAGTTGCAAAGTTGACTGAGAACATAGTTTGTTGGTTTTTAATAGAGTTTTTCCTTTATACTTCAACTGTGTGATGAATTGTTACTTATTCATGAGAAGTATATGATAAAAGTCTTATGTTTAATTTTGTTGTTGTTATAATAATCAACATGATGCTTCTATGTCCGTATTTTTTTTTATCGACACCTCTCTCTCAAAGCATGTGGACATGTTTTTTTATTTTGGTTTTCGCTCGAGGACAAGCGAGGTCTAAGCTTGGGGGAGTTGATACGTCCATTTTGCATCATGTTTTCTTACTATTATTTATAATGTTTTTATCCATAATAATGTTTTTGGAGTAATTCTAATGTGTTTCCTCTCATAATATGCAAGGTAAACTCAAAGAGGGAGAATTCCGGCAGCTGGAAATCTGGACCTGGAAAAGCTACGTCAGGCTACCTTTCTACACAACTCCAAACAAGCTGAAACATCCGGGAGATTTTTTATGGAATATTTGAGGAATATTGGAGCAAATAACTACTAGAGAGGGCCCACCAGGTGGGCACAACCCACCGGGCGCCAAGACCGGTGGGTTGTGCTCACCTGTGCCCACCTCCGTGCCCATCTTCTGTATATAGGTCATTTTGACCTAGAAAAGTAAGGAGAGGACTTTCGGGATGGAGCGCCACTGCCTCGAGGCGGAACTTGGGCATGAGCACTTTGCCCTCCGTGAAGCGATTCCTCCGGGAACTTCTCCTGAGGGGAAATCATCGTCATCATCATCACCAACAACCCTCCCATCTTAGGGAGGGCAATCTCCATCAACATCTTCAACAACACCATCTCATCTCAAACCCTAGTTCATATCTTGTGTTCAATCTTGTTACCGGAACTATAGATTGGTGCTTGTGGGTGACTAGTAGTGTTGATTACATCTTGTAGATGATTACTATATGGTTTATTCAGTGGAAGATTATATGTTCAGATCCAATATGCTATTTAATACCTCTCTGATCTTGAGCATGATTATCATTTGTGAGCAGTTACTTTTGTTCGTGAGGTCACGGGAGAAATCATGTTGCAAGTAATCATGTGAACTTGATATGTGTTCGATATTTTGATAGTATGTATGTTGTGATTCCCTTATAGGTGTCATGTGAACGTCGACTACATGACACTTCACCATATTTGGGCCTAAGGGAATGCATTGTGGAGTAGCAATAAGATGATGGGTTGCGAGAGTGATAGAAGCTTAAACCCCAATTTATGCACTATTCCATAAGGGACCGATTGGATCCAAAAGTTTAATGCTATGGTTTGTCAGGACCCCGATTCCAAGTCACATCGACCTAGCCGGTAACACCTCATATCACTTTGCGGCCTCACGCACGGTATTCCCACGGGTTCCGCCTTACCATGGCCCGGGACCGTTTGCGTCTTTTGGCTCACATATATGATAGTGTCGCTAGCATCCACATGACAAAGAATCCGGGCCGACATGGCTAGTCGTGAACCCAAAGCGGCGCTAACCTATGGGGACAGGCATACATGAATCACATCGAGCATGTCGGTCATCAACGTATGAATTCGGCTGTAGCATGGGCTAACAGACTCCGTATCCCGGCTGTAGCAGGCTAGGCAAGACTCAATATCACCGCGTGGACATTTCCCAAAGGGATGTATATAGGAACGGTGAAACACATGCCGCCAGTCAAGTGTCCAAGCAGTAGTGTCAATAGCAGGACTCCGTGAACCGGCTGTAGCGGACTACTATCGCCGTAAGCACAAGACTACATTTCCCCATATGAAAGGCTGCCAAGGATAAACAACTAGTTTGTCGGATCCCACTCATACCAAGCATTTCAATCATACACGCAATATGCCCGATATGAGTAAATACAACAAGGCATCACAACAAAACTCTACAACTCAAAGTACTTTATTTAAAAGGCTCCGAGGAGCCATACATAACATATCCATACAGATAGGGGTCACATGACCCAACAGTCAAGTCATACAAACATACAAGCACATGCGGAAGCAAACTAGTCTCGAGTACAGACTCTAGAAAGAAAGAAAGCTTGTTGAAGCCTTTCTATCTACAAAGGGCCCTTCACAAGCCTTGGATCACCACCGGGTGGCTAGTTCACTGCCGATGTCAAGGTCTACATAAAACCCATCGGAGGGGGCAGTGTTGTCGTCTAAAAACATTAATTACAAACATGAGTACGGAGGTACTCAAGAAGTCTTACCACGTAATCCTATCATACATGCACATTCTCAAGAAGGTGGTGGAGTTATTTGCAGCAAGCCAGCTTTGACTCTTGGCTAAGCTATCCTACGTGACACCACTTTAAAAGCATTTGTCGCACACGAGTCCACTAATCACCATCACAATAATCCACCGTGGATCCTCTCTCGTCAACACACGAGAGGGCCATCCGCGGTACTCACACTTATCTTGAGGCTTTTAGTAGTATCCATTTACTTGTCTATGAACTGATATAGGCAACCCAGAAGTCCTTCTCCGTGGACACGGCTATTCAATAGATCATATTAACCCCGCAGGGTGTACTTCTTCACACGCTCTCACCACTTACCGTCGCTTACACGACATGTACTGCAACCTTCAAGTGGAAGCCCAACGTGGGTGTCGGCCACAGCCTACCTAAACACTCAAGTCCCTAGTCCAGGTTTATCGCCTATTCGGTTCCATCCGCAGGAGTCCGCCGAGGTTTCCCATACAGCCCCGAACGATGTGTGCAGGGTTCCCGAGATACCAAACGGGCACTCGGTACACCGGCCACGTGCCTAACGCAACACAACCCACCCCTAAGGTCAGCGCTATGCGGCCCCAAAGATGCTACAAACACCGAAACTACTTGCAACTCCCGGACCGAGAACAAGGGTGGTTAAGAAGCCGAGAGGGTCAATTAAGAATCCCAATGCGTGGTAGTAACTGTTTCATGGATCACAAACACAGAACTCAGTTCTTAGGGACGGCTTCAATGAAACAACCCACCATGTACTCCTACATGGCCTCTCATCGATACCTTTACCAAAACGTGTTCAACACTTTCACTCTCAAACCCGACACAACCTTTCACTCCAGTTCATCATCCCGATGAGCCAGACCTGACACAACTCTAAGCATAGCAAGCACAGCATGGTAGGAATCACAAACATGGCTCAATCAACTCCTACACATACTAGTGGGATTCATCTAGTTACTGTGGCAATGACAGGTCATGCAAAGGAAGTGGGTTCAACTACCGCAGCACACAACAGTTTGAATCGTGTTGTCTTAATGCAGTAAACAAGAGCAGAAGCGAGAACATGGGTTTGTATCGGAATGATCAATGGGTTGCTTGTCTGATGGAGTGGTGGTAGGATACTGCCCTTCAGACGGATATTCGGGATTATCCTCTGAGGCAGAACCTATCACGAAAGACATACCAAAAATAAACACACATGGCAATATGCAACAATATGATGCATGCTATGACATGGCAATATGGATGTGTGTTGGCCTAATGCAAGCTGAAACAAAAAGGGATGAACTCATTTGAATCAAAGATTCAAATGCAAGCTCATTTAAAATAACCCTAAAGGTGTAATATCTTATTCTTCTTAAACAGCAAGGTTAACTTGTTTTATCATGCATGAAACCTGTACCAATGGATAGAATGGATTTTTCTGATCATTTTTCATATATAGATCTTTGCATTTGGAGTTATAGATTAATAGTTTTGAATTTTGAAGTTTAAACTATATTCGAATTTCCGTAATAGAATAAATCCAGAATTAATTTATCACACAAGAATGCGTCAGATGACGTCGTGGTCAACGGAGACGCCCAGTCAAACCTGACCGAGGGTCCCGATGTCGAGATAATTAGTTTAGCTAAAATTTAATTAAGACTAAACCTAATTAGTTAACAGGGCTGGGCCCCACCTGTCATTGACCCAGGAGAGTCAACCAGGGCCCACCCGTGGTCAAAGTCAACGTCGGCGGCACCGGCGTTTAGCCGCCGGCGAGCCCGACGCGGTGGTGGAAGTGGATTTGGCCGTTCCGGCGACCAAATGGGTCGCGGAGGGAATCTAGGTGGAGCTGGGGTCGAGCCGCAGCTCTTGGTGGAGTCAGTTGGGGTCGGGGTGGCCGGAATCGGCGCCGGCGACGACCTAGGCGGCCGCCGGAGTTCGGCCGAAGGCAAACTCGAGCTAGGGTGTGCGGTGAGGTGCGGGGAGTGTATGGTTAGACCCTACGCGAGGTGGTGAGTGCGATGGACACCGAGAGGTGGCCGGAGGGTGGCCGGGAGCACGCCGGCGACGAGCTCCACGGCGGCGGGTGCGGGTGATCTTCGTGCGGTCGCTACAAAAATCGAGAGCGAGAGAGGAAGGGAGGGGGGTAGCTAGGCTCACAGGGCACTCGTGGAGGCAACCGGTGTGGCCGGGGACGGACTGGTGCGACGACGGCGTTGAAGGGGATCTCCGGCGACGGCGGGATCGGGCGAGGTCGGTGCAGTGGCCTCGGGCTACTCGAGCACACGGGGCTCGGCTAGCTCGACGTAGAGGAGGGCGGCGGAGCTCCTAGACACGGTGGGGAGGAGCACGGACGGCGGGGAGCACGTCTACGGCGACGGTGTGTCTGCGGTGGCGTCGGCCATGGCTGGGGAGCGCGAGGGGGAGGAGCTGGGGAGGAGAGGAGATGTCCGAGGGGTTCGGGGGGGAGAATGGGCGTGATCCGCGTCGGTCACTCGGTGAGGGAAGCGGCGAGGCGGCGGCCAGCGTGGCACCCATGCGGTGCTCGCCGAAAGCACTGCTCGCCTGCTGGCCGAGCCAAGCAGCTCGCTGGCGCGACAACTTGGCTGGGCCGGCAGGTGGGCCGGTTAGTAGGCGCCAGGTAAGTATTTCCATACTGTTTTATTTTTCTATTTTTCTGCAACTTTGCGGAGTTTTTAAAAATACTTAGATAGCTCCAAAAATCACCAAACTGCTCCAGGTCCATAGTTGGAATATTTCCAACATGAAACATTTTAGTTTGGGAATATTTGGGCATTTGAAATATTTTATATAATTTTAAATGCACAAACTCAAATACTTATGGTTTAATTCAAAGACCTTTGGATGACCTAGAAAATGGTGCACCACTTTTGGCAGAGGCTCTGAACCAAAGCAAAGGTGATGAGCATTTTTGAAGGGCATTTCAGGTTCATTGAAAATAATTTTAGTAAACCCTAGTTGGATTCAAAAGGGTTTTGGGGTTTCTGTCCTCCCCATTTCAAATTCAAATGAAATTTAAACATGATGCACACACTAATGCATGGACTAGCTAGGATGTGACAACTCACCCCCACTCAAAAGAATCTCGTCCCGAGATTTAGGATCCGTTGTGAAAAAGGTGGGATACTCAAGTCGAAGACGATCCTCCCTTTCCCAAGTTGCTTCTTGCTCGGAATGGTTTGACCATTGAACCTTTATAAACTTGATATTCTGATGTCGAGTGGTACGCTCAGCTTGATCAAGAATACGAACGGGATATTCTCGATAGGTGAGGTTATCTTGGAGATCAAGCGTTTCGTGGTCCACTCCACGGATAGGATCCGAGAAGCAACGCCTGAGTTGGGAAACGTGGAAGACATCATGGACTTTGGAAAGATGCGGAGGTAGTTCCAATTGGTAGGCAACTTATCCTCGTTTGGCAAGAATGCGAAAGGGTCCAATGTAACGAGGAGCCAACTTGCCTTTGATACCGAATCGATGGGTTCCCTTCAAAGGAGTAACCCGAAGGTAAGCCTTCTCGCCAATTTCGTAAGCCATAGGCTTATGCTTGCGGTCATATTGGCTCTTTTGACGAGATTGGGCTGTTTTCAATTTCTCACGAATAACGCGAACCTGCTCTTCTCGCTTCTGAATCATATCCGCCAAAGAGTTGTCTCTCCCGGTTTCACCGTTAAGAGGCGTTCGACATTTCCGTCCATAAAGAACTTCGAAAGGAGCTTTGCCCAAGCTAGCTTGATAACTATTGTTATAAGCAAACTCGGCGAATGGAAGGCATTTCTCCCAATTCATGCCGAAAGAGATGACAGAAGCTCGAAGCATATCCTCTAGGATTTGATTGACTCGTTCTACTTGACCACTTGATTGAGGATGGAATGCGGTGCTAAAGGAGAGACGAGTTCCCATAGCATTTTGGAAACTTTCCCAAAATCGAGAGGTGAAGAGACTTCCATGGTCTGAGTTAATCTCCAATGGAACACCATGAAGAGACACTATTCGAGAGTTGTACAAATCAGCTAGCTGGCTAGCGGTTATACTCTCACGAACGGGTAGGAAGTGGGCTACTTTGGAAAGACGATCAATGACAACGAAGATAGCATTATTCCCTCTCTTGGTCCTGGAAACCCGTAATGAAATCCATACCGATTTTATCCCATTTCCATTCAGGAATTTCCAAAGGTTGAAGGGTACCAGCAGGCCGTTGATGTTCTGCTTTAACTCGACGACGACGCCGCATTAGCAATGTATTGAGCGATTTCTCTCTCATCCTAGTCCACCAAACCTCCGCATAGGTCTTGATACATTTTAGTACTACCGGGATGAATGGTGAGAGGAGAGTCATGAGCTTCCTTAAGGATCAATTGCCGTAGCTGTTGTTTCTTGGGAACCACCAAGCGGTTTTCAAAGAAGACAACACCTCGTTCATCTATGGAGAAACACTTAGCAGCTCCGCTAGCAATGTTCTCCTTGATCCGAGATATTCCTCTATCATACTGTTGAGAAGCTATGATTCGATCCGTAAGGTTGGGTTTCGCCAATCCTCGAGGAACAATGTGAAGATTAAGCTTACGAAATTTCTCGTGGAGAAATGGTTGACTTTGTTGTAACATCAAATTGTTACAATAAGATTTGCGACTTAGTGCATCAGCCATGACATTGGCTTTGCCTGGGGTGTAGGATATTCCTAAGTCGTAATCTGTAATCAACTCGACCCAACGTCTTTGCCTGAGATTCAAATCCGGTTGGGTGAAGATGTATTTCAGACTTTGGTGATCGGTGTAAATTTTGCAACGATTACCAAGAAGGTAATGTCGCCAGGTTTTGAGTGCATGGACCACTGCTGCAAGCTCTAGATCGTGTGTGGGATAGTTATCCTCATGTGGACGCAACTGTCGAGAAGCGTAGGCAATCACATGACGATCTTGCATGAGTATGCAACCTAGTCCTTGTCGCGAGGCGTCGCAATAGATAATAAAGTCCTTAGAAAAATCTGGTGGAACAAGTACGGGGCAGATGTCGAGCGTCTTTTCAGTTCCTCGAAAGCTGAACTCGCCTTTGTGGTGTCCATTCGAACTTCTTATCTTTCTTGAGGAGTTCGTTAGAGGTTTAGCAACTTTAGAGAAATTCTCGTGAAGCGGCGGCAATAGCTCGCTAAACCGAGGAAACTCGAACTTGCTTGACCGATTCAGGTGGAGTCCAATCAAGGACGGCTTGAACTCGCTTGGGGTTGACAGCAATGCCCTTACCAGAGATTACATGGCCTAGGTAGGTCACTTCTGGTAACCAGAATTCACACTTAGAGAATTTGGCATAAAGGCGGTGCTCTCGAAGTTTCATCAATACTAGCCTTAGATGTTCGGCATGTTCTTCCTCATTCTTGGAGTAGATGAGTATATCATCGAGGTATACCACGACGAATTTATCCAAATACTCCATGAAGTTTGAGTTCATTAACCGAGAGAAGGTGGCTGGAGCATTGGTTAATCCGAAGGACATGACGGTGTACTCGTATTGGCCATAACGAGTAACAAAGGCCGTTTTAGGAATGTCCCTGTTCTTGATTTTGAATTGATGGTAGCCCAACCTCAAATCCATCTTGGAAAAGACTGAGGATCCAGCAAGCTGATCATACAGATCGTTGATCCTGGGGAGCGGATACTTGTTCTTGATAGTGACCAAGTTGACAGGTCGGTAGTCCACAACCATCCGATCCGTTCCATCCTTCTTCTTGACGAAGAGGACGGGGCAAGCCCATGGAGATGAACTAGGACGGATGAAACCCTTTTGCAAGGACTCATCGAGTTGTTTCTTAAGCTCGGCTTGTTCTAGGGGTGCCATCTTATAAGGTCTTCTAGAGATTGGGACGGTTCCGGGAACAAGATCTATCACAAACTCGACATCCCTGTCAGGTGGAACACTTGGCAGTTCTTCTAGAAAGACATCCGGAAAATCACGGACTACCGGGATATCTTCGAGGTCAGGAAGGGGGTTGGCATTTAAGGAGTAAAGCTGACGCTTCGACACTCGGGTTAAAACATTAACTGTCTTGCCCGAAGGATGGTTGAGTTGAACAGTTCTAGTAGAGCAATCAATCTTAGCATAATGGGCTGACATCCAGTCCATACCCAAGATGATGTTTATGTCCGAGGACTTGAGAGCTATTAGAGAAGCAAGAAAGACTAATCTGTCGACAAGAATTTCATTCCCATGACTTATTCTAGAGGTTTGCCATCTAGAACCAGGAGTCTGAATTTCCATGGAGGTGTGCATGTCACAGAATATGGTGTTGTGCAAACGAGCATAGCTCTCAGAAATAAATGAATGAGATGCTCCAGTATCAAAAAGAACAGTTGTCGGATGACAATTAACAAGGAGCGTACTGAGAACGATGTTGGGATCCTCATAGGTTTCCTCAGCTGAAACATAGTTGACATGGCCACGAGCAGTGGCAACTGGTTTAGCATGGAGCACCTTTACTGCTGGCTTGCCACGGCCAACAGACTTTCCGATTTGACTGGGGTTGTTCTGGGGACACTCACGGATGTAGTGGCCCGTCTCTCCACACTTGAAGCAAGTTATCATATTGGGGCGTGGAGCAGCATTAGCAGTGGGGCCTCCATAAGTCTTGGGCGGAACATACTGCTGGTCGGGGCGAGGCGCCTCAAAGGATGGCCTCGGGGTGAACCTGGGTGGCGAGCAAGATTTGGAATCCAAACCCGCGCTTCGGGATCCAGAGCCGGATGAAGAACCGAGTCACGGAGTGCTTGCGTGAAGCCTCAAAGTCGATCGTCCCAGTTTCAGACCGATAGCCTTATTGACTAACTTCGAAAGAAGTGCACTCGCAGACGAAGATCACTCATGCTCGGGGCTAAGTCCCTTGCGGAACCTTGCTCGCTTCTTGGCGTCGGTAGAAACCTCTTCAGAGCATAACGTGCTAAATTCCCAAACTCACGGCTGTAAGTATCCACAGTCAGCCTACCTTGGGTGAAATTGCAGAATTCCTCCCTTTTACGATCCATGAGACCTTCCGGGATGTGATGCTCACGGAAAGCGGCACTGAATTCAGCCCAAGTAGTAATCTGTCCAACCGGACGCATAGCCACATAATTCTCCCACCAAAGGCTAGCAGGGCCTTCGAGATGATAAGCGGCAAAAGTAACCTTATCAGCCTCAGCCACGTTGGCAGGACGCAGCTTGTGGGTGATGCTGCGAAGCCAATCATCTGCGTCGAGAGGCTCAATGGAATATTTGAACTTCGGTGGATACAGCTTGACGAAGTCATTGAGTGACACCAGATCATTTCTTGGCTGGCGTGCGGTGTTTTGCTCAATCCGCCCAATGAAGCGATTGGTCTCACGCTTGTTGCGTTCGCTTCCAAAGATAACCTCGCCAAAGATGGCGGTTGACGAGATTTACATTCCTGGCTGCACTGGTTTCTCCTTGCTCCGAGCAGCAGGATTGTTATGGTGTTGACCATCCTAGGAAACAAAACAACGGTTTAAACCAGGATGGCAGAATTTAGCAAGGAAGTGCGGAATGTAATGGATAACACGGAATGCAGAGATGTTCATCCGTATGACATGGTAATATAAAAAACTGCCATATATATACCAACGGACATACCCACCATTCATAGTTTAGTACAAGCCCGACGGAGTACAACTATAGTGAAAGGCATTACATCTCATCGGAAGCATTCCAACTCCTATACATTATTTTTCTACACTTCCGGAATGATACATAATAAGTCATATTCCACAAGTCACGCAGGACGGTGGAAATACAACTATTACAATACTAGGGATACTACTACTAACTCAGGCAGCTCCGTAGTAGTCCTCATAGAAGTCACCACCCAAGCTCGAAGTGGAACATGATCATCCGGAAATGACGATCCTGTGGAGCTTGCGGACCATAGGGACTCGGATGTGGCCGTGGTCCAACAAACGGCGGCAGACGAGGTCCACGAGGAGGAGTGATGCCTCCCACCTCACGCCACTCCATAAAGTCTGGCAGACCAGCCCGCACAAGGTACAAGTCCCTCATGTCCATGAATCCGGCTTGCACGGCAGGTGCAAACCGAGTCAGAGTAGCCCAGTGATCAGAACGGGCATTAAAGAGTTCCATACGGAAGGCCCGGTTTTCACGGTCCTTGTCTTCCAGCATCTCTGTAGTGGTGCGAAGAAGTGAGTCCTCATGGGATGCATCGCTGTACATACCCTGAAGGTAGCCATGCGCCCCAGGGAGGGATGCTGGCATGTAGCGGAAATCGGTGTTGCATAGCAAGGCAGTTCTGCTCGAATAATAGTCATCATTGAATAGGCTGCATCTTGCACGGACATTCCAATAGTGATCCCAAGTCCATAAGAATAGTGGAGCGTTCAAGAGTCTCGGGATAAGATGGATAAATCCTGACCGTGCACGATATTGGCTTTGATTAAAATCCTAAACTGCTCCTCGACGGTATATTCAGGATACCATCGGTAACCGGTCTCGACCATCACTCGAACCAACATTGCCGTGTGACCACACACACCAATGCAACGGGTCGATTTAACCACTTGGTTCGGGGATGGTGGCCATCTAAAAGCACAGCCAAAATGTAAAGACATTAGAATTTCTAGGAAAATCGGGCAGCATAACATCTCAGAATGCTCAAAAACAGATTTGAGACATTCAAAATCAGATTGCAAAACCACTCAACAACATCATATCAAGGTTCTGGTTCAACTGATAGTATACTAAAAAGTAGTAGAAACTGAACTGAGGATGTAACCAACAATCCTATAAGTTACTACGGATTAGTAACACGTGAACCTGATAGAGAGAAGAGAGCCTAGTCCTATACCCACGTAGAATGAGAAGAGGATGACTCAGATCAGAGGGCATAAGGTAAAGGAGTAAAAAGAACCTTACGCTCCTCCCACAATCAATTCCCCTACATATAACTAAAGCATTTCTAGACTCAACATCGACCACCGGCTTAGCGAACCTACAGCAGCCCTGCTCGATGCCAACGCTGTCAGACCCCGATTCCAAGTAACATCGACCTAGCCGGTAACACCTCATATCACTTTGCGGCCTCACGCACGGTATTCCCACAGGTTCCGCTTACCATGGCCCGGGACCGCTTATGCCTTTTGGCTCACGATATGATAGTGTCGCTAGCATCCACATGACAAAGAACCCGGCCAACATGGCTAGTCGTGAACCCAAAGCGGCGCTAACCTATGGGGACAGGCATACATGAATCACATCGAGCATGTCGGTCATCAACGTATGAATTAGGGCTGTAGCACTGGGCTAACAGGACTCCGTATCCCGGGCTGTAGCAGGCTAGGCAGGACTCAATATCACCACGTGACATTTCCCGGGACGTACATCGAACGGTGAAACACATGCCGCCACCAAGTGTCCAAGCAGTAGTGATGGGCTAGCTGGACTCGTGAACCGGCTGTAGCGGACTACTATCGCCGTAAGCACAAGACTACATTTCCCCATATGGAAGGCTGCCAAGGATAAACAACTAGTTTGTCGGATCCCACTCATACCAAGCATTTCAATCATACACTAATATGCCCGATATGAGTAAATACAACAAGGCATCACAACAAAACTCTACAACTCTAAGTACTTTATTTAAAAGGCTCCGAGGAGCCATACATAACATATCCATACAGATAGGGTCACACGACCCAACACTCAAGTCATACAAACATACAAGCACATGCGAAGCAAACTAGTCTCGAGTACGACTCTAGAAAGAAAGAAAGCTTGTTGAAGCCTTTCTATCTACAAAGGGCCCTTCACAAACCTTGGATCACCACCGGTGGCTAGTTCACTCGCCGATGTCAAGGTCTACATAAAACCCATCGGAGGGGGCAGTGTTGTCGTCCAAAAACATTAATTAAGCAAACATGAGTACGGAGTTACTCAAAGAAGTCTTACCACGTAATCCTATCATACATGCACATTCTCAAGAAGGTGGTGGAGTTATTTGCAGCAAGCCAGCTTTGACTCTTGGCTAAGCTATCCCACGTGACACCACTTGAAAAGCATTTGTCGCACACGAGTCCACTAATCACCATCACAATAATCCACCGTGGATCCTCTCTCACAACCCACGAGAGGGCCATCCGCGTACTCTACACTTATCTTGAGGCTTTTAGTAGTATCCATTTACTTGTCTATGAACTGATATAGGCAACCCGAAGTCCTTCTCCGTGGACACGACTATTCAATAGATCATATTAACCCCGCAGGGTGTACTTCTTCACACACGCTCACCACTTACCGCCGTTTACGACATGTACTCGCAACCTTCAAGCGGAAGCCCAACGTGGGTGTCGGCCACAGCCTACCTAAACACTCAAGTCCCTAGTCCAGTTTATCGCCTATTCGGTTCCATCCGCAGGAGTCCGCCGAGATTTCCCATACAGCCCCGAACGATGTGTGCAGGGTTCCCGAGATACCAAACGGCACTCGGTACACCGAAAGACGTGCCTACCGCAACACAACCCACCCCTAAGGTCAGCGTATGCGTCGCCCCAAAGATGCTACAAACACCGAAACTACTTGCAACTCCCGGACCGAGAACAAGGGTGGTTAAGAAGCCGAGAGGGTCAATTAAGGATCCCAATGCGTGGTAGTAACTGTTTCATGGATCACAAACACGTAACTCAGTTCTTAGGGACGGCTTCAATGAAACAACCCACCATGTACTCCTACATGGCCTCTCATCGATACCTTTACCAAAACGTGTTCAACACTTTCACTCTCGAACCCGACACAACCTTTCACTCCAGTTCATCATCCCGATGAGCCGCACTGCACACAACTCTAAGCATAGCAAGCACAGCATGGTAGGAATCACAAACATGGCTCAATCAACTCCTACACATACTAGTGGGTTTCATCTAGTTATCGTGGCAATGACAGTCCCGCAGAGGAAGGGGTTCAACTACCGCAGCACACAACAGTTTGAATCGCGTTGTCTTAATGCAGAAACAAGAGAAGAAGCGAGAACATGGGTTTGTATCGGAATGATCAATGGGTTGCTTGCTCGATGGAGTGGTGGTAGGATACGCCTTCGACGGATATTCGGGATTATCCTGAGGCGTAACCTATCACGAAAGACATACCAAAATAAACACACATGGGAATATGCAACAATATGATGCATGCTATGACATGGCAATATGGATGTGTGTTGGCCTAATGCAAGCTGAAACAAAAAGGGATGAACTCATTTGAATCAAAGATTCAAATGCTAGCTCATTTAAAATAACCCTAAAGGTGTAATATCTTATTCTGCTTAGACAGCAAGGTTAACTTGTTTTATCATGCATGAAACCTGTACCAATGGATAGAATGGATTTTTCTGATCATTTGTCATATATAGATCTTTGCATTTGGAGTTACAGATTAATAGTTATGAATTTTTGAAGTTTAAACTATATTCGAAATTTCCGTAATAGAATAAATCCAAGAATTAATTTATCGTCGAGAATGCGTCGAGATGACGTCAGGGTAACGGAGACGCCCAGTGTCAAACCTGACCGAGGGTCCCGATGTCAAGATAATTAGTTTAGCTAAAATTTAATTAAAACTAAACCTAATTAGTTAACAGGGCTGGGCCCCACCTGTCATTGACCCAGGAGAGTCAACCAGGGCCCACCCATGGTCAAAGTCAATGTCGGCTGCACCGGCGTTTAGCCGCCGGCGAGCCCGACGTGGCGGTGGAAGTGGATTTGTTGCCCGCCACCAAATGGGTCGCGGAGGGTATCTAGGTGGAGCTGGGTCGAGCCGCAGCTCTTGGTGGAGTCGGGCTGGGGTCGGGTGGCGGAATCAGCGCCATGACGACCTAGGCGGCGCCGGAGTTCGGCCAAGGCGAACTCGAGCTAGGGGTCTGCGTGAGGTGCGGGAGTGTATGGTTAGACCCACGCGAGGTGGTGAGTGCGATGGACACCGAGAGGTGGCCGGAGGGTGGCCGGGAGCACGCCGGCGACGAGCTCCGCGGCGGCGGGTGCGGGTGATCTTCGTGCGGTCGCTACAAAGCTCGAGAGCGAGAGAGGAAGGGAGGGGGGTAGCTAGGCTCACGGGGCACTCGTGGAGGCAACCGGTGTGGCCGGGGACGGGCTGGTGCGACGACGGCGTTGAAGGGGATCTCCGGCGACGACGAGATCGGGCGAGGTCGGTGCAGTGGCCTCGGGCTACTCGAGCACGCGGGGCTCGGCTAGCTCGACGTAGAGGAGGGCGGCGGAGCTCCTAGACACGGTGGGGAGGAGCACGGACGGCGGGGAGCGCGTCTACGATGACGGCGTGGCTGCGGTGGCGTCGGCCATGGCTGGGGAGCACGAGGGGGAGGAGCTGGGGAGGAGAGGAGATGTCCGAGGGGTTCGGGGGAGAGAATGGGCGTGATCCGTGTCGGTCACTCGGTGAGGGAAGCGGCGAGGCGGCGGCCAGGCGCGTGGCACCCATGCGGTGCTCGCCGCCGAGCACCTGCCTGCCTGCCTGGCCGAGCCAAGCAGCTCGCTGGCGCGGCAGCTGGGCTGGGCCGACAGGTGGGCCGGTTAGTAGGCGCCAGGTAAGTATTTCCATTCTGTTTTTCTTTTTCTATTTTTCTGCAACTTTGTGGAGTTTTTAAAAATACTTAGATAGCTCCAAAAATCACCAAACTGCTCCAGGTCCATAGTTGGAATATTTCCAACATGAAACATTTTAGTTTGGGAATATTTGGGCATTTGAAATATTTTATATAATTTTAAATGCACAAACTCAAATACTTATGATTTAATTCAAAGACCTTTGGATGACCTAGAAAATGGTGCACCACTTTTGGCAGAGGCTCTGAACAAAAGCAAAGGTGATGAGCATTTTTGAAGGGCATTTCAGGTTCATTGAAAATAATTTTAGTGAACCCTAGTTGGATTCAAAAGGGTTCTAGGGTTTCTGTCCTCCCCATTTCAAATTCAAATGAAATTTAAACATGATGCACACACTAATGCATGGACTAGCTAGGATGTGACATGGTTAGAATTTATTCTTAATACTTTCTCGTAGTTGCGGATGCTTGAGGGATGGGTAATCATAAGTAGGAGGTTTGTTCAAGTAAGAACAACACCTAAGCACCGGTCCACCCACATATCAAATTAGCAAAGTACCGAACACGAATTAAACCAACATGATGAAAGTGACTATATGAAATAACCGTGTACCCTCATGAACGCTTTCTTATCATAAGCGACCATTTTGGCATGTCCTTTCCCTCAAAAGGATTGGGCTACCTTGCTTCACTTTCGTTACTACTATCGTTACTTGCTCGTTACAAATTATCTTGCTATCAAACTACTCTGCTACTTACAATTTCAGCACTTGGAGACATTACCTTGCTGAAAACCACTTGTCATTTCCTTCTGCTCCTTGTTCGGTTCGACACTCTTACTTATCGAAAAGAGTTACAATTGATCCCATATACTTGTGAGTCCTCACCATGTAATTTCTTTACTTTATCACTATGCGTTAGCGATAGTTGTAGAAGCAATAGTAGGCGAGACGACAACGATGCTTCGATGGAGATCAAGGTGTCAAGCCGGTGACGATGGAGATCATGACGGTGCTTTGGAGATGGAGATCAAAGGCATAAGATGATGATGGCCATATCATGTCACATATTTTGATTGCATGTGATGTTTATATTTTATGCATCTTATTTTGCTTAGTACAGCGGTAGCATTATAAGATGATCCCTCACTAAAATTTCAAGGTATAAGTGTTCTCCCTGAGTATGCACCGTTGCTACAGTTCGTCGTGCCAAGACACCACATGATGATCGGGTGTGATAAGCTCTACGTTCACATGCAATGGGTGTAAGACAGTTTTGCATGTGCGGAATACTCGGGTTAAACTTGACGAGCCTAGCTTGTACAGAAATGGCCTCGGAACACTAAGACCAAAAGGTCGAACGTGAATCATATAGTAGATATGATCAACATAGAGATGTTCACCATTGAAGACTACTCCATCTCACGTGATGATCGGACATGGTTTAGTTGATATGGATCACGTGATCATTCAGATGACTTGAGGGATGTCTATCTAAGTGAAAGTTCTTAAGTAATATGATTAATTGAACTTAATTTATCATGAACTTAGTCCTGATAGTATTTCCATATCTATGTTGTAGATCAATAGCTCGCGTTTAGCTCCCTGTTTTATTTTTGATATGTTCCTAGAGAAAACTAAGTTGAAAGATGATAGTAGAAATGATGCGTTCTGGGTCCGTGATCTGAGGATTATCCTCATTGCTGCACAGAAGAATTATGTCCTTGATGCACCGCTAGGTGATAGACCTATTGCAGGAGCAGATGCAGACGTTGTGAATGTTTGACAAGCTCGATATGATGACTACTTGATAGTTTAGTGCACCATGCTTTACGGCTTTGAACCGGGACTTCAGAAACGTTTTTGAATGCCACAGAGCATATGAGATGTTCCAAGAGTGAATTTTAGACTCATGCCCGTGTTAAGAGGTATGAGACCTCTGACAAGTACTTTGCCTACAAGATGGAGGAGAATAGTTGAACTAGTGAGCTTGTGCTCAGATTGTTTGGGTATTACAATCACTTGAATCACGTGGGAGTTAATCTTCCGGATAAGATAGTGATTGACAGAGTTCTCTAGTCACTATCACCAAGCTACTAGAACTTCGTGATGAACTATAATATGCAAGGGATGACGAAAACGATTCCCAAGCTCTTCGCGATGTTGAAATCAGCAAAGGTAGAAATCAAGAAATAGCATCAAGTGTTCCTGGTTAACAAGACCACTAGTTTCAAGAAAAAGGGCTAGGGAAAGAATGGGAACTTCAAGAAGAATGGCAAGCAAGTTGTCACTCCCATGAAGCAGCCCAAAGCTAGACCCAAACTTGAAACTGAGTGCTTCTACCGCAAAGGAAATGGTCACGGTCACTAGAAGCGGAACCGCCCCAAATATTTGGTGGATAAGAAGGATGGCAAAGTGAACAAAGGTATATTTGATATATAGATTATTTATGTGTACTTTACAAGTGTTCATAGCAACCCCTGGGTATTTGATACCTGTTCGGTTGCTAAATTTAGTAACTTGAAATGGGAGTTGCAGAATGAACAGAGACTAGTTAAGGCTCAGGTGACGATGTGTGTTGGAGGTAATTCCAAGGTTGATACGATCACCATCACACACTCCCTCTACCTTCAGGATTAGTGTTGAACCTTAAATAAATGTTATTTGGTGTATGTGTTGAGCATGAATATGATTTGATCATGTTTATTGCAATATGGTTACTCATTTAAGTAAGAGAATAATTGTTGTTCTGTTTACATGAATAAAACCTTATATGGTCATACACCCAATGTGAATAGTTTATTGAATCTCAATCGTAGTGATACACATATTCATAAAATTGATGCCAAAAGATGCAAAGTTGATAATGATAGTGCAACATACTTGTGGCACTGCCGTTTAGGTCATATTGTTGCATGAACAAACTCCATGCAGATGGGCTTTTGGAATCACTTAATTATGAATCTTTTGATACTTGCGAACCATGCCTCATGGGCAAGATGACTAAAACTCTATTCTCCGGAACAATGGAGTGAGCTGATGACTTATTGGAAATAATACATACCGATGTATGTGGTCTGATGCGTATTGAGGCTTGCGATGGGTATCGTTATTTTCTGACCTTCACAGATGATTTCAGCAGATATAGGTATATCTAATTAATGAAACACAAGTCTGGAAAATTTGAAAAGTTCAAAGAATTTCATAGTGAAGTTGAGAATCATCGTAACAAGAAAATAAAGTTTCTATGATCTGATCGCGAAGGCGAATATTTGAGTTACGAGTTTGGCCTTCATTTAAAACAATATGGAATAGTTTCACAACTCACGCCACCTAGAACACCACAGCGTAATGGTGTGTCCGAACGTTGTAACCATACTTTATTAGATATTGTGTGATCTATGATGTCTCTTACCGCCACTATCATTTTGGGGTTATGCATTAGAGACAACTGCATTCACGTTAAATAGGGCACCATCTAAATCCGTTCAGATGACACCGTATGAACTGTGGTTTGGCAAGAAACCTATGATGTCGTTTCTTAAAGTTTGAGATTGCGATGCTTATGTGAAAAAACTTCAGGCTGATAAGCTCGAACCCAAATCGGAGAAGTGCGTCTTCATAGGATACCGAAAAGAAACTGTTGGGTACACCTTCTATCACAGATCCGAAGGCAAGATCTTTGTTTCTAAGAATGGATCCTTTCTAGAGAAGGAGTTTCTCTTGAAATAAGTGAGTGGGAGGAAAGTAGAACTTGATGAGGTAATTGTACCTTCTCTTGAATTGGAAAGTAGCTCATCACAGAAAATTGTTCCCGTGATGCCTACACCAACTAGTGAGGAAGCTAATGATGATGATCATGAAACTTCAGATCAAGTTACTACCAAACCTCGTAGGTCAACCAGAGTATGTTCCGCACCAAACTGCTACGGTAATCCTGTTCTGGAGGTCATGTTACTAGACCATGACGAACCTACGAACTATGAGGAAGCGATGATGAGCCCAGATTCCACGAAATGGCTTGAGGCCATGAAATCTGAGATGGGATACATGTATGAGAACAAAGTATGGACTTTGGTTGAGTTGCCCGATGATCGGCAAGCCATTAAGAATAAATGAATCTTCAAGAGGAAGACCGACACTAATGGTAGTGTTACTATCTACAAAGCTCGACTTGTTGCAAAAGGTTTTCGACAAATTCAAGGTGTTGACTAGGATGAGATTTTCTCACTCGTAGTGGTGCTTAAGTCTGTCCGAATCATGTTATCAATTGCCACATTTTATGAAATCTGGCAAACAGATGTCAAAACTGCATTCCTTAATGGATTTCTTAAAGAAGAGTTGTATATGATGCAACCAAAAGGTTTTGTCAATCCTAAAGGTGTGAACAAAATGTGCAAACTCCAGCGATCCATCTATGGACTGGTGCAAGCATCTCGGAGTTGGAATATACGCTTTGATAAGGTGATCAAAGCATATGGTTTTGTACAGACTTATGATGAAGCCTGTATTTACATGAAAGTGAGTGGGAGCCCTGTAGCATTTCTGATATTATATGTGGATGACATATTGTTGATCGGGAATGATATAGAATTTCTGGATAGCATAAAAAGATACTTGAATAAGAATTTTTCAATGAAAAACCTCGATGAAGCTGCTTATATATTGGGCATCAAGATCTATAGAGATAGATCAAGATGCTTGATAGGACTTTCACAAAGCACATACCTTGATAAACTTTTGAAGCAGTTCAAAATGGACCAGTCAAAGAAAGGGTTCTTGCCTATGTTACAAGCTGTGTAGTTGAGTAAGACTCAAAACCCGACCACGACATAATATAGAGAGAGAATGAAAGTCATTCCCTATGCTTCAGTCATAGGTTCTATAAAGTATGCCATGAGTTTGGCAAGGGGATACAATAGTGATCCAGGATTAGATCACTGGACAATGGTCAAAATTATCCTTAGGTACCTAAAGAGGACTAAGGAAATGTTTCTCGGTCATAGAGGTGATGAAGAGTTCATCATAAAGAGTTACGTTGATACAAGCTTTAACACCGATCTGGATGACTCTGAGTCTTGATCTGGACACATATTGAAAGTGGGAGCAATTAGGTAGAGTAGCTCCATGCAGAGCATTGTAGACATAGAAATTTGCAAAAATACATACAGATCTGAATGTGGCAGACCCATTGACTAAACTTCTCTCACAAGCAAAACATGATCACACCTTATTACTCTTTGGGTGTTAATCGCATGGCGATGTGAACTAGATTATTGACTCTAGTAAACCCTTTGTGTGTTGATCACATGGCGATGTGAACTATGGGTGTTAATCACATGAGGATGTGATCTATTGGTGTTAAATCACATGATGATGTGAACTAGATTATTGACTCTAGTGGAAGTGGGAGACTGAAGGAAATATGCCATAGAGACAATAATAAAGTTGTTATTTATATTTCCTTATATCATGATAAATGTTTATTATTCATGCTAGAATTGTATTAACCGGAAACTTGATACATGTGTGGATACATAGACAAAACATAGTGTCCCTAGTAAGCCTCTACTAGACTAGCTCGTTAATCAAAGATGGTTAAGTTTCCTAGCCATAGACATGTTTTGTTATTTGATGAACGGGATCACATCATTAGGAGAATGATGTGATGGACAAGACCCATCCGTTAGCTTAGCATAATGATCGTTAAGTTTTATTGCTATTGCTTTCTTCATGACTTATACATATTCCTTTGACTATGAGATTATGCAACTCCCGTATACCGGAGGAATACCTTGTGTGCTATCAAACATGACAACGTAACTGGGTGATTATAAATATGCTCTACAGGTATCTCCGAAGGTGTTTGTTGGGTTGGCATAGATCAAGATTAGGATTTGTCACTCCGAGTATTGGAGAGGTATTTCTGGGCCCACTCGGTAATGCACATCATAATAAGCCTTGCAAGCAATGTGACTAATGAGTTAGTTACGGGATAATGCATTACGAAACGAGTAAAGAGACTTGCCCGTAACGAGATTGAACTAGGTATGAAGATACCGACGATCGAATCTCGGGCAAGTAACATACCGATGACAAAGGGAATAACGTATGTTGTGATTACGGTACGACCGATAAAGATCTCCGTAGAATATGTGGGGGACAATATGAGCATCCAGGTTCCGCTATTGTTTATTGACTGGAGAGGTGTCTCGGTCATGTCTACATAGTTCTCAAACCCGTAGGGTCCGCACGCTTAACGTTCCATGACGATTTGTATTATGACTTATGTGTTTTTGGTGACCAAAGATTGTTCGGAGTCCCGGATGAGATCACGGACACGATGAGGAGTCTCGAAATGTTCGAGAGGTAAAGATTGATATATTGGACAATAGTATTCGGACACCGGAATGGTTTCGGGACGTTTCAGATATTTATCAGAGTACCAAGGGGTTACCTGCACCCCCCATGGAAAGTAATGGGCCTACATGGGCCATAGGGGAGAGAGACGGGAGCCCGCAAGGGGTGGCGCCCCCTTCCCATGGGCTGTCTGAGTTGGACAAGGGGAAGGGGGCGCAGCCCCCCTTTCCTTCTCCATCTCCCTCTCCTTCCCTTTCCCCCCTCCGAAAGAAAGGAAGGGGGGCCGACTAGGACTAGGAGTCCTAGTCGGTTCCCCCCCCCCCCACTTGTGTGCGCCCCTAGGGCCGGCCTCCTCCCTCTCCCCCTTTATATACGGGGGCAAGGGGGCACCCCAAAGCACATCAATTGTTCTCTTAGCCGTGTGTGCCCCCCTCCACAGTTTACTCGTCCGGTCATATTGTCGTAGTGCTTAGGCGAAGCCCTGTGGGGATCACATCACCATCACTGTTACCACGCCGGCATTCTGACGAAACTCTCCCTCGACACTTTACTGGATCAAGAGTTCGAAGAACGTCATCGAGCTGAACATGTACAGAATTCGGAGGTGTCGTACGTTCGGTGCATGATCGGTTGGATCGCGAAGACGTTCGACTACATCAACCGCGTTAAGCTAACGCTTTCGCTTTCGGTCTACGAGGGTACGTGGACATACTCTCCCCTCTTGTTGTTATGCATCTCCTAGATAGATCTTGCGTGATCGTAGGAATTTTTCTGAAATTGCATGCTACGTTCCCCAACACCCGCCTGGTGTAGCGACCAGACCCAAATGGATCCAGTCTCTGTGCTCAGTGTCATCCCTGGATCAGTAATGCTGACACCACACAGTACTTCGAAGGATTTATTGCAGAGTAGCAATCACACACTTATTACATCATTGTCCACAAGGGAACTTATTACAATAATATGGCTTAAGGCCATCTAATAATAACAGCGGAAGGCTTGGAAGATAAGCGAGTCCATCAACTCCAACGGCATCACCGAGTATAGAACCACGACCTAACACCTTACTGTCGTTCGAAAAGTCTAGCGTGAAAGTTGCAGCCAAACGGGTCAAGACATGGAATATGCCGCAATGTAACACATAAGAGTAATGAAAGAAATAAGCCTATACTACATGCATATATGGCTGGTGGTAAGGCTCTACGGTTACATTTGCATAAAGCTGGTTTTTCCCTACATCAAAGGAATAGTTTTATTTAACTATCATGGTGGTTGTTAAACATTGAGAATGGTTGACAGCATCCTCAATCCCAATTAAAAAGTACTCATTAAAACCCAATAACTTTTATTAGAGGTAACATGTTGAGATTCACATGATATTCAATTACCAGATACTCAAATTGTCCATAACCGGGGACACGGCTAATCATGATTAGTTTATACACTCTGCAGAGGTTTGCGCACTTTTCCCCACAAGACTCGATCGCCTCCTCTTGGTTCTCGCACTGCATGGTGTTTGAGAAACGGATGACCGAGACATAGTCTTTCAGAAGCGCTAGCACCTTACATGTGGGTAGACCGTACCAACCTACATCCCCTACATCAGCTAGCCTACCCGTAAGAGTTCGCTGACGACTTAGTCAACTACGCCAGAGCCCATAATTGGCTTGTGGCTGCACACGGAAGTTTCAGTTTGAATAATCTTATGATCCCTTAGAGCACAGGTGGCGGTCCAAGAAATACAGCAAATCTCGATGGAAACCAGGTGCCTCAATCCACCCAGATGTGTGTTTAGGTTACCACCTTAGATAAACCATTATTAACAATCTCACATCTGTCATGGATATTCACTCACCCAATCCACGCCTACTAGCATAGCATGGCATAAACAAGCAAACGAGAAGTAACTCCCAAGGTTTCATAAGTAAAACAGGTAATAGGTACTACCTCAATCTACTTCCCAATCCAACAATTTAATTTGATCCTAAACATGCAAGTGTTTGAGGAATAGATCTAATGCAATAAAACTGGGTAGTAGAAAAGGTATGATCAAGTGTTACTTGCCTTGCTGATGATCCGCGAGACCTAGAGATTCGAAGTAACAAGCGGCGCACTCCGGGTGATCTAACGGAGACAAACAACAAGCATACAATAAGTACTCATCTAATGCACGGGGAAATCTCGAATAAAAGATCTAACCAGAAAGTTCAACTTAAGAACCCTGGTTGCAAAAGATTCGAATCAAAATAAACATCGAAAGTCGAAACTCGAGAGAGAACGACTCGGTTTTGCAATCTGAAACTAGGTCAAAATTTCACAGTAGCAAAACTCTGTGAAAGTAGGTTAGTCGAACGGCGGTTTCGTTCTTTAAACTCCGTGCGCTTGAATCACCTGATTCGATAAACGAGCAAGAAATAAAACAGATTGAAAATCGGATCTCAAATCGAATCGAAAAATAACGGATTAAATCCGATTAAAAGAAAACGACGAACGGATTAAATAACGGACGTTCGTTAACGAACAAATCCAACGAACACGTTCATTGAAACGAACGGTTTGGTGAACGTTCATTAAATAAGAAAACCAAAAAAAATCAATCTAGGTTTTTAAAAAAACCGAATATCTTAAAAAACCGGATCGGGCGGGCGGGCGGCTACCTCGGTGGCTCTCGCCGGCGAAGCTCGCGGGGCTCCGGCGGGCGAGGGGCGGCGGGTCGGCGAGGGCGGCGAGGGGGCGGCTCGGCGACGGCGGGAACGGCGGCGGCGGCGGCTCCTCAGGCGGCGGGGTTCGGCGCGGTTCGGGGAGGGCGGCGGCGGTGAGAGAGGGGGGGTCGGCGATATAAAGGCGGGGGGGCCGGGTGGCTTGGGAGGGGCAGCGGGTCCGGGTCGAGCCGGACTCGGGAGGCGTCTTGGCGGGGGCACCGCCGGGCGGCGGCGCGCGCGCGAGGGAGGGGAGGCGGGCGCCGGGCCGGGCCTGGCTGGCTGGGCCGGCTGGGCCTTGGCCCAGGGGGGGCGCGCGCGTTTTTTTTTATATATAAAATTAAATCAAAACGAATTAAAAAAAATACCAAATGAACTCCAATTTAAATAAAACAAATTTTCCCCGACTCCTAAAAATGAGTCGAACAAAATGAACTTTAAAAACGGCAAACATGCATAAATTTTTCAAATGCTCATTTTTACCTAGGCAAAATAAATCTTCCAAAACCAAATTTTGATTTATTTACAATATCTTCATTTTTCCTAAATGTTGGGAAAGTCATATTATTCCCTCTCAAAATATTTTTATAGGAAAAACTTTATGAAGATAATTAAATAAATCCAATGATCCTATTTTCAAAATTTGAGAAATCCCAAATATGAAAATAATGAAACTTCCAACTCTCTCCGAGGGTCCTTGAGTTGCGTGAAATTTCTAGGATCGGAAAAATGCGAGAAAATATGATATGCACGATGACCTAATGTATAACATTCCAAATTGAAAATTTGGGATGTTACAAACCTACCCTCTTAAGATGAATCTCACCCTCGAGATTCGGGTTAACTAGAAAATAGGTGAGGTGGTCCTTACAAAACTTCCTCTCTTTCCTGTGTGGCTTCATCCTCGATGTGGTGGCTCCACCGAACTTTGCAAAACTTGATAACCTTGCTGCGGGTAACTCTGCTGGCATAATCGAGAATCTTTACCGGTTTTCCTCATATGTCAAGTCATCCTTCAACTGAATTGCTTCCAGTGGCACTTGTGTCTCTTAACGGTACCTCTGCTATCTCGGGTGACATTTCTTCAATCGAGAAACATGGAATACATCATGAACTCCCGACAGTCCTTCCGCAATTCCAATTTATACGCAACTTCTCCCATGCGTTGCAAAATCTTATATGGTCCTCTGAAACGGGTGCTAACTTTCCTTTCACTCCAAAACGCTTAACTCCTCGAAGCGGGATACTCGAGATATACTCTGCTCCAACTTCATACTCAATCGCTGCGCTTTGAATCGGCATAGCTCTTATGTCCGGACTGGGCTACCTTAAGCTCGTCTCGAATCAACTTAACTTTCTGCTCGGACTCCTTAATTAAATCTGGTCCAAACAACCGACGATCTCCGTTTAGTCCCATGACAACGGTGTCCTGCACCTTCTTCCATACTGAGCCTCGAAGGTGCCATCTTTAAGCTGGTTTGGTAATGTTATTGTAGGAAAATTCTGATACGGCAAATTATCATCCCAACTAGATCCATAATCTAGTGCACAAGCTCTCGAAGATGTCCTCCAAAATCTGATTGACTCTCTCGGTCATCCATCGGTCTGTGGGTGGAAAGCTGTCTTCAATTCCAATCGGGTTCCCAATGTTTCGTGCAACCGGTTCCAAAATTTTGAGGTAAACTGGGTTCCTCTATCCGATACGATGCTCCTCGAACTCCGTAAAACACACAATTCTGGTCATGTATATCTTTGCCAACTTAGCACTGCTATAGGTAGTCTTGATTGGAATGAAATGAGCTACCTTTGTCAAACGATCGACTATGACCCAAATCGAGTCATATCCTGAACGGGTCTTTGGCAAACCTGTGATGAAATCCATGCCTAGTTTATCCCACTTCCATTCGGGTATCGGCAACGGTTGTAACAATCCTGCTGGCTTCTGATGCTCTGCCTTTACTTTCTGACATACGTCGCAAACTGCTACATACTCCGCAATATCCTTCTTCATTCCGGTCCACCAGAAAATATTCTTCAAATCCAAATACATCTTGGTATTTCCTGGGTGAATCGAATAGGGTGAATCATGGGCTTCTTGCAAAATCAACTTCCTGATCTCTGGGTCATTGGGCACATAAACACGGTCTTCAAACCATAGGGTATCGTGTTCATCCTCACGAAATCCTTTAGCTTTTCCTTTGCTCATTTTCTCCTTTATAGAGGCAACTTCCTTATCTGCCTTTTGGGCTTCTCTGATTTTGTCCATTAGTGTCGACTGAATCTCCAATGCTGCTACATAGCCTCTCGGAACTATTTCCAAACATAGCTCTCGAAGGTCCTCGACTAACTCATTGGGTATTCCTCCCATCATTAGGGTATTGACGTGGCTCTTACGGCTCAATGCGTCTGCTATGACATTAGCCTTTCCGGGGTGATAATGCAATCTCATATCATAATCCTTGATTAGTTCTAACCATCTCCTTTGTCTGAGATTTAATTCCTTCTGTGTGAAGATGTACTTCAAACTCCTGTGATCCATATATACTTCACAATGATTTCCAATGAGAAAATGTCTCCACGTCTTCAAGGCATGCACAACGGCTGCTAACTCCAAATCATGAGTGGCATAATTCAACTCATGGGGCTTAAGTTGTCGTGAAGCATACGAAACAACTCTTCCTTCCTGCATAAGCACGGCTCCAAGTCCTCGACGTGAAGCGTCGCAATACACCTCATAATCCTTAGTCTGATCTGGCAATATCAAAACTGGTGAGGTAACCAATCTTTTCTTCAACTCCTGAAAACTTGCCTCACAGTCCTCAGTCCATATGAATTTGTTTTCCTTCTTCAACAATTCTGTCATAGGCTTTGCAATTCTTGAGAAATTCTCAATGAATCTTCGGTAGTATCCTGCGAGTCCAAGGAAACTCCGAATCTCTCCAACTGTCGTTGGTGCTTCCCATTTGGTTACGGTCTCAACTTTTGTGGGGTCTACTGCTATCCCTTCTCCGGATATAACATGTCCGAGAAATCCAACTTCCTTTAGCCAAAACTCACATTTGCTGAACTTGGCATACAACTGGTGGTCCCTCAGTTTCTTCAAAACCAATCGCAAATGTTCCTTGTGTTCCTCTTCATTCTTCGAGAAAATCAAAATGTCATCAATGAACACCACGATTTAACTTATCCAAAAACTCCATAAACACTTTGTTCATCGGTTCATAAATAGGCTGGTGCGTTAGTCATCAAATGACATAACGGTATACTCATACAGTCCATATCTCGTGGTAAATGCTGTCTTGGGTATGTCTTGCTCCCGAATCTTCAATCGATGGTACCACGATCGCAAGTCGATCTTAGAAAACACTTTGGCTCCTTGCAAGCGATCAAACAGATCATTTATCATAGGTAGTGGGTACTTGTTCTTGATTGTTACTTCATTCAATCCACGGTAATCAACAAGCATTCTCAACGATCCATCCTTCTTCTCCACTAACAAACGGGTGATCCCCAAGGTGAAGAACTTGGGCGAATAAAGCCTTTATCCAATAGTTCCTTAATCGCTTCTTGATTTCCGCCAAATCCTTTGCGGGCATCCTGACGGTCGCTTCGATATCGGGCCTGTTCACGCAACAGCTCGATCAAAACTCAATATCTCTATCCGGCGGCATTCCTGGCAACTCTTCCGGAAATACATCAGGATAATCCTTTACCACTGGTACTTCTTCCTGTACCACTCTCGATAAGCAATTAACTTGTGCTCTCCTCGGCTCGTGCCGTGATACATACTTAATCCTTCTTCCTTCGGTGTGGTGAGCAAATTGACCTTGTGGTACAATCTATGTTTCCTCCATACTTTGATAACCAATCCATTCCTAATATCACATCCAATCCTTGGGATTCCGAACTATTAGGTCCGAGGGGAAAACATAGTGTCCAATCCTTAGTGGCGATCGATCACACCATTTACTAGCCATGTACTCTCCCGGTGAGGTTACTAGCATGGGTGACCTAAGGGCTTGGGTCGGTAACTTGTACTTATCCACAAATCCCTTGATATGTATGAATGCGATGCACCAAGATCGAAAAGAACAATTGCGTAAATGACTTAACCAAAAACTTACCGATTCATCGCATCGGGCTGATCTTCAACCTCCTCCACATCAATGTGGTTCACCCGTCCCCTGTTGAAAGGGTTGGGCTTCTTTCCGAGCTTCCATTGCCATTTCCATTCGCCTTTTGGACAGTCATTTGCATAGTGCCCATCTTGCGGCACTTAAAGCAAGTAATGTGACTCAGTCTACCTTGGATGGTGTTGACGGGTTGGTGCGGTTCTGTCCATTGCTTCCTCCATTCCGCTCCCATTCTTGGTGCCATTATGGTTATGCTGAATTACCTCCTCCATGGGTATGTGAAACTGAATTCCTGATTTAGGGGTATAACGAGGCTTCACCGGGATCCGAGTTATACTTCCCTTGTCCATACTTCCGCTTGCAGTTCTCAATTTGTCTGCTGCTTTCCTTCAATCATGAGAGCTCGGTCTACTAGTTCCTGGTAGTTGTTGAAACTTGCTACCATCAACGGCATGTTGACTCATCATTCAGTCCTTCTAGAAACTTCTCCTGTTTAGCTGCATCCGTAGTAACGCTATCCGGGGCATAACGTGCTAATTTGCTAAAATCATCCACGATCGCCAACAGTCCTTCCTCCTTGGCGTAAGTTGCGAAACTCACGCTTCTTCATGGCCATGGCTCCTGCTGAAACATGGGCAAGTCGAAAAGCTTGTCAAACTGGTCCCATGTGATGGTGTCACGGGTAAGTGGTTGTGAAATTCTCCCACCATGCTGCTGCGGGTCCTTCAAGCTGATGTGCTGCAAACTTCACTCTTTCACCATCTGTGCATCCTGCAGTGGTCAGCTCCTTCCTATCTTGCGGAGCCACCATCTGCTACAATCGGCTCGGTGCTCTTGGAATACACCGCGGATTCAGTCTAAGGAAACGAGTCGATGATCCGCAGTGGTGGTGGTGGCGGTGGGTTGTTGTTGTTGTTGTTGTTGTTGCCCTAGTTCTGCACCAATGTTTGAATCAGGTATTCTGCTGCTGGATCAATTGGGTGATCTCTGGCGGAAAAAGCGAATCCGGGTCGCGTCTCGAGGCATCGATGGGTTTAGAAAAGAAGAGAAATGTAGAATAGAATGAGGTCTAAGGGAATCACTACCCGAATGCACATGAGCAAAACACACAAAATCACTCCATTCAATCAAACAAGGGCTTACAACGATCTAACTATCGCAAAAGTGCGTGTGCTATAATGTTTACATGGAGGGAAATACTACTAATATGTGGGGGACTTCTACTAATTTGAACCGGTGGAAGACTCCATGATGTCTGCTCCAGCTTCGTCTTCAAAGTCGGGTTCACTTGGATCCGAATCGGTGTCGTCGATGTTGATGTAGTCGCTTGGGTATTCGACATACTGGTCTTCATTCCTGAGTGCCAACTTCTTCTTGAGTTCTTCGATCTCGTACTTAAGATCGTTATTGTGTCTTGCCAGAGCTACGATCTCGTCCATGTAGTCCTTGCGTGTAGTCTTTAGTTCTTCTTCCGCTCGATGATCCTTCCATTTGTCTTCGCAACTCCAACATGTCATTGCACATTTGGTTCTCCTGCGTCGAATGTGCTGATTTAACTCCTGGATGAACGCTGCAATGGATCTATCCTTCTTGGTGCTGACGACGTCCCAGTTGTCATCTCGGCGTCCGCAAATCTGGTAGATGGTGTCCTTGAGGTCTTCTTGATAAACTTCTCCAATGCGTCCCATGGTGATGTGAGCTGCCATGCTCTTTCCCGCACTCCAAGTTGGTGCATCAAAACACTATCTATAGGCTTGGTGATTGGGGCGAATGTCCTTCCCGAACGTGAGCGTGAATCTTCCAGCGCTCCTCTTGAGCAGAGTGGCGTTGAAAGTCCCGTGAAGCTTGGTAGTCCAATGTTCAGTACTTAGTAACTTCCTTCAAGTGAAATCCAAAAGGTGTGCCTTCATCCGGTTGGGTGTACTTGATCTTCGCGTCCGTCATCCTAAAGAGAGTAGAAAAGATGAGGAGTTAGAAAATGGGAAGAGAGTAGTGATCTATGGCTTTAACTTAGTGGTCGTGTCCTACGATCAACGTGTGCTCGATACCATTCTCTCAGAGCGACCAGACCCAAATGGATCCGATCTCGTGCTCGGTGTCATCCTGGATCGAATGTCGACACCACACAAGATTGAAGGATTTATTGCGAGTAGCAATCACACACTTATTACATCGTTGTCCACAAGGGAACTTATTACAATAATATGGCTTAAGGCCATCTAATAATAACAGCGGAAGGCTTGGAAGATAAGCGAGTCCATCAACTCCAACGGCATCACCGAGTATAGAACCACGACCTAACACCTTACTGTCGTTCGAAAAGTCTCGCATAGCGTGAAAGTTGCAGCCAAACGGGTCAAGACATGGAATATGCCGCAATGTAACACATAAGAGTAATGAAAGAAATAAGCCTATACTACATGCATATATGGCTGGTGGTAAGGCTCTCTGATTACATTTGCATAAAGCTGATTTTTCCCTACATCAAAGAAATAGTTTTATTTAACTATCATGGTGGTTGTTAAACATTGAGAATGGTTGACAGATCCTCAATCCCAATTAAAAGTACTCATTAAAACCCAATAACTTTTATTAGAGGTAACATGTTGAGATTCACATGATATTCAATTACGGATACTCAAATTGTCCATAACCGGGACACGGCTAATCATGATTAGTTTATACACTCTGCAGAGGTTTGCGACTTTTCCCCACAAGACTCGATCGCCTCCTCTTGGTTCTCGCACTGCATGGTGTTTGAGAAACGGATGACCGAGACATAGTCTTTCAGAAGCGCTAGCACCTTACATGTGGGTAGACCGTACCAACCTACATCCCCTACATCAGCTAGCCTACCCGTAAGAGTTCGCACGACTTAGTCAACTATGCCAGAGCCCATAATTGGCTTGTGGCTACACACGGAAGTTTCCAGTTTGAATAATCTTATGATCCCTTAGAGCCTAGGTGGCGGTCCGAAGAAATACAGGCAAATCCTGATGGAAACCAGGTGCCTCAATCCACCCAGATGTGTGTTTTAGGTTACCACCTTAGATAAACCATTATTAACAATCTCACATCTGTCATGGATATTCACTCACCCAATCCACGTCTACTAGCATAGCATGGCATAAACAAGCAAACGTAGAAGTAACTCCCAAGGTTTCATAAGTAAAACGGGTAATAGGTACTACCTCAATCTACTTCCCAATCCCACAATTTAATTTGATCCTAAACATGCAAGTGTTTGAGGAATAGATCTAATGCAATAAAACTGGGTAGTAGAAAAGGTATGATCAAGTGTTACTTGCCTTGCTGATGATCCGCGAGACCTAGAGATTCGAAGTAACAAGCGGCGCACTCCGGGTGATCTAACGGAGACAAACAACAAGCATACAATAAGTACTCATCTAATGCACGGGGAAATCTCGAATAAAAGATCTAACCAGAAAGTTCAACTTAAGAACCCTGGTTGCAAAAGATTCGAATCAAAATAAACATCGAAAGTCGAAACTCGAGAGAGAACGACTCGGTTTTGAAATCTGGAACTAGGTCAAAATTTCACAGTAGCAAAACTCTGTGAAAGTAGGTTAGTCGGAACGGCGGTTTCGTTACGAAACTCCAGGCGCTTGAATCACCTGATTCCGATAAACGAGCAAGAAATAAAACAGATTCGAAAATCGGATCTGAAATCGAATCAGAAAAATAACGGATTAAATCCGATTAAAAGAAAACGACGAACGGATTAAATAACGGACGTTCGTTAACAGAACAAATCCAACGAACACGTTCATTGAAACGAACGGTTCGGTGAACGTTCGTTAAATAAGAAAACCAAAAAAAAATAAAACCAATCTAGGTTTTTTAAAAAAAAACCGAATATCTTAAAAAAACCGGATCGGGTTTTCGGAGAAAACCAGATCGGGGCGGGGCGGGGCGGCTACCTCCGGTGGCTCTCCCGGCGAAGCTCGCGGGGCCCAAGGGCGAGGGGCGGGGTCGGCGAGGGCGGCGAGGGGGCGGGACTCCGCGACGGGGAAACGCGGCGGGCGGGCTTCTCATGGGCGGTGTTGTTCGCTGGTTCGGTGGGGGGCGGCGGCGGTGAGAGAGAGAGGGGGCGGCGGTATATAAAGGGGGGGGTGGCTTGGGAGAGGCAGCGGGTCCGGGTCGGAGCCGGACTCGGGAGGCGTCTTGGCGGGCACCGCTCGGGGCGGCGGTGTCTTGTGAGGAGAGGGAGGCGGGCGCCGGGGCCGGGCTGGCTGGGCTGGGCCGGCCGGGCCTTGGCCCAGAAGCGTTTTTTATAAAATTAAATCAAAACGAATTAAAAAAAATACCAAATGAACTCCAATTTAAATAAAACAAATTTTCCCCGACTCCTAAAAATGAGTCGAACAAAATGAACTTTAAAAACGGCAAACATGCATAAATTTTTAAAATGCTCATTTTACCTAAGCAAAATAAATCTTCCAAAACCAAATTTTGATTTATTTACAATATCTTCATTTTTCCTAAATGTTGGGAAAGTCATATTATTCCCTCTCAAAATATTTTTATAGGAAAAACTTTATGAAGATAATTAAATAAACCCAATGATCCTATTTTCAAAATTTGAGAAATCCCAAATATGAAAATAATGAAACTTCCAACTCTCTCCGAGGGTCCTTGAGTTGCGTGAAATTTCTAGGATCGGAAAAATGCGAGAAAATATGATATGCACGATGACCTAATGTATAACATTCCAAATTGAAAATTTGGGATGTTACACCTGGCTTTGGTCGTCATGGCTTGCGTCACCTTAGCCTCATGAGGTGGGCGCCTGCATAGGAAACTCCGCTCCTCTGGAGCCATGATACATATCCAATGTATCTATAATATATGAAGTATTCATGCTATTATATTATCTGTTTTGGATGTTTATGAGCCTTACTAAACACTTCTATATTATTTTTGGGACTAACCTATTAACCGGAGGCCCGGTCCAGATTGTTGTTTTCTTGCCTATTTCAGTGTTTTGAAGAAAAGGAATATCAAACGGAGTCCAAATGGGACGAAACCTTCGGGAGAGTTATTTTTGGAACGGAAGCAATCTAGGAGACTTGGAGTAGACGTCGGGGAAGCTTCGAGGAAGCCACGAGGCAGGGAGGCGCGCCCTACCCCCTGGGAGCGCCCCCCACCATCATGGGCCCCTCGTGGCTCCCCTGACCGACTTCTTTCGCCTATATATATCCATATACCCTAAAAACATCGGGGAGCACAATAGATGGGGAGTTCCGCCGCCGGAAGCCTCTATAGCCACCAAAAACCAATCTAGACCCTGTTCCGGCACCCTGCCAGAGGGGGGAATCCCTCACCGATGGCCATCTTGATCATCCCGGCGCTCTCCATGACGAGGAGGGAGTAGTTCACCCTCGGGGCTGACGGTATGTACGAGTAGCTATGTGTTTGATCTCCTCTCTCTCGTGTTCTTGAGGTGGTACGATCTTGATGTATCACGAGCTTTGCTATTATAGTTGGATCTTATGATGTTTCTCCCCCTCTACTCTCTTGTAATGGATTGAGTTTTCCCTTTGAAGTTATCTTGTCGGGTTGAGTATTTAAGGATTTGAGAACACTTGATGTATGTCTTGCATGTGCTTATCTGTGGTGACAATGGGATATCACGTGATCTACTTGATGTATGTTTTGGTGATCAACTTGTGAGTTACGTGACCTCGTGAACTTATGCATAGGGGTTGGCACACGTTTTCGTCTTGACTCTCGGTAGAAACTTTGGGGCACTCTTTGAAGTTCTTTGTGTTGGTTGAATAGATGAATTTGAGATTGTCTGATGCATATCGTATAATCATACCCGCGGATACTTGTGGTGACATTGGAGTATCTAGGTGACATTAGGGTTTTTGTTGATTTGTGCCTTAAGGTGTTATTCTAGTACGAACTCTATGATAGATCGAATGGAAAGAATAGCTTCGTGTTATTTTACTATGGACTCTTGAATAGATCGATCAGAAAGGATAACTTTGAGGTGGTTTCATACCCAACAATAATCTCTTCGTTTGTTCTCCGCTATTAGTGACTTTGGAGTGACTCTTTGTTGCTTGTTGAGGGATAGTTATATGATCCAATTATGTTATTATTGTTGAGAGAACTTGCACTAGTGAAAGTATGAACCCTAGACCTTGTTTCAACGCATTGCAATACCGTTTACGCTCACTTTTATCGCTCACTACCTTGCTGTTTTTATATTTTCAGATTACAAATACTCATATCTATCATCCATATTGCACTTGTATCACCATCTCTTCGCCGAACTAGTGCACCTATACAATTTACCATTGTATTGGGTGTGTTGGGGACACAAGAGACTCTTCGTTATTTGGTTGCAGGGTTGTTTGAGAGAGACCATCTTCGTCCCACGCCTCCCACGGATTGATAAACCTTAGGTCATCCACTTGAGGGAAATTTGCTACTGTCCTACAAACCTCTGCACTTGGAGGCCCAACAACGTCTACAAGAAGAAGGTTGCGTAGTAGACATCCAGCAGTTTCTGGCGCCGTTGCCGGGGAGGTGAGTTCTTGAAGGTATATCTTTATATCTTGCAATCGAATCTTTTAGTTTATTGTTTTATCACTAGTTTAGTCTATAAAAGAAAACCACAAAAAAATGGAATTGAGGGTGCCTCATATGCTTCATCTTTTTAATATCTTTCGTGAGTATGATGGGAAGGAAAATTGTGCTCAAGTGCTAGAAGAAGAAATCTATAGAATGTTTGGCACTAAATCTTGGAATGATGAGCATGATTGCAATGTTGTTAGTATGAACTCTTTGAATATTCATAGTACCAATGATGATTGCACTAGTCATGATGAAAACGTCTCTTATAAGCATATCAATTTTTGTGGAGTGCATAGAGTTTGCAAGTACACATCTAATAGGGAAGATAGATTTTGTAAGAGGCATAAGTATTTAGAAACCAAATGGTTGCAAGAGAGGCTAGATGTTTGTGCTGAAAATTTAAAATTTCTTTGCCATACTTGTGAACTTTGCAATGAACATGGTCATTTAATTCTCCAATGCAAATTGTTTCATGATCGTATCGTGTCCAAAAATTGTGATGATTTGATTTCCCTTGCACATCATAATGAACTTAGTTTGCTTTTGGGTTATGAAGAAATGAAACGTATAACTAAGTGTATTCCAGAATATAACCTTGAGAAATTCCTCGATATTGATCTAGAAGAAATTTTTATGTATTGTGCGGTGAATTGCATTAAAAATCCTTATATTGCCAATTACATAAAGAAAAGGAAACAAATAGAAGATGAATAGAATAATAATGAAAGGGAAGAGACTTCCCAATATCCTCCTATTATTTCTTATGATGAATCAGGTAACGAGGAGGAGCCTTCTATTCAACCAATCTCATTAATAAGGAGCTCCAAAAAGAGGATTGAACCCACACATAATGTGAAGAAGAAAAAGAAAAGACAGAGAAGCAAAGATGAAAAGGTATCCCTCCCAAATGATGTTGCTCCTATTACTCATTGTGATGATGATAATCGCTACACTATTGGTGCTATCAATACTATTAATGATGAGAGTGATTATGCTTATGATATGAAAAGGCCCAAGCTTGGGGATGCTATGTTTGATGAGAATGACGTGTTTGAGAATATATTTTCTGCAATTAATGTTTGTCCCAAGCTTGGGGATGCTATGTTTAATGAAGATGATATTTTTAGCCTCCCAAGTTTTGATATGCAAATTTGTTATGATGATAGCATGCCTGCCTCCTATTTATGATGATTATATTGATGAAAGTGGGTTTGGAAGAGTGTCAACTTTAGGAAGTAATGATCCCACTATTTTGGAGGATGTTGAATATTATTGTGATAATTATGAAAGTGGATTTGGAGAGGTCATGACTTTATTTAATAATGATTCTACTATGTTGGAAGAGGTTTCAATTGATTATGATGAGAACAAAGTTGCTACTTATGATGATTATTGTGATGACACTTATGATATAAAAAGTAGTGATGACTATATTTACAAAAATTGTCATGATTATGATTACCCTTTTTCTGAACATTACTCTTTTAATGTGGAAACAATTTATAGTATTCGAGTCTCTTATGATACTCCCACTATTCCGATTGAGAAGAATTTTTCTTATGTAGAGAGTAGTAAATTTTCCATGCTTGTAGATCATGAAAAGAATGCTTTAGGTGCTGGTTATATTGTTGAATTCATTCATGATGCTACTGAAAATTATTATGAGGGAGGAATATATGCTTGTAGGTGCAATAATACCAAGTTTCCTCTCTATGTGCTTAAAGTTTTGAAGTTATGCTTGTTTTGCCTTCCTATGCTAGTTAATTATTGTTCCCATAACTTGTTTGCTCACAAATCCCTATGCATAGGAAGTGGGTTAGACTTAAATGTGCTATTCATATTCTTCATGATGCTCTCTTTATGTTTCAATTCTTATCTTTTATGTGAGCATCATTGAAATCATCATGCCTAGCTAGGAGCGTTAAACGTTAGCGCTTGTTGGGAGGCAACCCAATTTTATTTTTGTGACTTGATTTTTGCTCATGTTTAGCAAAAAATAATCTATCTAGCCTCTGGTTAGATGTGTTTTTATGTTTTAGTTAGTGTTTGTGCCAAGTAGAACCTTTGGGAAGACTTGGGTGAAGTCTTTATGATCATGCTGTAAAAAACAGAAACTTTATCGCTCACGAGATGTTCTGCAATTTTTTTACTGGAGAGTGATTTTAGGTTGATTCTTTTTGCATATGATTAATAGACAAATTCCTCAGGTCCACCAATTTGTTTTTGAATTTTTGGAGTTCCAGAAGTATACGTTTGATACAGACTACTAAAGACTGTTCTGTTTTTGACAGATTTTGTTTTCTATGTGTTGTTTGCATATTTTGATGAATCTATGAGTAGTATAGGAGGGTATGAACCATACATAAGTTGGAATACAGTAGATATTACACAAATATGAATTTATAACGAGTTCATTACAGTACCTTGAAGTTGTGTTTTGTTTTCTTTCGCTAACCGAGCTCACGAGATTTTCTGTTAAGTTTTGTGTTGTGAAGTTTTCAAGTTTTGGGTAAAGATTTGATGGATTATGGAACAAGGAGTGGAAAGAGCCTAAGCTTGGGGATTCCCAAGGGACCCGGAGATAAAATCTAAGGACAACCCAAAAATCCTAAGCTTGGGGATTCCCCGAAAGGCATCCCCTCTTTCGTCTTCTTTCATCGGTAACTTTACTTGGAGCTATATTTTTATTCACCAAATGATATGTGTTTTGCTTGGAGCGTCAATTTATTTTGTTAGGATTTTCTTGCTGTTATTTATAACAATGTTCTGCATCTTTTATTTCAATAAAAGCGCCATTGATAGCCTTTACTATGCTTATTTTACAAGTCTACATGTTGCTGTTTGAAAACAGAAAGTTAACCGCTGTTGCAAAAAATTCCCTAGAAAAATCATAATGTGATAAAATGTTGAAAACTTTTGCATAATAAGCTCTGATAAATTTACTACATTGGGAATTTTCTTTCATAATTTTTGGAGCTAGGAAAGTATGGATCTTGCTGCATTCTTTACAGACTGTCCTGTTTAGGCAGATTGCTGTTATGTTTGCATTGTTTTCATATGTTTGCTTGTTTAATGATTCTATTTGAGGATAGGACTATTAAATATGCATAGGAATTTAGTATGAAATGTTGAATAATAATTTTAGTGATTTGCTACAGTATAGTATGATAAGATTTTTGTATTGGTTTATACTAACTTATCTCACGAGTCCTTGTTGAGTTTTGTGTGGATGAAGCTTTTGAGATTTAGGAAGACCGTGATATGAGAGGAATTAAGGAGACACAAAATCTCAATCTTGGGGATGCCCAAGGCATCCCAAGATAATATTTCAAGAAGTCTCAAGCGTCTAAGCTTGGGGATGCCCCGGTTGGCATCCCACCTTTCTTCTTCGACAACTATCGGTTAGTATCGGTTGATCCTAAGTTTTTGCTTCTTCACATGATGTTTGCTATTCTTAGAATGTCATTTTATTTTGTTTTGCTTGCTGTTTGAATAAAATTTTAAGATCTGAAATTCTTAAATGAGAGAGAGTCTTCACATAGCTACATAATTATTTAACTACCCATTGATCTTCACTTATATCTTTTTGGAGTAGCTTGCCATTTACTCATGTGCTTCACTTATATCCTACGAGTAAATAGTTCAATGAGCGAATATCATAAATCTTAAATTATATATGTTTCATATGCTTATCCCATGGGGAGTAATGACTTCACATATAAGAAGTAGAGGTGGTAAATTTATTGAAGGTTAGCAAACATTGTATTGGTCACTCGAACAATTCATGAAAGAATATTGAGGGAAGAGAGATTTCACATATAAATATACTATCTTGGACATATTTTATGATTGTGAGCACTCATTAAAATATGACATGCTAAAAGGTCGATGTTGGACAAGGAAGACAACGTAATGGGTTATGTTTTCTTATATCTGAAATAAAGTATATTGTCATGGATCATTCAAAATGTTGAGCTTGCCTTTCCCCCTCATGATAGCCAATTATTTGCACCAAGTAGAGATACTACTTGTGCTTCCAAACATCCCTTAAACCAATATTGCCATGAGAGTCCACCATACCTACCTATGGATTGATTAAGATCCTTCAAGTAAGTTGTCATCGGTGCATGCAGTAAAAATTGTTCTCTAAATATGTATGATCTATTAGTGTGGAGAAAATAAGCATTATACGATCTTGTGATGTGGAAGCAATAAAAGCGATGGCCTGCATAATAAAGGTCCCTATCACAAGTGGCAATATAAAGTGATGTTCTTTCGCATTAAGATTTTGTGCATCCAACTATAAAGGCGCATGACAACCTCTGATTCCCTCTGCGAAGGGCCTATCTTATATTCTTGTCTTATACCTTATGCAAGAGTCATGGTGATCTTCACTTTTCCTTTTTACATTTTATCCTTTCGCAAGCACATTGTGTTGGAAAGATCCTGATATATATATCCAATTGGATGTAAGACATCATGAACTATTATTGTTGACATTACCCTTGATGTAAAAGGTTGGGAGGTGAATCTATAAGCCCATATCTTTCTCTGTGTCTGATTAAAACTTTGAACCCATAAATATCGCGTGAGTGTTAGCAATTGTGAAAGACTAAATCATAGTTGAGTGTGTGAAGTTTGTTGAATCAAAGCTCTGACATAGACTCTTCTTGAAAATAAGATGATTTGTAATTGTTTGATGACTAATAACACGGTTTGTTAGTTTTCAATAAAGTTTATGATCTATACTTTAACATGTGAATAGTTTGTTACTTGATCATGAAAAGTTTTATGAGATGAGCTACTGTTATGACATATGATGATGCTAGAAAAGGTGATTGAAATTATCATTGATCAAACCTGTGCACCTGCTAGCATTCACACTTCATAAATTATTTCTTTTATCATTTACCTACTCGAGGACGAGGAGGAATTAAGCTTGGGGATGCTGACACGTCTCCAACGTATCTATAATTTATGAAGTATTCATGCTATTATATTATCTGTTTTGGATGTTTATGGGCTTTACTAAACACTTTTATATTGTTTTTTGGGACTAACCTATTAACCGGAGGCCCAGCCCAAATTGTTGTTTTCTTGCCTATTTCAGTGTTTCGAAGAAAAGGAATATCAAATGGAGTCCAAACGGAATGAAACCTTCGGGAGAGTTATTTTTGGAACGGAAGAAATCCAGGAGACTTGGAGTTGACGTCAGGGAAGCTTCGAGGAAGCCACGAGGTAGGGAGGCGCGCCCTACCCCCTGGGTGCGCCCCCACCCTCGTGGGCCCCTCGTGGCTCCCCTGACCGACTTCTTTCGCCTATATATGTCCATATACCCTAAAAACATCGAGGAGCAGAATAGATCGGGAGTTCCGCCGCCGCAAGCCTCTATAGCCACCAAAAACCAATCGGGACCCTGTTCCGGCACCTTGCTGGAGGGGGAAATCCCTCACCCGTGGCCATCTTCAACATCCAGACACTCTCCATGACGAGGAGGGAGTAGTTCACCCTCGGGGCTGAGGGTATGTACCAGTAGCTATGTGTTTGATCTCTCTCTCTCATGTTCTTGAGGTGGTACGATCTTGAGGTATCGCGAGCTTTGCTATTATAGTTGGATCTGATGATGTTTCTCCCCCTCTACTCTCTTGTAATGGATTGAATTTTCCTTTCGAAGTTATCTTATCTAATTGAGTCTTTAAGGATTTGAGAACACTTGATGTATGTCTTGCATGTGCTTATCTGTGGTGACAATGGGATATCACGTGATCTACTTGATATATGTTTTGGTGATCAACTTGCGAGTTCCGTGACCTCGTGAACTTATGCATAGGGGTTGGCACATGTTTTCGTCTTGACTCTCCGGTAGAAACTTTGGGGCACTCTTTGAAGTACTTTGTGTTGGTTGAATATATGAATCTGAGATTGTGTGATGCATATCGTATAATCATACCCGCGGATACTTGTGGTGACAATGGAGTATCTAGGTGACATTAGGGTTTTGGTTGATTTGTGTCTTAAGGTGTTATTCTAGTAAGAACTCTATATAGATCGATCCGAAAGAATAACTTTGAGGTGGTTTCGTACCCTACAATAATCTCTTCATTTGTTCTCCGCAATTAGTGACTTTGGAGTGACTCTTTTTTGCATGCTGAGGGATAGTTATATGATCCAATTATGTTATTATTGCTGAGAGAACTTGCACTAGTGAAAGTATGAACCCTAGGCCTTGTTTCAACGCATTGCAATACCGTTTAGGCTCACTTTTACCGCTCGCTACCTTGCTGTTTTTATATTTTCAGATTACAAATACTCATATCTATCATCCATATTGCACTTGTATCACCATCTCTTCGCCGAACTAGTGCACCTATACAATTTACCATTGTATTGGGTTTGTTGGGGACACAAGAGACTCTTTTTTATTTGGTTGCAGGGTTGTTTGAGAGAGACCATCTTCATCCCACGCCTCCCATGGATAGATAAACCTTAGGTCATCCAGTTGAGGGAAATGTGCTACTGTCCTGCAAACCTCTGCACTTGGAGGCCCAACAACGTCTACAAGAAGAAGGTTGCGTAGTAGACATCAGCGCGGAGTCCACCAACGGCGGCATATCGCCAGGACAAGTCATCGGCGTCTCATCTCACACCGGCGATGCATAGGCCGGCGTGGCGGCGGATTTGTTAAAATTATGTGTACTTAGGCTATGTTTTTAATGCTGGTCTTTTGTTAGAGCAATGTTTAGTACAATTGTCTCTGTTTTATTACTAAATTGCTTGATTCAGTAAGTGTGGTATGTCTGTTGTACGCTCTTTTGTGTGCCCAAATTAGCAAGCGATGTTAAATTATGCAATGACGTACCTGGGGAAATTTCCACCAAAATTTGAATTATCAAACTCATCCCATGCGCGTAAAGCAGAAGAATCGTTTGCGATGCACACAATCGTTCAAAGTGAATGGTCCGGCGGCACCACACAAAGTTTCCCTCCACATTTCCAAAATTTTGGCCTACCGCCAAAATATCTACCCCCGCACCCCTTCCCCCCTTCCCCACCCCCTTTTTTTCCCGACACAAGTCACATTTCCCCTATTTCCTCCTTCGTTACTTCCTTCCTAAGCTATAGCCGCTTCCTCGCTCTCGCCGTCTCGCATCCTACCACCGGGGACGCCATGGTCTTCTTCAAAGACCTCTCCAATGTTCCTCCTCCGTGATGTGACTCCTTCACCACCCGGGTATGCCTCTCTTCTCTCTCTTGGGCTATGACTTGGAATGAAGGATTTTTACCCGGCGGTCGATTTGAGTCATTTCTTCCTCTTGTAGCTCCCTAGGACCATCAATGGCAATGAATGGAGCGGGGTGGCTGAAGATCTATCTGCTCATTGTCACCATCAATCTCCATGTGTGAAGCTGGTTGCGTTTGAATCTGTGGACAGTGGGAGGAAGTTTCTGGCATGTGCAGAGAAGGTTAGACCCTCTTCCGTTGTTACAAATCATTTGTTAGATGTGATTCAGACACTGTCATTGTAGCGACCAGACCCGAATGGATCCAGTCTCTGTGCTCAGTGTCATCCTGGATCGAGAATCTTGACACCACACAAGATTTGAAGGATTTATTGCGAGTAGCAATCACACACTTATTACATCGTTGTCCACAAGGGAACTTATTACAATAATATGGCTTAAGGCCATCTAATAATAACAGCGAAGGCTTGGAAGATAAGCGAGTCCATCAACTCCAACGGCATCACCGAGTATAGAACCACGACCTAACACCTTACTCGTCGTTCGAAAAGTCTGCAACGTGAAAGTTGCAGCCAAAAACGGTCAGCACATGGAATATGCTGGCAATGTAACACATAAGAGCAATGAATGTATAAGCCTACACTACATGCATATATGGCTGGTGGTAAGGCTCTCACGGTTACATTTGCATAAAGCTGATTTTTCCCTACATCAAAGGAATAGTTTTATTTAACTATCATGGTGGTTGTTAAACATTGAGAATGGTTGACAAGATCCTCAATCCCAATTAAAAGTACTCATCAAAACCCAACAACTTTTATTAGAGGTAACATGTTGAGATTCACATGATATTCAATTACCGGATACTCAAATTGTCCATAACCGGGACACGGCTAATCATGATTAGTTTATACACTCTGCAGAGGTTTGCGACTTTTCCCCACAAGACTCGATCGCCTCCGCTTGGTTCTCGTGACTACATGGTGTTTGAGAAACGGATGACCGAGACATAGTCTTTCGAAGCGCTAGCACCTTACATGTGGGTAGACCGTACCAACCTACATCCCCTACATCAGCTAGCCTACCCGTAAGAGTTCGCACAACTTAGTCAACTACGCCAGAGCCCATAATTGGCTTGTGGCTGCACACGGAAGTTTCCAGTTTGAATAATCTTATGATCCCTTAGAGCACGGGTGGCGGTCCAAGAAATACAGAGCAAGTCCTGATAGAAACCAGTGCCTCAATCCACCCAGATGTGTTTTAGGTTGCCACCTTAGATAAACCATTAATTAACAATCTCACATCTGTCATGGATATTCACTCACCCAATCCACGCCTACTAGCATAGCATGACATAAACAAGCAAACGAGAAGTAACTCCCAAGGTTTCATAAGTAAAACAGTAATAGGTACTACCTCAATCTACTTCCCAAACCCACAATTTAATTTGATCCTAAACATGCAAGTGTTTGAGGTTTGATCTAATGCATAAAACTGGGTAGTAGAAAAGGTATGATCAAGTGTTACTTGCCTTGCTGATGATCCGCGAGACCTAGAGATTCGAAGTAACAAGCGGCGCACTCCTGGTGATCTAATGCAGACAAACAACAAGCATACAATAAGTACTCATCTAATGCACGGGGAAATCTCGAATAAAAGATCTAACCAGAAAGTTCAACTTAAGAACCCTGGTTGCAAAAGAATCGAATCGAAATAAACATCGAAAGTCGAAACTCGAGAGAGAACGACTCGGTTTTGCAATCTGGAATTAGGTCAAAATTTCACAGTAGCAAAACTCTGTGAAAGTAGGTTAGTCGGAACGGCGGTTTCATTACGAAACTCCAGGCGCTTGAATCACCTGATTCCGATAAACGAGTGAGAAATAAAACAGATTTGAAAATCGGATCTGAAATCGAACCAGAAAAATAACGGATTAAATCCGATTAAAAGAAAACGACGAACGGTTTAAATAACGGACGTTCGTTAACAGAACTAATCCAACGAACACGTTCATTGAAACGAACGGTTCGGTGAACGTTCGTTAAATAAGAAAACCAAAAAAAACCAATCTAGGGTTTTAAAAAAAACCGAACATCTTTTTAAAAAAAACCGGATCGGTTTTTTAGGGGAAAACCGGATCGGCGGGGCGTGGCGGCGGCTACCTCCGGTGGCTCTCCCATGGGCTCCGTGGGCTCGGGAGGGGCGGGGGGTCGGCGAGGGCGGCGAGGGGCGGCGACGGCGAGGAACGGCGGCGGCGGCGGCTTCAGGCACAAGGGTGCTCGGCCGGGCGCGGGTGAGGGCGGCGGGCTCAGGGTGAGAGAGGGGGCGGCCGTATATAAAGGGGCGGCGGGGTGGCTTGGGAAGGGGCAAGGAGGCGGGGTGGAGTCGACTCGTGGCGAGGCGACGTCTTGTGGCGAGTCCGCTTGGCGGGCGACGCGAGGAGGAGAGGGAGGCGGGCGCTGGGCTGGCCTGGCTGGTGGGCCTTGGGCCTTAGCCTGTGGCGCGTTTTTTTAAATAAAATTAAACCAAACGATTTAAAAAAATACCAAATGAATTCTGATTTAAATAAAACAAATTTTCCCGACTCCTAAAAATGAGTCGAACAAAATGAACTTTAAAACGGCAAACATGCATATATTTTTAAATGCTCATTTTGCCTAAGCAAAATAAATCTTCCAAAACCAAATTTGATTTATTTATAAAATCTTCATTTTTCCTAATGGTTGGGAAAGTCATATTATTCCCTCTCTTAATTTTCATAGGAAAAACTTTATGAAGATAATTTAAATAAATCCAAATGATCCTATTTTCAAGATTTGAGAAACCCAAATATGAAAATAATGAAACTTCCAACTCTCTCCGAGGGTCCTTGAGTTGCGTGAAATTTCTAGGATCGGAAAAATGCGAGAAAATATGATATGCATGATGACCTAATGTATAACATTCCAAATTGAAAATTTGGGATGTTACAAACCTACCTCTTAAGATGAATCTCGCCATCGAGATTCGGGTTGGCTAGAAAATAGGTGAGGTGGTCCTTAAGAAAACTTCCTCTCTTTCCCGGTGGCTTCATCCTCGGTGTGGTGGCTCCACCGAACTTTGCAAAACTTGATAACCTTGTGCGGGTAACTCTGCTGGCATAATCGAGAATCTTAACCGGTTTTTCCTCATATGTCAAGTCATCCTTCAACTGAATTGCTTCGGTGCACCGTGTCTCTTAACGGTACCTCTGCTATCTCGGGTGACATTTCTTCAATCGAGAAACATGGAATACATCATGAACTCCCGACAGTCCTTCCGCAATTCCAATTTATCATAACTTCTCCCATGCGTTGCAAAATCTTATATGGTCCAACGAAGGGGTGCTAACTTTCCTTTCACTCCAAAACGCTTAACTCCTCAAGCGGGATACTCGAGATATACTGCTCCAACTTCATACTCAATCGCTGGCGCTTTGAATCGGCATAGCTCTTTTATCCGGACTGGGCTACCTTGAGCCTGCTCGAATCAACTTAACTTTCTGTTCGGACTCCTTAATTAAATCTGGTCCAAACAATCGACGATCTCCGTTTCGTCCCATGACAACGGTGTCCTGCACCTTCTTCCATACTGAGCCTCGAAGGTGCCATCTTTAAGCTGGTTTGGTAACTCTGTTATTGTAGGAAAATTCTGCACACGGCAAATTATCATCCCAACTAGATCCATAATCTAGTGCACAAGCTCTCAAAGATGTCCTCCAAAATCTGATTGACTCTCTCGGTCTGTCCATCGGTCTGGGTGGAAAGCTGTCTCAATTCCAATCGGGTTCCCAATGTTTCATGCAACTGGTTCCAAAATTTCAAGTAAACTGGGTTCCTCTATCGATACGATGCTCCTCGAACTCCGTGTAAACACACAATTCTGGTCATGTATATCTTTGCCAACTTAGCACTGCTATAGGTAGTCTTGACTGGAATGAAATGAGCTACCTTTGTCAAACGATCGACTATGACCCAAATCGAGTCATATCCTGAACGGGTCTTTGGCAAACCTGTGATGAAATCCATGCCTAGTTTATCCCACTTCCATTCGGGTATCGGCAACGGTTGTAACAATCCTGCTGGCTTCTGATGCTCTGCCTTTACTTTCTGACATACGTCGCAAACTGCTACATACTCCGCAATATCCTTCTTCATTCCGGTCCACCAGAAAATATTCTTCAAATCCAAATACATCTTGGTATTTCCTGGGTGAATCGAATAGGGTGAATCATGGGCTTCTTGCAAAATCAACTTCCTGATCTCTGGGTCATTGGGCACATAAACACGGTCTTCAAACCATAGGGTATCGTGCTCATCCTCACGAAATCCTTTAGCTTTTCCTTTGCTCATTTTCTCCTTTATAGAGGCAACTTCCTTATCTACCTTTTGGGCTTCTCTGATTTTGTCCATTAGTGTCGACTGAATCTCCAATGCTGCTACATAGCCTCTGAACTATTTCCAAACATAGTTCTCGAAGGTCCTCGGCTAACTCATTGGGTATTCCTCCCATCATTAGGGTATTGACGTGGCTCTTACGGCTCAATGCGCCGCCACGACATTAGCCTTTCCGGGTGATAATGCAATCTCATATCATAATCCTTGATTAGCTCTAACCATCTCCTTTGTCTCGAGATTCAATTCATACGTGTGAAGATGTACTTCAAACTCTTGTGATCCGTATATACTTCACAATGATTTCCAATGAGAAAATGTCTCCACGTCTTCAAGGCATGCACAACGGCTGCTAACTCCAAATCATGAATGGAATAATTCAACTCATGAGGCTTAAGTTGTCGTGAAGCATACGAAACAACTCTTCCTTCCTGCATAAGCACGGCTCCAAGTCCTCGACGTGAAGCGTCGCAATACACCTCATAATCCTTAGTCTGATCTGGCAATATCAAAACTGGTGAGGTAACCAATCTTTTCTTCAACTCCTGAAAACTTGCCTCGCAGTCCTCGGTCCATATGAATTTGTTTTCCTTCTTCAACAATTCTGTCATAGGCTTTGCAATTCTTGAGAAATTCTCAATGAATCTTCGGTAGTATCCTGTGAGTCCAAGGAAACTCCGAATCTCTCCAACTGTCGTTGGTGCTTCCCATTTGGTTACGGTCTCAACTTTTGTGGGGTCAACTGCTATCCCTTCTCCGGATATAACATGTCCGAGAAATCCAACTTCCTTTAGCCAAAACTCACATTTGCTGAACTTGGCATACAACTGGTGTTCCCTCGGTTTCTCCAAAACCAATCGCAAATGTTCCTTGTGTTCTTCTTCATTCTTCGAGAAAATCAAAATATCATCAATGAACACCAGGACGAACTTATCCAAAAACTCCATAAACACTTTGTTCATCAGGTTCATGAAATAGGCTGGTGCGTTAGTCAGTCCAAATGACATAACGGTATACTCGTCTGAGTCCATATCTCGTGGTAAATGCGGTCTTGGGTATGTCTTGCTCCCGAATCTTCAATCGATGGTACCACGATCGCAAGTCGATCTTAGAAAACACTTTGGCTCCTTGCAAGCGATCAAACAGATCATTTATCATAGGTAGTGGGTACTTGTTCTTGATTGTTACTTCATTCAATCCACGGTAATCAACAACCATTCTCAACGATCCATCCTTCTTCTCCACTAACAAAACGGGAGATCCCCAAGGTGAAGAACTTGGGCGAATAAAGCCTTTATCCAATAGTTCCTTAATCTGCTTCTTGATTTCCGCCAAATCCTTTGCGGGCATCCTGACGGTCGCTTCGATATCGGGCCTGTTCACGCAACAGCTCGATCAAAATTCAATGTCTCTATCCGTGGCATTCACGCAACTCTTCCGAAATACATCAGATAATCCTTCACCATCGGTACTTCTTCCCGTACCACTCTCGATAAGCAATTAACTTGTGCTCTCCTTGGCTCGTGCCGTGATACATACTTAATCCTTCTTCCTTCGGTGTGGTGAGAAAATTGACCTTGTGGTACAATCTATGTTTCCTCCATACTTTGATAACCAATCCATTCCTAATATCACATCCAATCCTTGGGATTCCGAACTATTAGGTCCGAGGGAAAACATAGTGTCCAATCCTTAGTGGCGCCGATCACACCATTTACTAGCCATGTACTCGCTTGGTGAGGTTACTAGCATGGGTGACCTAAGGGCTTGGGTCGGTAACTTGTACTTATCCACAAATCCCTTGATATGTATGATGCGATGCACCAAGATCGAAAAGAACAACTGCAGAAATGACTTAACCAAAACTTACCGATTCGTGCATCGGGCTGATCTTCAACCTCCTCCACATCAATGTGGTTCACCTGTCCCCTGTTGAAAGGGTTTGGCTTCTTTCCGAGCTTCCATTGCCATTTCCATTACGCCTTCGGGACGGTCATTTGCATAGTGCCCAGTCTTGCGGCACTTAAAGCAAGTAATGTGACTCAGTGTCTACCTTGGATGGTGTTGACGGGTTGGTGCGGTTCTGTCCATTGCTTCCTCCATTCCCGCTCCCATTCTTGGTGCCATTATGGTTATCTGAATTACCTCCTCCATGGGTATGTGAAACTGAATTCTGATTTAGGGTATAACGAGGCTTCTGCGGGATCCGAGTTATACTTCCCTTGTCCATACTTCCGCTTGTGGTTCTCAATTTGTCTTGCTTTCCTTCAATCATGAGAGCTCGGTCTACTAACTCCGGTAGTTGTTGAAACTTGCTACCATCAACGGCATGTGAACTAATCATTCAGTCCTTCTAGAAACTTCTCCGCTTAGCTGCATCCATAGTAACGTCATCCGGGGCATAACGTGCTAATTTGCCAAAATCATCCACGTCTTGTGCCAACAGTCCTTCCTCCTTGGCGTAAGTTAAAACTCACGCTTCTTCATGGCCATGGCTCCTGCTGAAACATGGGCAAGTCTGAAAAGCTTGTCAAATCGGTCCCATGTGACGGTGTCTCACGGGTAAGTGGCTGTGAAATTCTCCCACCATGTCTGCGGGTCCTTCAAGCTGGTGTGCTGCAAACTTCACTCTTTCACCATCCGTGCATCCTGCAGTGGTCAGCTCCTTCCTATCTTGCGGAGCCACCATCCGCCACAATCGGCTCGGTGCTCTCGGAATACACCGCGGTTCATCTAAGGAAACGAGTCGATGATCCGCAGTGGTGGTGGTGGCGGTGGGTTGTTGTTGTTGTTGTTGTTCGCACCAATGTTTGAATCGAGGTATTCGCTGCTGGATCAATTGGGTGATCTCTGGCGGGAAAACGAATCCGGGGTCGCGTCTCGGAGGCATCTGATGGGTTTAGAAAAGGAGAGAAATGTAGAATAGAATGAGGTCTAAGGGAATCACTACCCAAATGCACATGAGCAAAAACACACAAAATCACTTCATTCAATCAAACAAGGGCTTACAACGATCTAACTATCGCAAAAGTGCGTGTACTATAATGTTTACATGGAGGAAATACTACTAATATGTGGGGGACTTCTACTAATTTGAACCGGTGGAAGACTCCATGATGTCTGCTCCACCGTCTTCAAAGTCGGGTTCACTTGGATCCGAATCGGTGTCGTCGATGTTAATGTAGTCGCTGGGTATTCGACATACTGGTCTTCATTCCTGAGCGCCAACTTCTTCTTGAGTTCT